>CM064581.1:18332097-18872097 GCA_032716605.1 Paralithodes platypus | reverse complement strand
AAATTCATGGGCGCTCTCAGCTGCCCTAGTTCTACGGGGAAAGATGTGGAGAGGCGGCACAATTGAAGCAAGTTCCTCGGAACAATTGCTGTGAAAATATCTGTAGAATAATGCAAGGGATGCAACGTTTCTTCGTATGGATAATGTAGGAAGGTCCTGTGTGATTGCAGGGTTATTGATTAATCTAATAGCTTTATTTTGAATTCTGTCCAACTGCCTCAATGCAACCACTCCACTTCCACCCCACAGAGGTGAACAGTAATCCATCTGAAAACGCACATGACTTTTATATATTACGGCCAACTGCTCGTCAGTGAAGAATTCTCGAACTCTGTACAGGAGTCCCAGTTTTTTAGAGGCATATACTATTTTTACCTATTTATCTTTGTCCTCTAACAGTTCCTATAAACTTCCGTACTGGCATTGGATTCGGATATTTTTCTTTTGTGCGTGGAATTGTAGCACGTTCTTGCTCTGTGTTGGCAGGTTTATTTGACTTGTCTTGCATCCTCCTTCAATTCCATTTCACTCCATCAATCGTCCAGGATTTGTTTCATTTCTAACTTCGGAAATGTTTTGTTTGTTTTCGAGACCTGAACGTTCTTGGTGTGTATTCGATTGTTCGTAGTTCATGTCATTTTCTTTGACATTAGCCATACACCTAATGTATGTTCAGATTAATGCATTGCTTTACTTTCAAGTTCATTGTTATTCTTCAGATATTGTTACTTTAAGAAAAACAGAGAAGCATGCACACATATACAGCTCACACAAACACCCACACAGTGATAATTATAATAAACTAAATAAATATACAATAATATAAATATATACCGGTATATACTGTACAGTATATATATATATATATATATATATATATATATATATATTTGTATATTATTCTCTGTGTGTGGGTGTGTGCTCATTTGTGTGAGTTGAGTTTATGTGTATAATCCTCTGTCAAACAAACAATGTATCCACTTCTCTATTTACATATACTGTATATTTGTCTGTCATCAGTGTATTTTTCTAAATATCTGTCATTAACTTACTCTACTGTTCTGTCTGTATCTGTAGGCCTATGGCTGTTTAACCTGTCCCTTATACTGTTTATTTTCTGTCCAAATGACTGTGCCATATATGACTATTTATACACCAGCGAGTATTTCTGTCTACATACTTTGTTTGTGTTATTTTCTCTCTCTCTCTCTCTCTCTCTCTCTCTCTCTCTCTCTCTCTCTCTCTCTCTCTCTCTCTCTCTCTCTCTATCTATCTATCTATCTATCTCTGTGTGTGTATTGCATTTTGTTGTGTTATACAGCTCTGTCACCTTATTTGTGGTTCTGCTAGATCCAATAAGATTAAATTCCTACCATCTCGCTTGGCCCGTAAAGTCTGTGTGGCTAGTGTATCTCTCTAAGTCAGTGTAAATCCCTCACTCACTCTCCCGATGTCTCCCACTCTCATTTCCTTAATTCCCTTTCCTCAATGAACGTCCAATTTAATTTGCACGTATGCGTCTTTTGCCTCTTGGATTCTGTTTTAATTTCTCCTGAGTTCGTTCATCTTTAATCTGGCCTCCGCGTCGAACCATATATATTCATTTGTTTGTCACCCTTCCCTCAGCAATATATATACATCTCTCTTTCTCACCATACCGTCAACATATTACCTCTGTTTCGCCTGTGGTATTAAATTGTGTGTGTGTGTGTGTGTGTGTGTGTGTGTGTGTGTGTGTGTGTGTGTAAATTCACACACACACACACACACACACACACACAGGGACTGGAAGGTAGAGTGTTCAATTCCGCCAGATTCATAAAGTTTTTTTGGTCATCCCGATGGACAGGTCAGCATGGTTCTTATTTAACCACTTCTGTACCAGCGACGTTTTTGTAATATATTCTGGCTACTATTATTATGTTCCTTCCAACAACCAACTATACTCCTAAAATCGATTAATGAAATTTACAAACACATGTGGCAGTCCGTGGATTCGAATCCAGGATGCTCACACCGAAAATCAACACCTTATGCATCGCACCACGAAGACAGTTAGAAGATTTTATTCATATTACAAAGGGCCTCCATAAATTAACATGCTTAGAACTGTCTCACTTAACCCTTTATGCTTGCTGTTGCTGATCCCTAGGCTGTCTGGCTGAGCAGCCCCAAGGTCCCGAGCAAGGCCAAGGCCATAACCAAGTGCCCCCACAAAAACAACAACAACAAGAACCCTTTATGTTACCACAGGTCCTTCTCAAAGTGCACACAATCGTCTAAATATAGCTACAATGAAAAAGACGTCGCCGGTATAACGCTTTTCAAATACCAACTTGCGTTAGCCTACACGTTTGGCCTCTCCAGTGCGTCTGCTAATGCACTTTTGGTTTGGCACCTCACAGTCGCCGAATGTCGCATGTGACCTCGTAGTTAAGGTAGAATAAGCATTGTACTCTATCTCGGTTAAAACAAAACTCTGCAGATTTTCAGCCTCAGGTCTGCAAGTGAAGAATATACCAACAGTTATTATTACACACACACACACACACACACACACACACATACATTATATATATCACAGATGATGAAACAGAGGTACTATGCTGATGGTATGGGGAGAAAGAGAGATGTGTACTGTATATATTACTGAGGGAAGGGTGACGAATATATAAATATATACTGAATATATTTTATATAAGAGTATAATTATATAAAATAGACATATTTTGTTTTATGTGTATGAAGGATGCAAATGGCAAAGCTGCCTGTAACAAGTGTCCCGCACAGAGTTGAATAGTATAGAAATCCAAATTTAAGGTAATTTAGAGTCAAAATGTGTGGACACACGGAGCTTGATGCAGTTTATGTCATAGGATGAGGGAAAGGCAGATTGAGGGAGAGGGTTCTAGAGCTTACTTATTGAGTAGAAGAAAGAATGAGAAAATCGGTTTACTCTTGGGTTAGCGAGTTGGACAAACTAGAATAGAATAAACATAAATTTGCTAGCCATATTATATACAAAACAACTTTAACTACTAAGAGCATTGTTGATGCTGGCAGAGCCTTTTGAGAGTTAACTCTCATACAAAGCACCTAAGTATTGCAAGCTCGTGATTATCCTCTTTATAGAAACTTAAACATTATTGTATATGGAAGTTATTGTGAAAAAGGCATAAATAATTATATTACTTTTTTGTGAATCGAATTCTTAAACAAAAACATCTAGGTTTACATTAATTCACATTCAATATAGATTCATACGTGACCTATCTACATTCATTCATACATTCATTCATACAATCACACACACATATGCATTCAATTATTTAACACTGTAAAACTATACTCAATTACAAAGAGGTTCGTATATTCAAAACGTTTACACATATTTAATGTTATACTCTCTTATTCATGCTACAGTATTCATTTATTGGTAACCCATTTATGCGGAAACATACGTAGATTTCTTTTACCTGGCGATACACTTCCATTACACATATACATAGGAAATCCATTCAAGCACAATCTTATATAACGGTATACAGTACCCTAGCACATGCGTATACATACATATACACATACATATATTTATATACACATACACATAATTACATAATTATACCGTAACCGCTAATGTTTGAAGTGGACAGTATACTGATCGGTTGTGGTTGTAATACTACATACAGTATAAGTCAAACAAAATAATGTGTAAATCAACTTTAGCATATTTCCCTGTAATAATATTTGAAAGGTCAGAAGAAAAAGATATACCAAGAATTTGAGAGAAAATTAAAGGTTGATGTATATATTATTGAAGAGTAAAGGATAATCATGTGGAAGGTTGTGACGGGTAGATAGATAGAGAAAATGGGTCTTGGAAGCATTACAAGTATCAAGATTCTCTCTGCCCAAATCATAAATAGTTAATAGATCAAAAGATAGGCGCGCTGTGTCCTCATCATATGAGTTTTGGAGTAATTGCGTGCATGGTGGGTCATGGAAAACTAGTTGAATATTGTTATGTAGAATCATCAGCATATGAGTGGTTAGGACTAGAGGTACAGTCGAGAAGATCACCAATGAATATTAGAAAGAGAACTGGAGACAAGACATAACCCTGAGGAACACCGGAGTTGATAGGTTGAGGAAGTGATCGATGTCCGTCCACAACCACATCTATGGAATGGCTAGAAAGGAAATTATAAATGTGAGTCTTAGGGAGAGAGCGGGGTGGTGATCTCGTTCATAGTTACAGGGTGGTATGCGCTCTCACTAAGAAATTACCTTATATTATGTATGACGTACTCTACATTATTCAAGTTGTCGGGAAGTAGTGAGGCGCAGCTTGCTTGGTATCTACTACGCATATCTAAAATCTCTACCGGCATGAGATAGATTAGGTTGGTTATTCGGAGGACTTAGGTTTTTACTGGAGGTTTGCATCACACGGCTTCACTGGATTATCAACTGGAAGTAGAGTTCTGTCTCTGCTTGCAAATGCACTGTATTGTACTCAATTAGGCTTGTATTTAATTAACGGTCTAGGCTTTGTATTAACTAAATAAGTAACGGGAATCACACCTCACATATACTTGAGTCCCAAAGAACCTGGAACACTTGTACTACTCTAAGGAGTAGTGTCTGTTGCGCATCAGGGATTGTTTATGGAGAAACTAGTTTATATATACAGTATATATATATATATATATATATATATATATATATATGTATATATATATATATATATATATATATATATATATATATATATATATATATATATATATATATATATATATACAGGTATATAATATTATAGTAAAACTCACTAGGAAATTTGAAACAATGGAACACCAAGCTTTCGTCTATTCTCGCAAGACAACTTCAGGGTAATACGACTTGAGAGAATAGACGAAAGCTTGATGTTCCATTGTTTCAATTTTCCTAGCGAGTTTTACTACATATTTTGATCACACGTATTTGTGATTTAACCTCCATAATATATATATATATATATATACAGTATATACCAAATAATGTATGAATTTAGTCAGAAGGGCGTAATTGGGTTCTTTCCAAGCTTGATAGATGTCTAGGGAGCAACTAAAAATAAAATAATTAAACAAAAATTAACTGTTCGAGCCCAACTCCTTTTCGTTTCTCCCATCATTCATCATCACGCTCATCACAACACAATTAGCAGTTTTGTTTTTTTACTTGTGTGTGCCATTTTCCTGCGACTCTTCTCTGTGACCCATTTCTTTGTGAGTTTTTCCTTCGACTCTGCTGTTAGTTGTTTTTCTCTCACCTTTTCTACCGTTTTCCTATGTTTTGAAGTGATCATTTTCTTGTGATTTTCTTTCATATAATATTTTCCTTACATTTTGTAATGTTATTGTTTTCATTAAATGTGTTCCAGTTACTTTTCTTCCCTAAGGTATTTGTGTAGCTTCACCCTGATTTTTGTTTCCGTGCAACTCTTTCCCGTTAGTTTTTTCCAGTGATTTTATTCTGATATTTTGTTTTTCCTACTATTTACTGTATGTGTCACAATTTTTCAAAGATTTTAGGACGGGTTTTTAGTTTGCTCCCTAGATCACCATCAAATTTAAAAAACATACCCCCTAGAGACCCCTTCGAAATAAATGTGTGCATTTTGATCCTCCTTGATTGCACGCTCGCTTTCACTCGTCAGGAAAAATCGATACTTTAATAGCACGAAAGTTCTTAAAGTTGACAAAGAAATGGGGTGAAAGGCCTTAAAAGCGCCAAACTAATGGGGCGAACGTCTCAATATCTCAAAACTAATGCGGCTAAACATGAGGAAGAAGGAGTTCAGAAAAAGTACCCCCTTAAAAGAAAATTTCCCCCTCAACTCTCAAAACCCATCTCCTTTCCAACGCCTATCATTGACCATTAAACTCATCACATCACAATTATTGCTTTTACTTGTGTCTATTTGTTCTGTCACTTTTTGTCAGTGAAGTATTTTTTCTTTGGATTTTTCTTATGCCATTATCCAACGACTCTTTCATGAAACCTTTTCCTTGTGAGTTTTTCTTTGACCTATTATTGTCTTACATTTCCTGAGACCTTTTCATTATAGTCTGGCAAGTATTAGGCGATTTTATTCAACTTTAATAGGGCCTTCAGCAATTTCCAGGTTTCGAACTATCACACTTAACCCTTTTTACTACCACAAATCCTTCTTAAACTGCACAAAATCGTATAATTATAGCTAGACTTAAGTTAAAAAGACGTCGTCGGTATAGAAAGGGTTAAGATCACCATTCACATCACGACAATATTTACTTTTTCCTATGACTACTTTTTCTGTAGGCTATATTTTTTCGTGGCTCTTTTTCTTGGCCTTTTTCTGCGACTCTTCCCTGTGCCATATTACTACGACTCTCTTCTTGACTTAGTTTTCCTGTAATTTACTCTCCTAAATATAGTTCTTCGCACCCGACTACCACCACCACCTTATTACTGCTAATATTACTATTAAGGGACCTTTATATTGTTCCTCGTCTATTTATGTGTCTTTTTCATATGCCGTCTCACTGACTATTTGTTCTGCGACTTTCTCTTGTTCCTTTTATTCTGTTAAAACCTCTGTCATATGATCGCTTTTTCTGGTTATTTGAACGGGCAGTTGTTGTCTGGCAGCTTCAAAACTCAAGTTTTATCAGAATTCAGCAACCGAACATTATATACCTTTGATCTAGTTTATGATTCCAGTGCGCGAAAGGCCCTTAACATATTACGAGAAAATACTTGCTGGTCGAAAATTTCCAGAAAAATTGCTCGCGTGGCACAGCCTTAATTTATTTTCCTGCGACTTTCCTTCCCAGTTAATATTGTGTGTGGCTGTTTTTGTTGTCATCTCTGGCTTTCACTATTTTCTTTAACTTATCTTTTTATTACTTGTCCTGTTACTTATTTTCCTGGACTTCCCGTACCCATCCACCACCACCACCAGCAGCTTCCCATCGCTCACCGCCGCGCTCATCACAACACAATTTTCACAGTTCGGCCACTTAAAAAATGCGAAAACTCATTTAAAGTTCCCTCATTTAATGCAGCCAACTTGTGAGGTTGCGTGACTGAAGTCAAGTGTTTATAATCAAGTAGAGAGATCAAGTTGATGGGCATTGTTAAAAAAAAGACAAAAAAGAAAAACAAAAAATCACCTTCACACTCTCTCTCTCTCTCTCTCTCTCTCTCCCCCTACCCCCCCCCAAAATAAAAAAAAGAGGTAAAACAAAATATGGACACACACACACAACAATACACGCCTTTACTCTCCAGAAGAACATACTTTTTCACTCCCCGGACCAAAAAGCAAAACATGGATTCCCTTCCTCAAAAATCATGGCCTTCCTTCACTCCCAAACCTTTCTTGCGCCCTAATAAATACACTTTTCTTTCTACACAATATACAGTATACACCTTTCCTCCACCAAACCATCCACCCATACATAAAATAATACTAATAATACTAACAATATATCTACACATAATTATAATAATAGTAATGTATGTATGTATGTATATACTCAAGTACAATACCCCATAGCTGTGGGTGGCCGACTGGAGACTGAGTCAGAACAGAAACAACATCTAAAGTTCTAATTCTTAGGGTGTGGGACAACTTTTGCGTCCCCTCGCCCCTCTGACTGTCTCATCTAGTAGGTTTGAATTTTAAAGGAGAGGAGCACTCCTAGCCTCCTGACCCTGAAGTAGGAAAAATAGTACAGGAAAAGAGACAGACAGACACGACCTTGCCACCACTGGTACTGGTACGGATGGTATCACACAGTCGTTATTCCCCTCAACATTAATTATCAATCCTGATCGGACCACTTATGAGGCAATCTTTTAAATAATTATCTCCCCTAGTTCAATCCAATTTACCTCTACTTTTCGATACTAGCACATTTAATTTGGCAATTTTATGACCTTTCGACGCATTTCCGTGTCAATTTTAAGATCCTTCGTGCCATTTAGGTGTCGAATATTTTCTGGCTAGCGACAGCGAGACTGCAATATAGGAGACATTTTTCAACCGAGAAATGCATAAATGTATCTAGAAAGGGGAAGGGGGGAGGGGGGTGGGAGTGTATTGGGAGTATTTTTATATAGGCTATAAGGAATATATATGTATATACTGTATATATATATATATATATATATATATATATATATATATATATATATATATACAGTATATATATATATATATATATATATATATATATATATACATAATTATATATTCAGTATATATGTATACTGTATATATATATATATATATATATATATATATATATATATATATATATATAGTGTGTGTATTTCATGGAATATGTATTAGAGTGAAACTTAAGTTGGATTTAGAGGAACGCCTTTCCCCACAAGTATTTTTCTCAACTTTGATCTGGTAAAAGTAAACTTTTGGAGTTTATGGAAGTCTCTGCTTTGATCTGGCACCCTCCCAAATTTGTTCTTATAAGAATTATTCAATTTACCCCTTTCAAATACGAGCATGATTGTCTTCGTTATTTTCTGGCTATCATTAAACGATGATATTCAGTTTAGGAGGAACTTTAGAAAGACAGAGCGTTAATTTAGATATAGTTTACCCCATTGATTATTTGATGGCCTAAGTTTACCCCCATTAGTTTTGAGATGCTGAGACGTTCACCCCATTAGTTTGGCGATTTTAAGACCTTTCACCCCATTTCTTTGTCAATATGATCTGTACCACTTAGGTGTCGATGTTTTCTCTTGCTAGCTATACCGAGCCTGTAATTTAGGAGGAACTGGCCTTCGGCCACTACATTATTCTGCTGAAAATTATACAAATCTATCTCGAAGGAGGATGTTGAGTGTATTATTAAAGCTTGATAGAAGTATAGGAAGCAAACTTGGAAGACAAAACGAAAATAAAAAACATAAGGGATAACTCTTACTCCGGATGTGTCGGCCAAAGGAGTGTTTTATAATATTACAGCTTAGTATTATTATTATATTAGCATTATTAGTATATTACAGATTAGTGAGTTCACGAAATATGCTATTATGACATAAACATTTGTGTGCAGTGATTAGCCGAAGTTGTATGAGGAAGCATTAACTATATTGGTATCATGACAAGCAGTACGATCAAATTAATATACAGGGTTATTGTTGAAATATCTAATTTTCAATATAAACGAGCGAACAGGGAGTACCGGCAGAAGGGTTCCTAATGCATCAGTCATATATACATAACTATAATTAATTAGCACCACATATTGAAATATGCTGAAAAATCATGCAAAACTAATACAAAGTAGAGAGTAAGTCAGGACATGTCAATATGAAAAAAGATACAATATGAAGAAAAGGAATATATACACAGAACTCATTCTAGCTTTATAATTCTCTGCCCGTCCACGAATACGAAACCTAGATGCATTCGTGTCCCGATCGTCCTTTAAGCACACACACACAAACACACGCACACACCAACGTGAAGATGTTTTATTCGAATAATTTAATTCCACTGTAAATAGTTGAAGTTAAAAACGCATACACTATTAATTGTGATCCCAGTATTTCTTGTAGGGAAACCCTCATAATGGTTCTGTTTTTGCTAAACCAGTCGTTTAACTAACAAGCTACATTATTATCTAGGTAAAGAGGACGTAATATTCCTAATAGTATTCCTAATGCATAGTTACGTGAACACCGGCATATGTCAATGGTGATACTGACTCATCAAATTATTACCATATACTGTAATATCCCATATGTACAGTTATTACCATATACTGTAATATCCCATATGTACAGTTATTACCATATACTGTAATATCCCATATGTACAGTTATTACCATATACTGTAATATCCCATATGTACAGTTATTACCATATACTGTAATATCCCATATGTACAGTTATTACATATACTGTAATATCCCATATGTACAGTTATTACCATATACTGTAATATCCCATATGTACAGTTATTACCATATACTGTAATATCCCATATGTACAGTTATTACCATATACTGTAATATCCCATATGTACAGTTATTACCATATACTGTAATATCCCATATGTACAGTTATTACCATATACTGTAATATCCCATATGTACAGTTATTACCATATACTGTAATATCCCATATGTACAGTTATTACCATATACTGTAATATCCCATATGTACAGTTATTACCATATACTGTAATATCCCATATGTACAGTTATTACCATATACTGTAATATCCCATATGTACAGTTATTACCATATACTGTAATATCCCATATGTACAGTTATTACCATATACTGTAATATCCCATATGTACAATTATTACCATATACTGTAATATCCCATATGTACAGTTATTACCATATACTGTAATATCCCATATGTACAGTTATTACCATATACTGTAATATCCCATATGTACAGTTATTACCATATACTGTAATATCCCATATGTACAGTTATTACCATATACTGTAATATCCCATATGTACAGTTATTACCATATACTGTAATATCCCATATGTACAGTTATTACCATATACTGTAATATCCCATATGTACAATTATTACCATATACTGTAATATCCCATATGTACAGTTATTACCATATACTGTAATATCCCATATGTACAGTTATTACCATATACTGTAATATCCCATATGTACAGTTATTACCATATACTGTAATATCCCATATGTACAGTTATTACCATATACTGTATATCCCATATGTACAATTATTACCATATACTGTAATATCCCATATGTACAGTTATTACCATATACTGTAATATCCCATATGTACAGTTATTACCATATACTGTAATATCCCATATGTACAGTTATTACCATATACTGTAATATCCCATATGTACAGTTATTACCATATACTGTAATATCCCATATGTACAGTTATTACCATATACTGTAATATCCCATATGTACAGTTATTACCATATACTGTAATATCCCATATGTACAATTATTACCATATACTGTAATATCCCATATGTACAGTTATTACCATATACTGTAATATCCCATATGTACAGTTATTACCATATACTGTAATATCCCATATGTACAGTTATTATGCATACACCCGCCAGTCAAAGTAATCCCTACACAACTTCTCCACCTCCACCTACACGCCCATTGTTCGTCACCTCCACACCCTTAGTGACTAGTAGGATAGAAGCAAAAAAGACCGAGCTCGGAGAGGGAGAGGGAGAGGGACGTGGGATGAGTATACTGTATATGGCAGCGACTGTACATGTTGTGTGTGTTGTGAGGTAACTGTGATTATCGACGTTGATATTGTAGTCACCCTTATATTAGGTAAATTCTTAGAGGTATTTTGTTCATAGTGTCTCTAACAATACATGGTTTTGTTCAGCTTCTGAAGTACACTCAGATACCACAGTCTCTAATCCCACTCATAGGGATTCGTGGGCTCCATATGATTTTCTTTATGCAATTATATCTATCTGGATGTTCTTTGGGGGGATAGAACTTGCTTTTCAATAAGTAGTATATATAATTTTGTAGTTGATGTATAGAAAATAACATTCATAAATTCGTTTCCAGACACATACTTCCATAATTTGATAGAAATAGGTGATGTTCACAATAATTAATAATTAATAATTAATAAGTGCGCTAGAGACTATGGTATCCGAGTGTACATCCCAGAATCGAAGCGGTAAAAAAAAAAATATAAATTAGCCACTTACAGTATATTCTACAGCTTCTTCCAAAACTTAATAAAATCGTCTTTTGATTGCCATAATGAAAGCCAGAAGGGAATCATCGTACTGAAGATAAACCTACCTCAGTCTGCAAAGAACTACTGTATATCATGGAAATATATATCGTGTCATTGCGCTCCCACTGTCTTATTTATATACCGTATAATAAATATGGTCAATATGTCGGTCAGTCAAGCATCCAAACAGTGATTTAAGGGGAGATTTCCACTTGAGGGATTGTTTTTTGGATCCCTTTCTCCCTCATGTTTATCCCCATTGCTTTTGAGATTTTAAGACTTTCGCCCCATTAGTTTGACGATTTTAAGAACTTTCGCCCCATTTCTGTCAATTTTAAGACCTTTCGTGCCAATTAGGTGTCGATTTTTTCCTGGCGAGCGATAGCGAGCCTGTAAAACTTTACTTGGCATTAGTGAGACCCCATATGGATTATGCTGTTCAATTTTGGTGTCCTTATTACAGAATGGACATAGATTCATTGGAGAGAGTACAACGTAGAATGACAACAATTATCCATAATATTAGAAATCTTCCGTATGAAGAAAGGTTGAAGAAATTAGGCTTACATTCGTTAGAGAGACGCAGAGTTAGAGGTGACATGATAGAGGTATTCAAGTGGGTTAGTGGAATTAATAAAGGAGACATGAAAAATGTACTAAAGCTCAGTGATAGCGAAATAACTCGCACAAATGGTTTCAAATTAGATAAATTTAGTTTCAGAAAAGATATAGGCAAATATTGGTTTGGTAACAGAGTTGTAGATGGATGGAATAGGCTACCAAGTGATATAGTGGGATCAAGAACGATAGGGAGCTTTAAGATAAAATTAGATAGGCATATGGACGAGATGGGTTGGGTGTGAGGGGGATCTACCAGGTGTGGGCCAATCGGCGCTCAGCAGACCCCGTAATCTTGTGTTAATCTCTGACCGTTTTGGTGGAGTCAGTACTCAAGGTATTAGTGAGATGGGTCTATAATTGGGCCTTGTAATTGGGGTTGTATGGGCCGATCGGCTTTTTGCAGACTCCCATTTTCTTATGTTCTTATATTCTTATGTAATGTAAGAGGAACCGGCCTTCGGCCGGGAAATGTTTCTACCGAAAAATGTACAAATTTATCTTGAAAGGGGGTCTAGGGGGTGTAATCGTAAGCTTGATGGAAATATAGGGAAGAAACTAAAAACCTCCCCTTAATAGAGAGACAGTCAGACATCAGGTCGGTGGTAGCAGGTAATGAGGGAAATCACTCGACAGGTTTTATCAGCAATTTTCTATGGTCAATTTGTATCCGCCAACATTTCTGGGCTTTTTTTGGATTCGCATAGGACGCTAAGCTGAAGGTAGGTTATTCTACGTGACAGATTCTCACACATCTATAAATTATACATGACCCTCTTGGGAGTTTCAGGCTATAAGGAAGTTGGAGCTGTAAACATCGAATTTTAAAAGCAATGCAATAATAATATAGGTTCCTGATAGATAGAAAGTGTGTTGCATATGATTCCATGTATTTACATATGCAGCACAACCGTAGTTTAGCTGGTAGTTCTGGTAATCATCGATGTCTGCAGCTCTATATCGCTCCTTATAGCCCGAAACTCGCAAGTGATCAACTACCAAACCAGAATTGCAAACAAATTTAATGGAAAATATAGTTCGTGTGACACCTGCTCTGCGACTCCTGGCCTAGACGTGGAATATTGATTATAATAACAAATGATACAATGCCATGGCAGCCCCCTGGTCTGTGACTCCTGGAATAGACGTGAAGCATTAATTATATTAACCAATGATACAATACCATGGCATCCCGTACAGCGAGTGCCTGTGATGCCTTTGTTGGAATTATAGTGCTAGGCTTTCATACATAGCTGCATTGCAATATCCTACACACATACTATTAAAGGAATTGTTATCACATTTAACTATAAATGTACATTTATAGTTAAATACACAATTTAGACGAGATAATAGGTATTCATGTTTACAACATAATATTTCATTTACGCAATATGCCTATTTGTCTTTCATTTAAGCCAAAAGAATGTATGATGTTTATGTTTATTTGCTGTCTGTTTGGTATTATATATATATATATATATAGATATACTGTGCATACCAGTTTCTATATACCGCCGTATTTGTTGAGATACCGTGCTGGAACTTGGAAGTCAAATTAGTCCAGGAACTCGACCCAACCCCTTTTTGACTGCCCAAATTAGCGGTAGAACAGTTGGCAACACATATATATATATATATCATTTTGCTGGCCGATTTGTATCCCTTTAGAAAGTCCAGGGTGTAAGACTGGGCAATTCTGGGTTATATTATTTATTAGCATATACAGTATACAGTAATATTGTAAGGGGATTTTTTTCTGGACCCCCTTGTTCCTCATGCTTAGCCCCATTTGTTTTGTAATCTGAAGACGTTTGCCTCATTAGCTTGGCGATTTTAAGACCTTTTTCCCATTTCTTTGTCAACATTAAAACCTTTCGTAGCCTCTAGGTGTCGATTTTTTCCTGGAGGTTGATAGCGAGCCTGCAACATAGGAGGAGCGGCCTTTGGCTGAGGCATATTTCTACCGAAAAATCTAAAAACAATTCTTGAAGGGTGGTCTTGGGGGTGTTTTTTTAAAAGCTTGATAGAGGTCTAGGGAGCAAACTAAATTATAATAATAAAAATATCGACGTTAAAGGGATTAAATGCAACTCATGGTATTCTCCACAGTTACTCTTCAGTTCTTCCATTACTAAGCAGCATATTATTGGTTAGCCCTTTTGACATATAAATTGCACAATGCTTTCCATATTTTCACGGATATATCAATTATTATTAACACAAATGTAAATATTATTGACGCTCTATGTTTTCATAATTGTATTGTCTATATTTCTTTTACATTCTTTTATTTTTGTTAAATAAAAATAGAGATAAATCTATGGCTTCGAATTACTGACCAATCAGTTTGACACTAGTTGTAGGCAAACTATTAGAATAATTTATTGCGCACAAAATAAGAGAGCATCTAGAACGTCATCAATTAATTAAAGACAATCAGCATGGATTAGCGTATGGTCGGTCCTGCCTCACTAAATTATTGAACTTCTCTTCCCAAATATACGAAGCAGTAGACAACGACAAATAATATGATATAATATATCTAGATTTCAGTAAGGCATTCGATAAAGTCCCCCACTAAAGATTATTGAGGAAAATGGATGCTCATGGATTAAGGGGGACTCTATTAAGATGGATAAGGTCATGATTAATTGGTAGGAAGCAAAGAGTTAGCACAAATGGTATACAATCAGACTGGGCTATAGTTATGAGTGAAATCCCACAAGGATCTGCTTTAATTAGGCCGTCTGCTGTTCATCATATATATTAACCCTTTCAACCCCCAATACGCATTTCTGTTCTGATATCTGGCTACTATTAGACTATTTTATTCAGATTAGTAACGGTATACGAAAGTCAAAGGGTTGGTTGAGGTGGTATTTACCAATTTAAATACCCACAGATCCTTCCTAAGCTGCACAAAATTGTCTAATGATAGCCAAAATAAACTGCTAAAACGCGTCAGAGTTTCAAGGGGTTAACGAGTTTGATGTAGGAATAACTAGCAAAATCACTGAACTAGGAAGAGTGATTAATTCTGATCATGATATTCAGGCTCTCCAAAGAGATCTAGATACACTACACGATTGGGCAGTAAATTGGCAGATGAAGTTCAATGTAGATAAATTCAGTGTAGAACAATTTGGGAAATCGATAGAAAATGCAGGATATAAATTAGACAACGTGGATATAAAAAACTCAGATAATGACACAAATTTTATAGTCATTGTCAACTGTGATTTGAAACCTAGAAATCAATGCATTAGTGATCGAAATCAGGCAAACGGAGTTCTCGGATTTATACCTAGAAGTGTGAGTAATAGAACAGCAGATGTAATCTTAAAACTTTATTCAACGTTAATAAGACCACATATGGATTATGCTGTTCAATTTTGGTGTCCCTATTATAGAATAGACATAGATTCCTTGGAGAGAGTGCAGCGAAGAATGAAACAATTATCCTTAATATTAGAAATCTTCCATATGAAGAAAGGTTGAATAAATTAGGCTTAAATTCGTTAGAGAGACGCAGAGTTATAGGGGCTATAATAAAGGAATTCAAGTGGGTTATAAGGATTAATAAAGGGGACATGAAACATTTACTGTAGCTCAGTGATAACGTAAGAACTCGAACAAATGGTTTCAAATTAGATACATTTATATATATATATATATATATATATATATATGTATATATATATATATATATATATATATATATATAATATATAATATAGCCTATATATATTTTTTTTTCTTCTATATTTCAACTACTCCCTCTCGGGCATAGGCTGAGAGCCTGTACATTCCACCGCTCAACACGGTGAAGCCCGTGAGGTCTTGTTCCAGTCTGGGGAGTGAGATATATATATATATATATCAGTCTATGATATACTGTATATATATATGTATATATATATATACTTATATATATATATATATATATATACTGTATAATAATGTATATATATATATATATATATATATATATATATATATATGATAAAAAAAAAAAAAAAAAAAAAAAACGCTCCCCAAACTCAAGGTAAAGTGAATATTTTCTGGTAGCTGAATGCCTGTTCCTTCTTAGCTGCAAGTTCTCTGTCTCTCGCCCGAACACAAAAATAATTAAATATATATATATATATATATATATATATATATACAAGAAAATAAATAGGTCGACACGTTTTTTAATCGCCAAACAAATAAGAGAAACGTCATAAAATCACCAAACTAATTAGGCGAATCAGAGGGATTAAATGAAGACCCCCCTCGAATTAAGAAAGGTTTAATTAGCAGCGTACACTGATTACTGGCTGTGTGTAACCTTGCTGCCACAGTTTGCTAGGATGGAGGAGGGTCACACTGGCCTCAATGCACAACACAAATGGCGACAATCCTAACCAACCCCGGTGAAAGTGATTTGTTTTCTGGACCCCCTTATCCCTCATTTCTAGTCCCATTAGTTTTGAAATTTTAAGACGTTTGCTCCAGTAGGTTCGCGATTTTAAGATGTTTCTCCCTATCTATTTGTCAATATTAATACCCATTGTGCCATTTAGGTGTCGATCTGTTTTCCCGGCCTGTAATTTAGGAGGAACCTGCCTTCGGCCAGGATATTTTGCTACCGAAAAATTTATAAATTTATCTCTTATCTCGAAGGGAGGTTTTGGGTGTGTATTTTTAATCTTGATACAGGGCTAGGTAGCAAACCAAAAACCGACCCTTAATGCAGTTTTGCTTCTCAAGATGGTAAGTGTTATCAGAATATAAAACTTTATATGATATTCGATATTATTTGAAATTGCCGTGGGATGTAATATACGATATATAATATCGATAATATACATAGCTAATACATCCGCAGCTATACCTAAGGTGGTGTCACACGAACGCTTTTTCCGGCAATTTTTGATGAGCAAGTTTTTTCTCGTACTATTTTGAGTTTCTTTCGCATTGGATTCGGAAACTAGATCGAAGGTAGATTATGTTACGTAGTTGAAATCTAATGGAACTTATATTTTGAAGTTGCCAACAACAATTGTTCGTAGAAGTTGACGGAAATGTGCTCGTGTGACAGCGCCTTTAGGTAAGTAACTGTAGGAAGATAATAAACTTTAGCAAATGTACATATAGTTCGTGACTGAGAATATCCACAGGTAAAAGTATCCGCACTTAAAGCATTCGCAGCTATAATATGAAGTTCAAATATCTACTTTTCCTATTTCCTCAGCCCCACAATCAAATAACTAAATTTTATGACATATTTGTATTACCTTTAAACAAATTCATACACATAAATAAGTACCTGTTATTGCTAGAAGGAAGATTAGTTTACATAATCTATAATTCATTAATTTCCGATAGTATTGTCCAAGGATGAATACAACAATGTGTGGTATACAGTAGGTTCTCTATTTGTCTATCTATCTATATATAGTACATTCTCTCTCTCTCTCTCTCTCTCTCTCTCTCTCTCTCTCTCTCTCTCTCTCTCTCTCTCTCTCTCTTTATATATATATATATATAATTATATACAGTATATATACCGTATACATATTTCATCTTGTAATGTTTACTTGATTTGTTTTGTCCTGAGAAGCCACGCCCTTAGTTGTTATTCTAGTGGCAGCTTTGTCTCTCTCTCTCTCTCTCTCTCTCTCTCTCTCTCTCTCTCTCTCTCTCTCTCTCTCTCTCTCTCTCTCTCTCTCTCTCTCTCTCTCTCTCTCTCTCTCTCTCTCTCTCTCATAATTATATATATATATATATATATATATATATATATATATATAAATATATATATAATGCCGTTGAGGCATTGTCCTGTGTTAGTTGGTTTAGTGTAGACGGTGGTTTTGAACCCATGGTCGTTAAGAGCTACGAGGATGTCGAGGAAGGGGAGTTGTCCATTGTTAGATACCATCGAGGAAGAGCTCCTAGCTGCCCAACGACCCGCCGTCTACTGTAGATACGTGGATGACATCTTCGTGCAAATCAAGGACCTCCACGAACTACAGGAACTCCAGCGTCGCTTCATGACCTCCTCCGGACTTAACTTCACCTTTGAAAAATCTAACAATCTTCCTCGACATCCTCGTAGCTCTGAACGACCATGGGTTCAAAACCACCGTCTACATTAAACCAACTAACACAGGACAATGCCTCAACGGCGATAGTGAATGCCCCCGCCGTTATCTTCTATCCTCCATCTCCGCCTATGTAAGGAGAGCCCTCACGCACTGCTCTACCTGGGCCGACACCCACCAGGAACTAGAAAGACTATCCCAAGTTTTAGTGAAAAATGGATACTCCAACTCCGACATCTCCAGCACCATCAACCACCATCTTGAAAATGGTACACCCAAAGCCCTCCTAACATTGACCCCCCCAATGAAATTAAGATCTTCTACCGCAACTATATGTCCTCTGAACACAAAAATGACGAGGCCGTCTTAAAAGAAATAATCTCCAAGCATGTCCACCCAACCAACCCGGAAAACAAAATCAAATTAATAATTTATTACAAATCCCCCAAGACCTCCAACCTCGTTCTCCGCAACAAACCAGCTTCCACCAAGATAAAGAGCCCGATGACCGACGATCACGTCATTTACCAACATACCTGTAATTATGAGGACTGTGGACCTCCTTCATATATTGGCATGACGCAGACTCGTCTTTCACGTCGGTTAACTCTTCACCTTCAGGCTGGAGCCATCAAAGACCGTTATATATCCAAGCCTTACATCCTAACATCAACAACCAAACTCTCGACCTTCAGATCCTTCCTTCTGCCAAAAGGCACTACCCTACAGGACCTAACGCCCCTCCTCGCCCCCCCCCCCCCCCCCCGGTGCCCTTGACGCAGCCCCCCGCGCTACCTCCTTCAGCTTCGTCTTCTGCCGGCGCCACACGGACTACACAACTTAGGCCACGCCCCTCGACACGCAGCCAATCAGCTTTGACCCCGCCACCCGACCAACACCATCCCGCATCCAGGGCGCCTGCGTGAAGCGGTTCCCCCTTTTGCACTCCTAGAATACCCCTCCACCAATAGGAGACTTTTGCCCCCTGATTTTCGCCTCCTCTGATCCTCCACCCTCTATATATACCCTTCCTGTTTACCTTTTATATCATTCTACCCTTACTTGATAATGCTGGTTGTCCAGTGAAACGCGTCGTATATCCTGTATCATCATGTACATTTATGTAACCCTGTACCACCATGAATTTTGCTCATCTCATTCATCTACTTCCTGCCACCCAGCGAAAACTCATCAGAGACCTGGAAACTGTGAATAATAAAATTTCCAACGCAGAAATTGCCATTTCTTTCAACCTCGTATGTATTAAAGAATATATATATATATATATATGGGAATATTGTAGACACCAATCGAGCAGGGCAATACCCAGAGACATTCGGTAATGAGTTACTGGAACTTTTGTTTAATTTGTTTGGCTTCTCTCACTGATTCTGTTTGTGTCTCACCTTTGTGTCTCCGATACTGCCCCCCACCCACCCACCCAACAAAAATGTCTATTTTTGCACTATCAATCTTTAAACTTTGGGAGAGACACTTTTTACAGACAGCTATGCTTTTTGTCTCCTTCTTAGACGTGGGATATATATATATATATATATATATATATATATATATATATATATATATATATATATATATATATATATATATATATATATATATATCCCACTGCTTACTCTACAAAATATATATTCACTACTCAGACTTCACTTCCGCTGTGTATCTGTGTCTGGCTCACCTTTTTCTATGCACCTCTCGTGGGGGGGGTTCACCTGTTTTTTTTCTCTTTCTCCTTTTCTCTCTTTCTCTGGTTTGTATCCATTCAGCCCCATTCAGCCAACTGTTTTAAGACGTTTATCCCCATCCAAGTATCGATATCTTCCTGGCAAGCGATAGCGAACCAGCATTATATGGAGATATCCGGCTTCGCCGGAGACATTTTTCTATCTAAAAATGTAAAAATTTAGCTTGCTCTCAAAACAAAAATATATATATGTTGGCTCGCTACCGCTCACTATGAAAATATTGAAACCTGGATGGGGGTAAACGTCTTAAAACAGTAGGCTGAACGGGGCCGAACGGATACAAGGCAAAGAGAGAGACGGAGAGAAATAGAAAACAAACAAAAAACGAGGAGAGAGGGAGAGAAAGAGAAAAAAAAAAAAAGGCGAGGTGGGCTCAATTTTTAAGCCGTAACGCAAACATTGAGCCCACCTCGCTGTTTTTTGTTTTCTCTTTCTCTCCCTCTCTCCTAGTTTTTTTTTCTATTTCTCTCCCTCTCTCTTTGCCTTGTATCCGTTCGGCCCCATTCAGCCAACTGTTTTAAGACATTTATCCCCATCCAGATGTCGATTTCTTCCTGGCGAGCGATAGCGAACCAGCATTATATGGATGAATTGAAGCCTGTGCCTTTTAATTATTGTGTTAATATTAATTACTATGTGCTGTACTGTCCCTGAAAACATAATAAGGGTCGTATTTGTCATTAATATGATAAATTTCACATGGGAAAAAAAAAAAAAAAAAATTATATCCCCGCCGCTGTAGGCCTACTCCCTCCCCTCCCCGTCCCGGCCTCAACCCCGACCCCGTTACTGTGATGATGTTGATAATTCTTGTGCTACACCCTATTGATAATGCAAACTATTGAACACACTTAAAAGTGTATGTTATTTGGTCTCTATATAATCTGTGAATCATTTCCGATATGATGGAATTAAAGATTTTTTTTTCCCACCAACTCATAATCAGCAAAAACGACACAAATGTCAATTAAAAACATGTTACAATATTTCCCCATCATTTCGTGTATACCGTGGGAAAAAAGAAATCTATCAAACGTAAATCTTCCGGTCTCCAAAGCTCAGCGCCTCGCACAGCAAGACGGAGGGGAAGGTTGAAATATTGTGTTCTATCTATGTATTGCCTGACGCCGCGATCCGCGAAGGGGTGGCCACGAACGAACCGCCCCCATGCACCTCTGTCCCCAGTCAGTCGACGCCCCTCCCCCCAACCAGCACCGCCTTCGTACATGTACTTCCTCACTCCATCCTTCCACCTCTCATTCGGTCTACCTCTCCCTCTCTGTCCCTCCACCTCGCTCTCGTACACCCTCTTAGTCATTCTCTCGCTTTCCATACGTTCCATATGGCCGAACCATCTCAAGTTGTTCCTTTTCACACTTTCCAGCACATCTACCTCCACACCACACCTCCTAATTCTTACTTCCTCATTAGTCTGTCTATCCCTCCAAGTAACTCCGCACGCATTCCTTAAGTAATTCATTTCCACTGCTCTCACTCTTGGTCTGAGTCTCAACCAACGTCCATGCTTCGCTTCCGTAAGTCAGTGTCGGGATTACCACACTGTCATGCAAGGACTTCTTCACTTCCATACTGACCACTCTATTTCTTGTTACTGCTTTTAGCGTTCCTACAACCCTCTTCCCCTGTTGTACCCTCTCCCGCACTTCTTCATCCATAGTCCCATCTTTACTCAACACATTGCCCAGATACTTAAGGGGGGATGAGCCGGTTTTCTGGACCACTTTCTCCCTCATGTTTAGCCCCATTAGTTGTCAGATGTTAAGATGTTTGCCCCATTAGTTAGTCGATTTTAAGACCTTTCACCCCATTTCTTCGTCAATATTTAGACCTTTCGTGCTATTTAGGTGTCGAAATTTTCCCTGGCGAACGATAGTGAGCCTGTAATGTTGGAAGAACCGGCCTTCGACCGGGACATTTATCTACCGAAAAATGTACAAATTAATCTAGAAGGGGGATCTAATGGATGTTTTTTTTTAATTTGATGGAGGTCTAGGGAGGAAACTAGAAAAATAATGAATACATGCAAAAATCGCCCAAAAAGTGAACCATCCCCCCTTAAAAGAGTTGACGATCTCCATAGCCTGACAGTTCAGCTTCACCTCACACTCTGTGACTTCACCCCTTTCGAAGACCATAACCTTGCTCTTCCCCGCATTTAGCTTCAAATTCCATTTTTCGCACACTGTTCCAAACTCATTTTCCAGACCCTGCAACTCCCATTCATTATCACTCATCAAAACTGTATCATCCGCAAACAGCAGTATAGGTAGCTTCCACTCAATTCCCTCCCTTTTCAGCGATACACCAACATCCACTGCTCTTGATAGTATTTATTTCATGCCTCCATCCATATATACAGTAAACAACCACGGGGACATCACACACCCCTGTTTCAAACCAACATTCAGGTCATCTTATTTATTGTTTATTTATGTGCTGGAAGGATATTATATTTTTCAATTCCATCGCATTAGAAATGATTCAAAGATTACAAAAAGTCCAAATAAGACATAGTTGTTGTTGTTGTTGTTGTTCCCCAAGCTGCCTGGCCGAACAGCCCCAAGGCCCCGAGCAATTCCAAGGCCATAACCGAGCGCCCCCACAGAACCCTCCCTGCCGACCACAATAAAGCCTGGGTGACCAAAGCCACTCCATGGCGGGGAGCTGAGGAGGGTGCAGAAATGCCCGGAAAACCAAAGCCCCACCCAGGGCCCTGTGCCCCTCAGCAATATGAAGAGAAAGTTGAGGGGCAAGGGAAAAATGTGACGCTTTGGCTTCCAATCTTGGTAGATTGGGAGGTCAATCCACGGAAAAGACGCCGTCACTTGAGATCTAGAAAATACATAAGTTAAAGGAACAGTCAGAGTAAGCTATGGGTATGGCAGAGATTGCTCAGCTCTCACTCTGATAGACCAGCCCATCACCACATGACTAGAACCCAATCCTCTCAGCATCAGCTAGGAAAGGCCCTAGAAAGCCGCCTTTGGCGGGGGGATAGCTCCCCTATTTCAACCCCTTTCGGGGTCGGGCACCCGCCCGACATAGTTATGTTAATGTATAAGGGAGTTTAGGTATATGCATTAGAGAGATAGATAGATAGAAAGAGAGAGATGCAGAGGGGAAATGAGCGATAAACACAAACACGAACTATTATGAGACGGACTTAATTGGTTCTGAATAGACAAAGGAGAAATTTTTAGTAACTCTTTTGCATGTTATTATTTGTGTGCTAGAAGGATAATAAGGTCCATACGAACACGTACATTGCTTTTGCGTAGATGCGGCGTATGTCTCACCATCTCTAAATTTTACAGGCACGTTGTGGGTCGAGGTTAATGTAGAATGAGCTCTGGGGCGTGTCAATGTCTTTATATACAACAACAAAAGTTTGGGGGGTTGTGGGTGGGTGGGGGCATGTTTACTTGACCCATTGTAACGAGATATGGGATGGGTGTGGGGGCTATTTCCTTGACCGATTGTAACGTGATATGCTAATTCCACTCTGCAAATAGCATATTCACGTTACATTCGCTCAGGTGCGCACACCTCGCCGATCTTGTTCGGACACCTCGGCTACGTATCTGCGATGGCAACGCCGATGATCGACGAGGAATCGTTCATTCATCGCAAGAATTTGTGCCTTTAAAAAATAATCTTATCACCTCGCCGAAGTAAACGCCGAACCATCGCTTGAATCGCCGAAGACGTCGCAGAACATACGGCGAGTTTTCTTTCATCCTCGCATGATTTCGCAAGAAATTTTTGAAAATGTGACATGCCTCGCAGAGGTCATCAGCGAAACATCGCTCACTTCGCCGATAACGTTGCAGAAGGTCGGCGATTGCGTCGCCGACATCGGCGACATCTTCGCCGAGTATAATTTGTTATCTGTTTAAAACGGTCAAAATCGTGAACGTTGCACGTATTCTTGCGAATTTGACAAAACGAAGTCATCGGCGACGAAAATCGTGAGTTGTCACACCAGTGGGAAAGGGGCATTACTCTGTCGCACAAATATAGCATAGAAACCCCTGAGAGTTTAATAATAACTCATTGTTGTACACACCTTCCGTTGTTTCACAACCTTATACACCCGGACGCTCACACATAAGCTCACATGCAGTCAAAATATATATACAGATTTACACTCAAGCATTCACACACCCTATTATGCGTGCGTGTGCGCACACACACATATTGATGTGCAAACAATTCCAAGAGTAAATACCTCATTGATTGGACCACTATTTATTGTAAGCGGTGTTCATGTTAATGAGGGAAATTCAAATTAGCAACACTCTAAAAGACTTTCTTTAATCCGTCTTTACGAAAGAGGTTCTGAACACAATTCCTCCTGACATTCTACTTCATTTAGATAATCTGGACATTCTAAGAAACATCGAAATGCGAGAGAAAGACGTACTAAATAGTATTAACAAACTCATAGCTAATATAGCTGCTTGCCCCGATTATATCTCTCCACTAGTCCTAAACAAATGAAAGACAAGATTTTTAAACCATTACCTCTACTTCATCAGGCATCGTTCCAGTAAATATCGTTCTATCAGCTTGACTTCTATTTTATGTAAATTACTTATAATAATTACAGTATTAGAGACACAGTAAATCACCAAGAAAAAAAAGAACATTACAAAAGATTCACAGCACTGTTTCCGATGCAAGCGTTCATGCTTCACAATTCACCTATACTTTGTTATAATATCTTCAACAAGTAGGATGAAAGTAAAGCGGTTGACATAGTCTACCTTGACTTTCAGAAAGCCTTTGACGAAGTTATCCATAAGCGTCTCCTGGCCCGTGGGGTGCGTACACCACTTGTGCCTTTAGTCCAGTCTGTTGCTTTCCTGTTTATTATTACGGGTTACATTCAGCCTGTTTTCGTGCCAGTGCAGCATGCTCCCATGTATATCATGAACCTTTAGTTTTCTAAAGGTTCATGATATACATAGGAGCATGCTGCACTAGAACGAACACGGTTGAATGTAACGCGTAATAATACACAGTAAAGCAACAGACTGGACTAAAGGCACAAGTGGTGTACCCCATGGCCAGTGCTTGGACTGTGCTCTTCTTGATTTATGTAAATTGCATTGATGTTGGTCTCTCATGTAGCATTTCAAAATTTGCAGATGACACAAACATAGCAGGCACACTAGTGTCTCCAACTCAAATACAATACATCCAAAATGATTTAGAGCAAGCAGGGCTATAGCTCCCACAGACACCTCCTCCTCCTATTAGAGCAAGCAGGGCTATAGCTCCCACAGACACCTCCTCCTCCTATTAGAGCAAGCAGGGCTATAGCTCCCACAGACACCTCCTCCTCCTATTAGAGCAAGCAGGGCTATAGCTCCCACAGACACCTCCTCTACTATTAGAGCAAGCAGGGCTATAGCTCCCACAGACACCTCCTCCTCCTATTAGAGCAAGCAGGGCTATAGCTCCCACAGACACCTCCTCCTCCTATTAGAGCAAGCAGGGCTATAGCTCCCACAGACACCTCCTCCTATTAGAGCAAGCAGGGCTATAGCTCCCACAGACACCTCCTCCTATTAGAGCAAGCAGGGCTATAGCTCCCACAGACACCTCCTCCTCCTATTAGAGCAAGCAGGGCTATAGCTCCCACAGACACCTCCTCCTCCTATTAGAGCAAGCAGGGCTATAGCTCCCACAGACACCTCCTCCTCCTATTAGAGCAAGCAGGGCTATAGCTCCCACAGACACCTCCTCCTCCTATTAGAGCAAGCAGGGCTATAGCTCCCACAGACACCTCCTCCTCTCATCAGAGCAAGCAGGGCTATAGCTCCCACAGACACCTCCTCCTCCTATTAGAGCAAGCAGGGCTATAGCTCCCACAGACACCTCCTCCTCCTATTAGAGCAAGCAGGGCTATAGCTCCCACAGACACCTCCTCCTCCTATTAGAGCAAGCAGGGCTATAGCTCCCACAGACACCTCCTCCTCCTATTAGAGCAAGCAGGGCTATAGCTCCCACAGACACCTCCTCCTCTTATTAATTACACTACACTAACCAAGCACACCACATGGGGGGGGGGGGGATTATGTCGATAAGGAGACCAATTTAGGAGTAAAATTACAAAGTATATAAAACCGGACCAACAGTGTTTTGAAGTAGTAAAAAAAGCAAATATGATTATTGAATTAATTGGTAGGTCTCTTGAATACAAATCCGATGTTGTTGTTGTTGTTGCTGTTCCCCAAGCTGCCTGGCCGAACAGCCCCAAGGCCCCGAGCAAGGCCAAGGCCATAACCGAGCGCCCCCACAGAACCCCTTCTGCCGACCACAATAAAGCCTGGGTGACCGAATCCACTCCATGGCGGGGAGCTGAGGAGGGCGCGGAAACGCCCGGGAAACCAAAGCCCCACCCAGGGCCCTGTGCCCCTCAGCAATTATGAAGAGAAAGTTGAGGGGCAAAGGAAAAATGTGACGCTTTGGCTTCCGATATTGGTAGATTGGGAGGTCAATCCACGGAAGAGACGCCGTCACTTGAGATCTAGAAAATATATAAGTAAAAGGAACAGTCAGAGTAAGCTATGGGTATGGCAGAGATCGCTCAGTTCTCACTCTGATAGACCAGCCCATCACCATTATTCTCACATTATGTATTTCATTGGTTCGACCTCATCTCGAACACTGCGTTCAAATATGATCTTACTATCAAAATTCAAAAGGATATAGACAAACTTAAAAGACTACCGCAAAGATTAAAACAAAACAAAATTGAATATATATATATATATATATATATATATATATATATATATATATATATATATATATATATCAATGATTTCTGGGCCACTACTAAATATTAGGTTTTCATTCTTCCCTCTGGGACTCAAACCTATTATATTGAGAGAGAGAGAGAGAGAGAGAGACGTACACACCCACCCATATACAGTATATAAACCTACTGTATACTGTAGTTTATTAATCCTTTATATCTCTTTGTCTGTCTGATTGTCTGATACTGTCTGCCAATCGACCTGTCAATTCCTCTTCTCGTCCTCCACCTTTAACCGTCAGCCAATATACAGTATATTTTATATTGATATTTTGTTCGGTAGTTTTTCTGAGTGTGTGTATGTTTTTTTTTTTTTTTTTTTTTAAATATATACCGGTATATATATATACCGGGTATATATATTTACACCGTATATATATATATATATATATATATATATATATATATATATATATATACTGTATATATATATACTGTATACTGTATATACACATACCGGTATATATATATTTTATTTTTTATTTTGTTATTATTAGTTTATTTGTGTGACAAGAAAAGAGTGTATGTTTCTGTTTACTCCATTTCTCTTGCCCTTCAGTTTTCCCTTTCCAATGTTTTCTTTCTGGTTGACCTTTTGTTTTATTATCCCCGCCGAGAGTTGTGCGAGTTGAGTTTTTGGTTGTGTCTGGTTATCATTTGTTTTCTGTCGTTTACTATCGAGTTAGGTCCAATAAAGTAATGTTTATGTCCCGTATAATGGTTACAAGATAAAACAGCCACACTCCGAAACGGCCACACTCCAAAACGGTCGCAGTTCCCAAACCTAACTTTAGTCAATTTTAACCTAAGTATATTCTAAGCTAACCAGGCATAACCTTTACTAACTTGAGGGGGGTGACCTGCTATTGTTATCTCCTGTTCTCTTATTCTCTGGCTTGTATCCATTCGGCCCCATTCAGCCTACTGGTTTAAGACGTTTATCCCCATCCAGGTGTCATTTTTTTTACTGGTGAGCGGTAGCGAGCCAGCATATTTTTTAAATGTTTTTGACAGCATGCTAAATTTTTTAAATGTTTTTGACAGCAGGCTAAATTTGTAAATTTTTCGATAGAAAAATGTCCCTGGCGAAGCCAGATTTCTTCACATAATGCTGGCTCGCTATCGCTCGCCAGGAAGAAATCGACACCTAGATGGGGATAAACGTCTTAAAATAGTTGGCTGAATGGGGCCGAATGGATACAAGCCAGAGAAAGAGAGAAAAGGAGATAAATAAAAAAAAACAGGTCACCCCCCTTAACGTAATCAGGCCTAACGTTGGGGTTGTGGCCATCTAGGAGTGTGGCCGTTTAGACCTGCTCTCGGTAAAATAAGTAACACCCCGTTCTTAACATAAATCATCAATTACAATACCCCAATGCACTCGAACAAACCAATGAAAGCACATATGGAATAACATGTATATCATTATTTAGTTACATATACCTATATTTCATCAGAGACCCAGCAGATGCTACTATAGTCCATTCATTATAAGTGGGCCAGATATCGTGATCTTTAATCCCTGTAACTCAGAAAGGGCTAGAGTAAATGGGCTGTACATTTTGACATCTATTCCCTGGCCGGTTCTTCTCAAATGGTAGAAATATTACCTGGAATACTCCAGTTGTTTTTCTAGTTATACAGGTTAGTGGTTACGATTACTAGCTTACCTATAATGAACGGACCATAAACCTGTAGAAGTACACGGTGACGTATGTCGTCCAAACACACCCTAACTCTGACTATTGAACATTGAAAAAGAATCTAGAGGTGACTAATTTGGAAAAATACTTGTGTGTTCTGATCTTCAGTAACCCGATTTTGTTTAAGGGGGCTCACCTGCTTTTGTTCTCTCCTTTGCTCTCGTTCTCTGGCTTTTATCCATTCGGCCCCATTCAGCCTACTGTTTTAAGACGTTTATCCCCATCCAGGTGTCGATTTGTTCCTGGCGAGCGATAGCGAGCCATCATTGTATGGAGTAATATTTCCGGCTTCGCCGGAGAAAATGTTCTATCGAAAAATGTAAACATTTAGCCTGCTGATTTTTTTTTTTTTTTTTTATAAAAATATGATGGCTCGCTACCGCTCCCCAGAAAAAATCGACACATGGATGGGGATAAACGTCTTAAATCAGTCGGCTGAATGGGGCCGAAAGAATACAACCCAGAGAGAGAGAGAGAGAGAAAGAATAACAAGGTGGGACCCCTTACGCAGTGTTTTGAAATAGAGTAGAATGGCCAAGAATCATCCGACTATATTAAGGGGAAGTTTTAGGTTTACTCTCTAGAGTCTAGACCTCCATCAAGTTGAGGAAAATACCCCCAAGGATCACCTTAGAGATAAATGCGTACATTTTTCTGTAAACCAAAATGTCCTGATATAATGCCTGTTGTTCGTAAATTTCCGGGTGGCTATCTCTCGCCAGGAACAAATCGACACCTAAGTAGCACGAAAATCTATAATATTGACAAAGAAATAGGGCGAAAGGCCTTAACATCGTCAAATTTATGGGGCAAAAGCTTTAGGATCTAGAAACTAATGAGGGAGAAGGGAGTCCAGAAATGACAATAATCTCCCCTTAAGACACAGTTTTACTATAAGACTATGAAGATAGGCTTTCACTGTATGGCGCTCGGGAAGAAGCAGTGCAGATATAGTCTCCAACATGCAAGAAGGACTCATAGCGGTTAGACTGCTACAAAACTAACTCCATCAATTGACCACTTCCGAGTTTTGGGCTATATGAAAGTTGGAGCCGTAATTATTGCTACGAAATATATATGTACAAATAATGTAGGTTTCTGACGGATAGAAAGTATTATGAATTTGGTTTCATGTGTTTATGACATTTTTGTACTACGACCATATTTTAGCTGTTAATGATACGTAATATCGATGTCTACGGCTCCAACTTCCTTATAGCTTGAAACTCGCAAGTGGTCAATTAGCAAACTATTTAAGGCGCTATGATGACCGACTATGAACTCTCGACTTGTTATCGCTGAATACACGTAGACTGTTAACCCCTTGAAGCTCTGACGCGTTTTAGCAGTTTATTTTGGCTATCATTAGACGATTTTATGCAGCTTAGGAAGGATCTGTGGGTATTAAGGGTAAATACTATCTCGATCAACCCTCTGACTTTCATATAATGTTACTAATATGAATAAAATCGTCTAATAATAGCCAGAAAACAGAACAGAAACGCGTACTGGAGCTTGAAAGGGTTAAGCTATATCCTTTGTACTCATTTGTACATATACGGAAATACTAATTGGCATTGTGAGTATAGTTCATAACACAACTTCTAACCTCAATATCAATGCAACACGCAACAATAAATGGAAGTTAGAGCTTATGAGATTTTTCACTAGTAGTTGCTGGAACTCCCGTTTCGTTTGTCTGGCTTCCCTCACTGCTTCTGTTTGTGTTTCACCTACGCAGAGAGTAATCCAGCGATATATTACAAACACCTACTCCTCCTATTTATTATACTGCACAAAACAAGCACACCACACTGTTTTCCAACACTCCAAAAACTGTTTTTCTGTCATTCTTTCAACTTTGGGGGAGACACAAGCAGCTTTGTTTTTGTATCCTTCATACACATAGGGAACACAAATACCTAGACATAATGTTCCTTTACAATGCCCTATCTACCTGGATCAAACGTTCTTCATAATTTGTAAAATACTTCTTTTATAAAACAGCTTAATAAGGGGGCAAAATACAAATCCACAATATGAAATAATTGTAATAATGTATTCTACAATCTGTCTCTATCACCAAGTATCTCCGAAGAATGAACTGCAAGGTCTATGATATATATTCCTTGTAACTCCCTCTATCTCATTATCACTCACTCACTCTCACACACACGCACCCACTCTCTCTCTCTCTCTCCCTCTCACACAGACACACTCTCTCTCATTTCTCTCTTGCTCAGACATTAAGAGAAGTCATGGAAAAGACGTCTTGATTAACTTAGCATAATTAGAGAGGTCGCGTTTCCCCGCTTGCAAATAAGATCCGACAGTAAGCAAAGATCCTGTGTAAACCTAATCAGTAAGTACTGCTTAACTTAGTTTAGGTTAAGTTTGGTTATGATAGGATAGAACGTTAATCATGAGTTAGCTTCGGCTATTTGGGCACGTAGCTCCACTCCATGATGGTTCCTCTGTTCATGTGGTAGTTATGGTAGGTGACAACCCTAAGTGAAAGTGATCTCGGGAACAGCAAGTGACTCGTGGCTGAGGAACATTGACATATCATGTCGAGAATTGCTTGGGATGGACCAAGACCTCTCGCAGTGAGACCTCGGGAGTAGAGTTGTCGGGCAAGGGCAGCACCGCACCATCCCTGCATAAGCTAAATTGGTTGATAGATTGATTAGTTGGCTTTGGTTGAATTTGCGCTCCTCGGTAGGTTTGGTGTTGGTCTGCTATGCTACAGGCCGGGGTTTGTGGCTCGCACTTGGCATACCTCAATAATGTTCATATATATATTTTCCAGTTCAGTAGCCAATCAGCAGCGTACTTTTGAAAAGTGCCCAAGGGCCAAAGGAAGAATCGATAAAGTATCTTATGTGAAATAATACATAATGCTATGAAATATGAGTACATAATTAGTATTGGTGTTACTAAGACTCGATTACCATTCTTAACTCTGGCAAATCCTTCCAAATTTGACTATAAACTGTTAGAGGTAGGTAACTTGAAATAAATAAGACGTCTTCTGATTGAATTCTATGTTTTGTTGTATTTTATTGTACTATGTTCTTGTCTACTGTAGGTTATATAAGTTGTTCTGCAAACTTTCAACATTGGAGTGTGTTATATGTAGGAAAATGTTGTCATGGTGATGGTGTTGACTCCCTTACACCTCTAGTTGACAACATATGAAAGGGACGTTATTTCATTAATTTATTTATATTTTATGATCACCAGTGTATATAATTGTTTTAGTTTGGTCCCTAAACCGCTAGCACATTTATAAACACAAAATAAACATCTCAAAAGACCCCCCTTCGAGATAAATGTTTGAAATTTTTCGATAGAAAAATGTCCTGGCCAAAGGCCGGTTCCTCCTATATTACAGACTCGCTATCGCTCGCCAGGAAAAAACCCGACACCTAAATGGCACGAAGAAATGACGAAGAAATTGGCAAACGTCTTAAATTTTGAAAACTAATGAGGCTAAACACGAAGTAAAAGGGGGTTCAGAACTTCAGAATAAAGGAAATACTTCCCCTTAAATTATAGCGCCATCACTATCCCATACCTATGCCTTACAAAAATTAGTTCTGCATCTTGGAAATAGTGGCAGTGCTTAGGGAACAGAGAAACTCACAAATAAACAGTCGTAGAGAACAACTGACACACAAACAAAGATATATAATGTAAATATAGAAGATCCAAGTGTCTTAAAAATTGGTGAATATAACACATGTAAGCTTCTATACAAATTGCGAACAAATTATACAATATTGATAAAAATTAGAAACACATATATAGGAAACATGTAGTGAAAAAGGGGGTTAATAGGTTAGTAATGTAGGTATCCCCAATATTGCATAAGTTGTCCTTTATATATTTTTTCCATTCGATATCTCCCCTCCTCTTTGATCCTGGGCCAAGACTCTTCGACAGCACTCAGAATAGTAGATGGGGTACTCAACATTTGTGTGCTCCTGTCTCACTGTGGTGCACCCAGAGTGTTTGTCCTGGCTATTTTATTCAGCTTAGGAATAGCCTGTGTGTGTGTGTGTGTGTGTTTGTGTGTGTGGATGTACAGTATGTGAGTTTGGGTGTGGTGTGTGCGTGCGTGTAGTGAGTAGGACTGACAAAAAATGCAAGGTACGAATATTAAAATGTATCATGGACCTTCCAAGCCGCTTCATCCCCCTCTACCCCCCACCCCCCTACCCTCCACACCCATCCTCCTACCCCTACCACCCACCCCCTCCCCACCCCTTGCCAGAGGTCCTTGCCAGTACAGTGATCGGACAACTCTTCATCAGGTCGCCGTTTTGGATATTCACACATACCACTAATGGCAATATCAATATTTGAGTACCGCAAAACAACCTTTGTTTAAATTATCGGTATTTGTTAGCAGAACACTTTTATTTAGATGAATACAGTGGCATACAGAATATGCACAGCATACAGTATTAAATATTGAGCATAGCTGTGCATGTCACTGTATTAACTAAAAAAATATTATTTCACAACCAATACCGACGATATATGTTAACATATTGTTCGTATTATATAAAATACTATGTTGCCTTTGTGAATCTCTCTCTCTCTCTCTCTCTCTCTCTCTCTCTCTCTCTCTCTCTCTCTCTCTCTCTCTCTCTCTCTCTCTCTCTCTCTCCTCTCTCTCTCTCTCCTTCCAAAATTGAGTACAATAGTCTAATGATGGCCAGCAGAATACAAAGAAAAGTAACTGCCCCCGTACAAAAAAGGTTTTAGAATGATGAAGCTAAAATGTCGTCCACATAAACATACGACCCATCTCTCTCTCTCTCTCTCTCTCTCTCTCTCTCTCTCTCTCTCTCTCTCTCTCTCTCTCTCTCCTCTCTCTCTCTCTCTCTCTCTCCTTCCAAAATTGAGTACAATAGTCTAATGATGGCCAGCAGAATACAAAGAAAAGTAACTGCCCCCGTACAAAAGAGGTTTTAGAATGATGAAGCTAAAATGTCGTCCACATAAACATACGACCCATCTCTCTCTCTCTCTCTCTCTCCTCTCTCTCTCTCTCCTTCCAAAATTGAGTACAATAGTCTAATGATGGCCAGCAGAATACAAAGAAAAGTAACTGCCCCCGTACAAAAAAGGTTTTAGAATGATGAAGCTAAAATGTCGTCCACATAATCATACGACCCATCTCTCTCTCTCTCTCTCTCTCTCTCTCTCTCTCTCTCTCTGTTTACATTACACATACGCGGCACGCACGCCAAAATTCTCTAGACGAGCCTCACTGTATAAAATAAAGCAAAAAATATGTCTGTGGTGTGAGTATAATTATTAAGGTGAAGGAATTTGGTATGAGGTCATTAATTCTTATTTTTGTTGGGGCTTGCAATATTTCGGATTCGTATGTTTCTTTTTATCTTGTTTAGCGTAATTATCTTAGTTGGTATCACATCTCTGTTTGAGTATAATGTTTCGAATGTTTATGTTTCTCTTTATCTTGTGTAGAGAAATTATCTTAGATGGTATTATATATCTGTTTAGTGATAACTAGCAGGGGTACCCGGCATTGCCCGGGTAATCACCATAATCACCATCACAACTACTACCATAATCACCATCATCAATACTACCATAATCACCGGCCTTAACCTCCCTGTGCCTCATTAAACGGCGCCCTCGATTTCGGCCGCTAAATGACCTCCGATTTTGGATGTGACCTCATCCGTACCCCTATTTTGGGGGGCTGCGAACAACTTTCGTTCCATACAACTTTTCGATCGGAGGCCTCCTTCTGCCCCAAACGGCCCTTTTTCCGATTTCGTGCCCATTTTCTCCGTCCCTTTCACCCTGGGGACCCCTCTATGACCTGACCCAGGTCACTTGACACCCACATGCAAAGTTTCAGCTCCCCAGGTCCAAAACTGCGGCCGCCTATAAAGAACAGACAGACAGACAACCGTAAATATTATATGGATGTTTAGGATGTATATGCTTCTTTATGTCTTGTTTAGAGTAATTATCTTAGTTGGTAGTATATCTATGTTTGCCTATTATATTTAAGATACGTATCTTTCATTATATCTTGTGTAAAGTAATTATCTTAGATGGTATCACATATCTATTTGGTTATAATATTTCGGATACGTGTTTCTATCACCATCTTGTATCCAATTAATATTCTACTGTAATTTGCAGGGGTGTCTATATAAACTTGGAATACATGTATATATGATTAACTAACATATATCATATAATGCACCGATAAATATAAAACAAAATACTAAACGCAACATTTCCGTGCCTAAAAATATTCACCCTGCTTAACAAATTATGTTCCAAGGAGTTTTATATTGTTACTAAAAGATAAAATTAATGAATCATCGCATTATCAACATATAAAGGAATATTTTCACTTAAGGGGTGTTCTTTTCTGGACCCCATTCTCCCTCATATTTAACCCCCACTAGTTTATATTTTTTAGGACGTTTGCCCGATTTGTTTGGCGATTTTAAGACCATTCTCTCATGTTTTGGTTATCAATTGTAAAACCTTTTGTGCCATTTATTTAGATGTCGACTTTATCATGGCAATCGACAGCGAGACTACAATAAGGCTAGACAGTTTTCTAGTGAAAACATGTACATAATTATCTCAAAGGTCTTTTTGTTATGATTGCTGGAGGTCTAGAGAGCAGATTATAAGCCTCCCCTCATTATTGACTGAACAAGTATAGGCATCAAGGAATTTATATGTCCACCCTTTTAGTATGTTTATGCCTTTCTAAACTAGGCTCTAGCTTATAATAGGTGTTTTTCTCAGTTTCAGAAGGTCCGCTTCGACTCAAATTAATAAAGTTCCATTTCAACTAACCCTCCGACTTCCACAATGCTTTACTAAACTAAATAATATCGCCTAATGATAGCCCGAAAATAATTAAATTACATTCCATTCTATGCTCAAAGGGTTAAGTTGTGTACTCAGAATGTCGATGAATTTGAGCAAAAAAGAAAAAGACAGAAAAAAGTACTTGGAATTTGAAAATGAGCCGCCCGGGAATGTGAAGGAAACTGGAAAAACAGCGTGGAATAAAATTAATCATGTGAACAGGAATGAAAAATCTTTAGTAAGGAATCTTGATGGAATATTTGAGTGGCAACATCTTGGAACTCTAAAAATCAACCACAAGAAGGAATCTCGCGTGGTAATATTAACCCTTTGAGGATCTAAGAAGTAATTTGTTTGTATATTTCTGGCTAGGATTAGACGATTTTATTTAGATCATAAAGAGTATATGGAAGTCAGAGGATAAATTGAAATATACTTTACCCTTTCATTTCCCACAGATCCTTCCTAAGCTGTTTAAGATCGTTTAATGATAACCAGAACAAACTGTCAAAACACGTCATGTGCTTTTAGGGTTAATCTCTTGAGGATCATGACGCGGTTTAGCATTTTATATTGGCTAAATCTAAACGATTTTATCTAGTTTAGGAAATATATGTCAGAGTTGAAAGGGTGAAAACTGGCCCAATCAACCCTCTGATTTCCATATACCCTTTCTAATCTGAATGTAATCGTCTAATAATAGCCAGAACAAGCGGTCAAAATGTGTCATGATCTTCAAAGGGTTACGAACACATAAATGGCAACGTTTTCGATCTGTAGTGACAATTGAGTACCCCAAACAATGGCTAGCGTCACTTACCCTGGTTACCGGAGGAATGTGCTCTGCTGGGCACACATGTTCTTCATTTAACCCCTTCTGTACCGGCGACGTCCTTTTTTATTTTATTCTGGCAACTATTAGACGATTATATTCAGCTTAGGAATGATCACATGCAAGTATATGGTTTCCAACTATCTCAATCAACCTTTTACACTACCACATATCCTTCCTCAGCTGTATAAAATCGTCTGAATATAGCTAGAATAAAATATAACATGTGTCATTGGTACAGAAAGGGTCACACGCTGGCTTAACGGGAGATTTCCACTTGAGGGATTTTTTTCTGGATCCCTTTCTATCTCATGTTTAGTCCCATTGCTTTTGATATTCTAAGACGTTCGCCCCATTAGTTTGGTGATTTTACGAACTTTTGCCCTATTTATGTCAATTTTAAGACCTTTCGTGCCATTTAGGTGTCGATTTTATCCTGGCAAGCGATAGCGAGCCTGTAATTTAAGAGGAACCGGCCTTTGGCCGGGAAATTTTTCTACCGAAAAATTTACAAATTTATCTTGAAAGGGGGTCTAGGGGGTGTAATTTTAAGCTTGATGGAATTCTAGGGAACGAAATAAAAACCTGCCCTTAACCCATACAGTACTGATGACGTCTATCTTATTTGATTTCAGCTACATTTAGACGATTATAGGAAGCATAGGAATGATATATGTTAGCTAAAAGGATTAATGGAGACTGTAGCCTTTAAATGGGTAAAAGTCCTTCGTAATAGTTGCCAGAATGTAACGAAAAGGACGTCACTGTTTTTTGTGTTAATAGTCTGCTCCCTACACCTCTAACAGGCTTTACCCCCCCCCCCCCCTCCCCCTTTCTCAAGGCCCCTTCGTGATAAATATGTGCATCCACGTAGAAAAATGTCCCAGCCAAATTCTGGTTTCTCTTAAATTACTTGCTTGCTATCGCTCGCTAAGAAAAAAATCGGCTCTTAAATGTCAGTTATATTATTACCAAGGAAATGGTGCGAAATGGTCTTAAATCACCAAACTAATGGGGCGAACGTCTTCAATTCCCAAAACTAATGGGGCTAAACATGAGGGAGTAAGGGGTCCAGAAAACAGATACAAATCTCCCCTTAATATTACCGGTACTAGACGATTTTATTAAACCAAGTGAAAGTATTTAATAGTCGAAGATTGTAATAAATAAAATACAATCAAATATAATAAATAAAGAGAGTCCCCTGCTTTCAAGGTCTAAACTGGGCCAGTAACCATATTCCAGAGGGCCTGAGTTTATGGTGCTGTCACGCTGTCCGCCCTCTCTAAAACACGACCCGGAAACTGAGTTAAGGGGGGTCACCGGCTTTTTTTCTTATCTTTCTCTACTTTTCTCTCTTTCCCTGGCTTGTATCCATTCGGCCCCATTCAGCCAACTGTTTTAAGACGTTTATCCTCATCCAGGTGTCGATTTCATCCTGGCGAGGGATAGCGAGCCAGCATTGTATGGAGAAATCCGGCTTCGCCGGAGACATTTTTCTATCGAAAAATTTACAAATTTAGCTTGCTGTCAAAACAGCAAAATATATATACTGGCTCGCTACCGCTCGCCAAAAACATATTTACACCAGAATGGGGGTAAACATCTTAAAACAGTAGGTTGAATGAGGCCGAATGGATACAAGGCAAAGAGAGAGGGAGAGATAGAGAAAAAAGCAAGGTGGGGTCCCTTAACTCTCTGGCTGGCGTACGTACGGGTTGCATTGTAAAGCTGCGTCCGTAGCCTTATCTCGGAGTCGGGTCTGGGTTGCGCGACTCTGGAGAATTCTTGCTTGTGAAAATTGTTGTTTATTATTACGTCTCTTGCTGGCTGTTAATATATTATTATGCCTTGTTTGTTGTTAATATTGTTGTATATTATTATGTCGTGTTTGCTGTTAATATTGCTGTATAGTATTGTCTTGTTTGTTGTTAATATTGCTGTATGTTATTATGTCTTTTTTGCTGTTAATATTGGTGTATAGTATTGTCTTGTTTGCTGTTATTATTGCTGTATGTTATTATGTCTTTTTTGCTGTTAATATTGGTGTATAGTATTGTCTTGTTTGCTGTTAATATTGCTGTATGTTATTATGTCTTGTTTGCTGTTAATATTGCTGTATATTATTATGTCTTGTTTGCTGTTAATATTGCTGTATATTATTATGTCTTGTTTGCTGTTAATATTGCTGTATATTATTATGTCTTTTTTGCTGTTAATATTGCTGTATATTATTATGTCTTGTTTGCTGTTAATATTGCTGTATATTATTATGTCTTGTTTGCTGTTAATATTGCTGTATATTATTATGTCTTGTTTGCTGTTAATATTGCTGTATATTATTATGTCTTGTTTGCTGTTATATTGCTGTATATTATTATGTCTTGTTTGCTGTTAATATTGCTGTATATTATTATGTCTTGTTTGCTGTTAATATTGCTGTATATTATTATGTCTTGTTTGCTGTTAATATTGCTGTATATTATTATGTCTTTTTGCTGTTAATATTGCTGTATATTATTATGTCTTGTTTGCTGTTAATATTGCTGTATATTATTATGTCTTTTTTGCTGTTAATATTGCTGTATATTATTATGTCTTGTTTGCTGTTAATATTGCTGTATATTATTATGTCTTGTTTGCTCTTAATATTGCTGTATATTATTATGTCTTGTTTGCTGTTAATATTGCTGTATATTATTATGTCTTGTTTGCTGTTAATATTGCTGTATATTATTATGTCGCTGCCTTTTCTAGTGAATCAGGACCAGGATGCCCTGACCGTTTACGACGTTTTCTCTCATTTTGATTGTCGTATTCCAAAATGCAGATTTTGTATTAATTGGGGTATGAAGGAGACACAAGGCACAGTTGCATGTAACAAGTGTCTCCCACAAAGTTGAAAGACTGATAGGAATCCAAATTCAAGTTACGTTAGAATCAAAATGTCTGGACACACAGAGCTTGAAACAGTGTAGGTCATAGGATAAAGGAAAGAGAGATTGAGGGCGAGAGTTCCCGAGTTAACTTGTTGAGTAAAAGAACGACTTGAAAAATCGGCTTACTCTTGTTTGTAGTTATGCATCTACATTTGCAAGTAGATCTCGACCTTGACACTCTAAAGTTTTACGACGTTGTATCTCACTTTTATTGTCGTATCCCAAATGCAGATATTCTAATTCAAGTGCTATTAAGGGGAGTGCTTGTTTTTGTTTTCCTGGATCCCCTTCTCCCTCATGTTAAGCCCAATTATATTTGAGATTTTAGGATGTGTACCCCATTAGTTTGACGATTCTAAGATTTTTCGCCCCATATCTTTGTCAATGTTAAGACCTGTCGTTCCATTTAGGTGTCGATTTGTTCCTGGCAAGCGATAGCAAGCCTGTAGTTTAGAAGAAACAGGCCTTCGGCCTAGGCATATTTCCACCAAAAAATGCACAACATTTTCTTGAAGGGTGGTCTTGGGGGTATTTATATAAGCTTGATGTAGGTCTAGGGAGGAAACTAAAACAGTAATAAATAAATATAAACATATGTAAATCTATAAACAAATAAATAAATACATATAAATTAAATAAATAAATAAATATATAGATACAAATCTCCCCATCAGTAGAGTTTCTACCTCAGAGAGATCAAGTGCGAATTCGACAGATTAAACAAGTAGACGATACATTACATTTGTTCTACCGAAAACAAGTAGACGATACATTACATTTGTTCTACCGAAAACAAGTAGACGATACATTACATTTGTTCTACCGAAAACAAGTAGACGATACATTACATTTGTTCTACCGAAAACAAGTAGACGATACATTACATTTGTTGTACCAAAAAATGGACACATTTAGCTCGAAGGTTAGTCTGGGGGGGGGGGGGGGGGGGACTACTCCCCCCCCCCCCCTCCACCCCCCTTTCTCTCCCCTTAATAATATAATAATATTTCCGACCTAGTAACTCAGAGTTAGATCATCTTTATGTGGTCCAATTATTGTGATGGGTGGCGTCATAGGTTAATGACACGTTATGTTATTTTTTGGCTCTTTCTATGCATGCAATCATATATTTTTTTAGTGTCCTCGCTAGGTCTCCATCAAACTGACAATAACAGCCCGAAGACCCCCCTTCAAGTAAAATGGCCCGGCCAAAGGCCAGTTCCTCTTAAAATTACAGGCTCGCTCCTGCTCGCCAAGAAAAAATCGACACCTACAGTAAATTGCACGAAAAGTCTTAATGTTGACAACAAAAATGGAGCGAAACATTTAAAAATCGTCAAACTAATTAAGTGAACGTCTTAAAATCTGATAACTAATGGGGCTAATCATGAGGTAGAAGGGTGTCCAGTAAAACCTAATACCTCCCCTTAATTAACCCAGAGTAACACCAATGATTTTTCCGTCAATTCCCGTTCTTGTCGTGCTAGTTTTAAGCTCTATCATATTGGAATCAAAACTAGTTAGCAGGTAGATGATGCAAGGTTGTTTAATTATCATGAAACTTTTATTTGGGACCTGCCAGACTACAATTGCTCGTAACAAAATTATGGGAAAATCGGTCGTGTGACACTGGCTTTACCTCTTCAATTTTCTCCTACACATAGTCGTATCATTTGTCCACGGCCATACTGCTGAGAGAATAATGGTTAAATATGTATTGAATATACTGTATACACCATAATTATGAGGAAGAGTACTTTATTATCTACGTTTAGCACATAACTTCATCGGGCCAATTACGAAATGTTGACCATAAGCTGCTGCTCCTCATATAGTGTTTATATTCATTCTGTCATATTTTCTGACTGTATTTCTATATAAATATTTCCTGAACACTATTATAATGAAAGGTACCGACAATTGGTAAGACAGACTTAAATACTATAATAAATAATATAAGTAAACGATCTTGGAAGGTTGACATTCATCGTTATAGAATTTCCTGAGAGCATGACGTTATTCACAAACACTAAAGGTTTATAGTAATTAGAGTTAGATTAACATAATTGCCTACCTACTTAAAACATTACCTAACCTCTCCATTTAATTTGGGCCATTTTGCGGTATATCTCTCTCTCTCTCCCTCTCTCTCTCTCTTAGTGATAGTATAATGTTGTGGAGATACCAGCAGTTTAGAGGCCATAACACAGTGGAAATTAGCAAAAATTAGGGGGAATCTCTAAAAATATTAACAAATTAAAGGCATACGAGGGAGATAGCGAGAATATTTTTTGGGAAAAAATGCAAACTTAAAGTAGGTTGAGAGAGAGAGAGAGAGAGAGAGAGAGATGAAATGAGATCTTGTTTGTAATTAGTAAATTGTCAAATGCAGTTCTGTGGTGCGTGTGTGTGTGTGTGTGTGTGTGTGTGTGTGTGTGTGTGTGTGTGTGTGTGTGTGTGTGTGTGTGTGTTGGAGTCAAAGGGATTAATTGCAAGTAGAATGTACACAATATCGTGCCCTGTTATTGTATTCAGTAAACCTCTCCTGGATTTGAACCTTGGGCTAATAGAACACCAATTCAACACCAAACCACTCTTCGTTGCAATACTAAGCTTTTGAGGAGACACTTGATTGTTACAGGCAGCTCTGCCTTTTGTCTCCTTCATACAAATACGTTGGGGGGTTTCTAGACCCCCTTCTCGCTCATGTTTAACCCCATTTGTTTTGAGATATTAAGCATTTTTGTTTCCATTAGTATGGTGATTCTAAGACCTTTCGTGCCATTTAGGTAACATTTTTAATCCTGGCGAGCCAAATCGAATCTGCATGTTAGGAGGAACCTGTTTTTTTCTAAGATTTGTTTTAAGGTCGGGTCACACATGCACGAATTAACGTCCGGCCGTCCGGCCTCGTCCCCTCTTGCTCGGTTCACACATGCACGAATTAACGTCCCGTCCGTCCCTGACCCCTTAATTCGCCTGCAAACGAGCAAGGACGCCGGCAAAATCGCCTATGGTCGGTACACGGACATGCGGTGTCGCCAGCTCACGACTCTCCTTCCAATGGTATTTTGCTGCCGTTCTCATCCCATTCGTCGGCTTCTAGACGCCGCCAGTCAACGTCTAGACGTAGTCTATTGGCGTCTAGATGTCTACTGCTCCCGTGGGTGTCCCGGCCTGACAGGTTTTGTGGCAGTTGCCCCAGCCCACGCCGACCATTTTATGCATGCACAAAATGTTCGCCGTCTCCCACCCCGTGTCCCGTGTGCTGGCGACACCACACATCCCTGTACCGAGCATAGGCGATTTTGCTGGCGTCCTTGCCCGTTTGCAGGCGAATTAAGAGGTCGGGGCCGGACAGGACGTCAATTCGTGTATGTGTGACCCGAGCTTAACAGAATTATCTCGAAGGTGGGTCTTGAGGGTGTTTTCTTATGCTCGGTTCACACATGCACGAATTAACGTCCCGTCCGTCCCCGACCCCTTAATTTTCCGTGCCTAGGCGGCGTCCTTTTTGTGCATTCATAAAATGGTCCGTGTGGTTCGGGACAACTGCCAGAAAACGTGTTATGTTGGGACACCCACGGGACACACACGGACACACACGGGAGCAGTCGTTGTCTAGACACAGCCTGGCGGCGTCTAGATGATGACTAACGGGATGAGAACGGCGGCAAAAAAACGTTGGAGCGGCCATCGTGGCCATCGTGGTCACATGGGGCCTCCAGATTGATGCCGTCCTGCCTATTTTCTTGGTCGGGGACGGACGTGCATTGGTCGTGCATGTGTGAACCGAGCTTTAAGCTTGATGGAGGCCTAGGGAGGAAACGAAACAAAATAATATATACTATATATATATATATATATATATATATTTTTTTTTTTTTTTTACACCTAAATGGCTCAACAATGTAAATATTGAAAATAATAATGGGCGAAAGGTCTTACAATAGCCAAACTAATGGGGAGAAAGTCATAACATTTGGAAAATAATGGGGCTAAACATGAGGGAGAAGAGGGTCCAGAAGAAACTAAAACCTCCATTTAACTTTAGCGAGGCCAGGCTCCCTTCACCTCTATCAAGCTTAAATTAACACCACCAAGATCCCCCTTCCAGATGAATTTGTAAATTTTTCGATAGAAAAATATCTCGGCCTTTGTTCCTTCTAAATTGCAGGGTCTCAATATCGCTTGCAAGGAAAAAAAATTACACCTATTTGTCACAAAAGGTCTTAAAATTGAAAACAAAAAAAATGGGCACAACATCTTAAAATCACCAAACTAATGGGCCGAACGTCTTAACATGTCAAAACTATAAGAGCTTATAATGAGGGAGAATGGAGTCCAGGAAAAAAAAATCTTAACTCATAAGCTGAGAGGCCAGTGTCTGGCATAAAGGTTGAAGGAAAAGGCGTGACTCGTCCAAAGTAGTTAGTAAAGCGATTTAATATTAACGATATTTTTACTAACACATCTATAAATAGAAATAATAATGATAATAATAATAATATTAATATTAAAATATTAATAATAATAATATTAATAATCATAATAATATTATTATTATTAATAATAATAATAATAATAATAATAATAATGAAAACTATTGCTTTTAATCATCATCAACATCAGATTTCCATGACAGCGGATTCAAACACAATTCACATTGTATAACTATTAAACAAAATTTATAATATTCATTATAGTAACTATCACTCACATAATCATGCATTTATACAGAAATGGACGGAATTAACCATGAATAATATATCTCGAGTAACGTTCAGCAAGGTTGATTTTATGAATTCCAATGTACACATTAGTACAGTTGACCATATTAATGTGTATACATTCCGTGATTGTATATATGGGAAGATATTAAGATATGATTGACTTACAAAAATAATTTACTCGAAAACCCCGTCAAATGGTCATACAATTTACTAACTTCACAAGACAATACAGTTTTGATTCCATAGCATTAAATGTCCTTCTTCCATGCACACATCCAATCACGGAGTTTATACACATGCATGTGGCCAACTGCAAATAATTACTTTACTAATTAGCAAAATTGAGTAAAGTCCCTTGAAGGAACCTGAAAGTGATCATACTCCGCTTACTAACAAGCTTCCTGGAATTGTAATTTGGCTTCATGTGTTGAATTGTACAGTATAATGTTGGCTCTCCAGTCGTAGCAAGGGAAATAAATAATTACACAGCCATACTCAGAAGTCGGGTTACACCCATTAAGGCCTTCACTGATGTTGTTATTTAATATTATTTGTGTTTATTATTATTATTTTTATTATTATTATTATTATTATTATTATTATTATTATTATTGTTATTATTGTATTACTCTTTTAATCTCTCTAGTAAGGTTATTCTTTACCTGGGATGAGATCCAGGTGTTCGTAAGTTTCTGGCAGCATTATCAATTAAAACATGACGTATCATAACTTAAGAACAATGTAAATCTGCAGAAGGCCTATTGGTTCATACGAGGCAGACCCCTTCTTCCCTGCATTCCTATTAGGTCTTTCCCTACGCTAAAAGTATATCTCGCTACAACCTATATCCCCTACACTCCATCTTTATTATAGCTACCTAAGAACATATCCCACTATAACCTATATACTCTATACTCTATAAATTATTTATCTTATTGCTACCTAAAAACATCACCCACTACAGCCTATATATTCCCTACACTTCATGTATATTATAGCTTGAATGTTATATTTTTTATATTTTCCCTGAGTTGGGTACGCTCCTGTAGCACAGTACACCTAAATGTTACGAACGATCTTAATATTGGCAAAGAAATGGGGCGAATAGTCTTAAACCGCCAAACTAATGGACAGAACGTTTTAAAATATCAAAACTAAAGGGATTAAACACGAGGGAGAAAGGGGTCCAATAAAAACCCCAAACCTCCCATAAAGCAACCTACAGAAGAGTATATTGTAGTTTTATGTTATTCTTTCAGTAGCCTTTTATCAGACAGGAACCAAAAGGGTCACTTGACTCTTTCCAAGCTATGACCACCTTCATTATATTTGTGTTACTGAACCAAGCTATTGTACTCAGCTTTTGAAGGACCACCCGTAGATTCAGTGAGATAAAAGAGATAAATAAGCTTACAAAGGACATGCAGACAAACTAATACAAGCAGGGATATACTGTAGATGGAAGGAGATACAGGGAGACAGGAGAGAAGGAAGGATGTGGGAGAAAGACGAAAGAAACCTCGGAAAAACGTAAGGGAGAAATCAAGACAGGAATGCATGGTACGTAAATGTTCACGAAATTATCAGAAACATAATAAAGAATGAGGACTGGAAGGGAAGAAGACTACGCGTAGGAAATGGAAGACCAAAAACTAGTAAATAAATAAAAAGTATGCTGCAGTGGACGACAAAGAGAAAGTAGGACTGGATTTATGGAGAGATGTATAGAAACAGAATATTTAGAAAAAATAAGAAAATAATTCAGCGTTAAGAAACTGGAAGAAGTATACATATACAGTACGTACACATATATCTATCTATCTATTGCTGGACGCCTTACTCCCCTTACGAGGGTGGCCATACACAGAATTCCCCCAAGCGGACCTATTCCCTGTGAGAGGGACAACCCGGGCCAGTTTAGTGAAGGACTTACAGGATTGACCACTCAATTTAGGAACCGTCCGACTCCGAGGCCCTCTGTGCATCTTGTTAGCACTATTTTTCTACAGTGGTGTTCGGCTAATCCATCCACTAACCTACCTTACCCTTAGGTAAGCAGTACGGATTTGTATCAGGTTTACTCTCGGTAATGAAGGTTGCCACCCAACCAAGGCTGACGAGTCCCATCCACCCGGATTTGTATAAAGTTGTCTCCCCTAGATAAGTTGCCGACCAAGGCTAACGAGTCCCATCCACCCGGTACACACACATATATATATATATATATATATATGTGTGTGGGTGAAGAGAGAGAATGAGAACTTTGAAAATAAATAAGACAGAACCCGAAATACGAGCAAGGAAGAACTATGAGGATTGTCGAGAGAGGAGTTGATGACCCTGATACAACTCATCTCTCTCTCCTCTCTCTACTCCTCTCTCCAGCCATTCTCTCTCCTCTCTCCTCTCTCTCTCCCCTCTCTCGCGCTCTCTCTCTATCGTCTCTCTCTCATCTTCTCTCTCTCTCTCTCATATTCTTCATTAGAGATAAGATTGTAGATTACCTCGAATCAAACAACCTAATAAAAAATAGTCAACACGGCTTTAGATCAAATAAGTCATGCCTAACAAATTTGATTGAATTTTCTACAAACTATTCACATATAACGACATGACGAAATCACTAGATATAATCTTCTTGGACTTTCAAAAAGCTTTCGACAAGGTGCCTCACCGAAAACTATTGGCTAAACTGGAGAGGATAGGTATCAAAGGTGAAATTCATTCTTGGATAAAAAATTGGCTTACGGACAGAAGACAGAGAGTGGTGATAAATGGAGTGGAATCGGAGTGGGAGCCTGTCACTAGTGGAGTTCCACTGGGTGCACTCCTTGGACCGGTCCTGATTCTGATTTACATTAACGATAACGATGTAGGGGTAAAAAACAACATATCCAAATTGGCCTACGATACATAAATAGGAAATACAGTCCTGAACGAAGATGATAGAAATGCGTTGCAATCTGATTTAAACAAGATATCAGAGTGGTCGAAAAAATGGCAGATGCCCTTCAATGTCGATAAATGTCAGGTGCGGCAGGTTGGTAGCAGAAATATGAAATACCAATACGAAATGAATGGCGAAACAAATAAAAACCGCAACGGTAGTAAAAGACCTAGGGGTACTAATATCTGAAAACCTAAAAACTTCCGACCAATGTATAGCAGCTGCAAATAAGGCAAACATAGCATTGGGCTTTATTAAACGAAAATTTACATATAAACATGAAACGTAATAGTGCCACTGTTCAAAAGTATGGTGAGGCCCCACCTTGAATATGGTGTGCAGTTCTGGTCACCTTATCTGATCAAGGACATTGTAAGACTCGAGTCAGTACAGCGTTAGAGCGACGAAGATGATACCCTCATTAAGAAATAAACCATATGAAGAAAGACTTAAACGATTGAACCTGTTCTCATTAAAAAAGAGGAGGTTGAGGGATCAGCTTATTGAGTGCTTTAAGATACTAAAAGGTTTCCGACAAAGTCGATGTAAATGCACTATTCACATTAAAACAATACTAATCAAACTCGCGGAAATGGAATGAAATTAAAAACCAAAAAGGCAAACCTAGATGTCACAAAGAGTTTCTTCACCTTCAGTGTGGCGACAGAGTGGAATAAACTACCAGCGAGAGTGGTGGAGAGCGACACAATAAACGCCTTCAAGGGAAGGCTTGACCTCTATCTGCAGAGGGCTGGGGTGATATGAATGGAAAAAAAAAAAAAATAAATAAATAAAAAAAAAAAAAAAAAAAAAAAAAAAATGTATGTATATGTATGTGTGTGCACTGTACAGTATGTATATATATACTGTATATATATGTGTGTATGTATGTATGTGTATATGTATGTGTATATATATGTATATATATATATATATATATGTATATGTATGTATGTGTATGTGTGTATGTGTATATATGCATATATGCATATTATAGTTTGTAAGGCCAGACTGCCTAGTAAGGACCTTGAGGTCTGTGTGGTCTGTGTATCTATGTAGCTCTATGTAGCTCTATGTAGCTCTATGTAGCTCTCTCTCTCTCATCTAAGGACAGGTATAGATACGAGATACAAAGTCTACACGGACATTGTGGTTCCGAAAAATCAATATTTTCCAAGGAAATGAAAATGAAAAGGCGAAGAGAACAATGTTTCTCTCTCTCGCCCACAACTCTCTCCGAAGACTTCGCTGGCGTAAGATAATAGATGGAAAGAATCAGAATCAACATTTTGCTTTTCCATTCATGTAATGATTTTGCTGAGGAATTAAGAATCATATTATGATTGTATCACCTTTGCTAATCTTTCTGTGATCCCATAATGATGTTGCAATAAAAAAAAAAAATATGAAATGTTGTTTTATTATATTAGCGACTACACACATAGTCAGCTATAATATGTATTACATATAATATAATCTATCTATCTATCTATTGCCTGACGCCGTGATCCCCTGAGGGGTGGCCATATCGAACGAACCGCCCCCATGCACCTCTGTCCCCAGTCAGTCGACGCCTCTCCTCCCAACCAGCACCGCCCTCATCCATATACTGTAAATCCTCACTCCATCCTTCCACCTCTCTTTCGGTTTACCTCTCCTTCTCTGTCCTTCCACCTCGCTCTCGTACACCTTCTTAGTCATTCTCTCGCTTCCCATACGTTCCATATGGCCGAACCATCTCAAGGTGTTCCATTTCACACTTTCCAGCACATCTATCTCCACACCACACCTCCTTCTTACTTCCTCATTCACCTGTCTATCCCTCCATGTAACTCCGCACGCACTTCTCAAGTAACTCATTTCCACCCCTTTCACTCTTGGTCCGAGTCTCTTCTCAAACGTCCATGCTTCTCTTCCGTAAGTCAATGTCGGGATTACCACACTGTCATGCAAGGACTTCTTCACTTCCATACTGACCACTCTATTTCTTGTTACTGTTTTCAGCGTTCCTACAACCCTCTTCCCCTGTTGCACCCTCTTCCGCACTTCTTCATCCATAGTCCCATCTTTACTCAACACACTGCCCAGATACTTAAATGAGCTGACAACCTCCATAGCCTGACCGTTCACTCTGTGGCTTCACCCCTTTGGAAGACCATAACCTTATAATCTACATAATATTATCTACATGTTTATATTTCAATACTGAGGAATAAAAAAAGTTAATTAGTAGGTTGTAATGGGGCTGAAAGCCATCACCTTCATGGATCTCTTACCAAATGTAGATATATTGCAGCAAAAGTTCACATGCAGTGTTTGCATCAAACAGGTCACCACTTATTTTAACATTTGGCTCAATACATATAAGAACCTCAGATGCAACGGCTTTTAACTGGGTATGCACCCTTTCAAGATACAGCATGAAATATATCTATCAACTCAGCTTGAATTGCTGCATCATTATGATAATCTAAGATATTGTTTCTGAAATTTCTGCCAAATTTTCCACAGTGCGTCTGACTGTGCAGTTCAGTAGCCAACCTGATCAAGTGCTAAAACAGTAAAGGTGTTAAACTTAGAACACATCCCTGCCCAACTCCTGATATTACTGAAATTGAGGAGGATGTTTTCCCACCACTATATAAATGTCTCTATATCTAACTACGATCTAGCTAAACTGAAGGTCTTCCAAAGAGCAACGGTGGTATCTCATGGTGTTTAGCTATGTGGTGTTTCGAGATGCTCTGATTAAAATATGCTTATGAGGTAGACATAAACAGTCCCAGTCGAAACTCAAGACTGTGTTGCACGAGGATCAAGATTGTGAAATCAGATTGCACAGGTCTTTGGTCATATGGGTAGCTTCAGATCCATACCAGTAGAATATGAGAGGAGTTTTTCTGGCAAACTTAAGGTATTTTCAGTGTGGCAAAGACAAACCTGTGGTCAGTAGTAAACAGCATAGCTTTCCTAAAAACATGTAGTTATGAAAGAGTAACAACTAATGACTATAAAGTTGAAATCAATATTTTCTGATACATTAACAGTACTTGGTTTTTAATTCCAGTAGTGCTGTTTTATTTACTGGAACCATCATCCTGCTCTAATCGTGTTTTCTATAAGCAAAACCCAGAAAGAAAGTACTGTTGACACTCATATTGTGCTCCTGCTATGAGGCCAAACACATACCTATACCCTGTTTCAAATACGCAGTCCAGACGTTGTGAACCTTAACCTTTGTAACTCAAAAAGGGCAAGAGCAAACGGGCTGTAACTTTCCACACCCACACCCATTCCTGCTAGACAATTTCCAAATGGTAAAAATATTAGCTTGATTACTCTAGTCGTTTGTGAGTTATAGATGTTTATGTTCAAAGGTTTTGGACTACTTACTTGGAATAGAGCATAGTAATCAGGCCTGCCAGTGCCAGTAATTGGATATAATTGTTCCTGAATTTGGGTGCATCCTGAGTGTTCACTGCTCCTCAAAACTATTGTTAGCCGAAGGAGTATAACGTGGCATTGAGAGAGATGCAGCCAACCAGTCCTATCTAATCAGTGTTTGATCATTATATCTGTCAATTGATCACTTGCGAGTTTCAGGCTATAAGGCAGTTGGAGCCGTAAACATCGCCATAAAACATAAATGCAATACAATGTAGATTTTAGATCAAACCAATATTATATATAGCCATCACAATTGTGTACATAATCACCAGATTGCCTCGTCTCGGTGAAGATCGCTACGTAACCCTTCATAGTTTTTCAAACATAATGGATTACAGTAAGCACTCTAACATATTATAGTGAAGTCCAACGCAGAACATCTCATGATACACTGCTCATCATTTTGTATTGATTTATTGTCTAGTATATAGGTGAGGTATCACTATGGTTTATTCAGATATATATATATATACTGTATATACCGGTATTTATATATACCTGTATATATATATATATATATATATATATATAGGAGAGATATAGATAGATAGAGAGATAGAGAGAGAGAGCGAGAGAGAGAGAGAGAGCGAGAGAGAGAGAGAGAGAGAGAGAGAGAGAGAGAGAGAGAGAGAGAGAGAGAGAGAGAGAGAGAGAGAGAGCGATTGTCTGCCTATTTGTCTCTCTCCCTCAAGCCCAGGGCTCATATCCCCTATGCTAGAGAGCTATCAGCCACCACTTGTGAAATTGTGAGTGGAGGAGGAGGAAGGGGAGCAGATGGTGGGTACAATGGAGTACAAAATAAGTCAAACAACACCAGGTATAGCGACTCCTCGAAGTTGCTTGCTCTCTAAATATCTACTGCTCAGAGTGTTTAACAATAGTTCAAAGTGGGTAAGGGATACCTGGATAGGGAAGAAATGGCCTGGGACTATTATATGCAATTTAAGTTGACATCCCAAACTAATTAAATGTGCTTATATCAATATGTAACATGTTTATGTATGCTTAAATAACAGCTGTACAATTTTCTCCATAATAATTTATTGGACCCCATAAAAATATCTTTGATTAATGGGCGCATCCAGTAATTATAACATTGATATTGTGAAATGGTATAATTGTATTTGGCTAAATAAAATTAATTTGTTTTGTTGTCCTTGACAGGGTTAGGATAAGTTAATAGGGGACAATGTAGGTAAATAACATAACTCAGCTACTGTATAAGTGAATATTTGTTTATGTCGGGAAAAGAGAGTAATATCTGGGTTAATTATTTAGATACGAAATTATCTTCGGTGTATATGAGGAAAACAAATATAATCAGTTATTCATTTCCAAATGCTGTCAATTGCGGATTTAAGGTTAGGTGTTTGTTTAGGCGATGTTTAAAGTAATCAAGTGTTCTGCATCTGTAACTTTTCGAGGAAGCCCATTCAACAAGTTGATAGCTCGATTAAAACACAAAAATCTTAGATTCATATGCGTTAAAAAAAAATACCAATGATTTAGCAACCATTTCCCAGCGTGTAATTTGATTGGTTGATCTTAAGGTACTTATGACAGTTAATGTTGTCGATGCCTTTGATGATTTTGAACACATGAATTAGGTCGCCTCTAAATATGCGCTGGGCTAAAGGCAGTAGATTTAATTATGTAAGACCCTCCACGTATTGTTTGTTCTTGAGAGGGAGGATGAGAGGAGGGAAGAGGTGAGAGGTGGGAGGGGAGTGAGTAGAGTGAAGGGAGGGAGGAGAGTGATAGTAGTGAGGGAAGTGAGGAGATTAAAGGGAAGGGAGGGAGGTGGTGAATGTGACAGGGGATGGTGTATGGTAGGGATTAAAGGGAAGGGAGGAGAGTAAGAGAGGGAGGTGGTAAATGTGACAGGGGATGGTGTATGGTAGGGATTAAAGGGAAGGGAGGAGAGTAAGGAAGGGAGGTGGTAAATGTGACAGGGGATGGTGTATGGTAGGGATTAAAGGGAAGGGAGGAGAGTAAGGGAGGGAGGTGGTGAATGTGACAGGGGATGGTGTATGGTAGGGATTAAAGGGAAGGGAGGAGAGTAAGGGAGGGAGGTGGTGAATGTGACAGGGGATGGTGTATGGTAGGGTACCGCTAGAAAAAGAAACAGAAAAACAAGATAGACAAATAAACGGTAGGGACTTGTTGCAGTCATATTTGTTTACCTATTTATATATGTTTTCATTTTTGTTCTAGTCCTCTTTCTCCCTCATTATTAACCCGACTAGTTTTGAGATGCTAAGACGTTCATCCCATTAGGTTGGTGATTTTTAGACCTTTGACTCCCTTTCTTTGTCAATCTTAAAACCTTTCGAGCCATTTAGCCATTGATTTTGCCTGCGAACGATAGCGAGCCGGCATTTTAGGTCGATCATGTTTGTCACGGGATAGGATTTAAATTTAAGTTTATTGCACCTAGATGATTGCACCTTATAATATGTCTGTCATTAGAGAGAGGGTTTGGGGGACCATGGAGGAGAGAATTAAGAGGGATGTTTTTATTTTATTTTTGTCCTGCCCACCTTCAGATTTTGAGACGTTGGGCTCGTTAGTTCGGTAATTTTTAAGACCTTTCACCCTATTTCTTGGCAAACAAATCTGATTTTTCGTGCCATTTCGGTGTCAATATTTTCCTGGCGAGCGACAGCGAGCCTGTAATTCAGAGGGGGATTTTTTAAATGTACACTTTTATCTGGAAAGGGGATCGAGGGGATATTTGTTAAAGATTGACGGAGTCCTAGGGAAGATATTTAAACAACTAATAAATAAATAAATATATCGACCCATACACTTTATTGGTCTATATATATATTTATTAACCCTTCCCCATTAAGCAACGTCCCGCTCAATGGGGGATCGATATCGAGCCTCCCTCATACGACTCTTGAGGGCTATCACCTGCTTCACGCTGGATGTTACAGATAGTTATATATATGAATTGAGAGATAGATAACCTGATAAATAGATATATTCACATATAGAGAGATACGTAGATAGATAGATAAATAAATAGATAAATTAATATAAAGAGATATAAGTAGATAGATATATAGAGAGATAGATAGATAGATAGAGAGAGAGATAGAGATAGATAGATAGATAGATAGATAGATAGATAGATAGATGGATAGATAGATAGATAGACAGATATATAGATGTAGTAAAGTTGGGGGTTACGCTAAGCTGTGCATGACCGCGGGGCTAATCTGAGAATAAATGTGCTGTGGAGCCTGTGATTGATACTTCGTGTGAGTTATCCAGCCTGAAACACAGGGGCTACTGCATAATATACGGGTTACACAGTGTTGCCAATTGACCTACTTTTCCGCTAGATCTAGACGTATTTACTTCGGTCTAGACGCAAATTATTACATCTAGCGATATGAATTCTTGCGATATTCTGTAGATTTGAGATATTTTAGGGATACATTGTAGAGATTGTGCCGTTATTATAGCTATTTTCGGCATTTATTAACTACAATTATTAAATAAAAAAAATAATCCTTCATCTTCTCTCAATAATCTTGGTGTCTCCTTTTCTTCTGCTCTCACTTGGAAGGACCATATTACCAGTCTTGCTAAGGCAGCCTCCCAGAAGCTGGGTTTCCTCATCAGAATCCTCTACCGCCTCAAGGGTTCTTTATCCCTGCACAGCTTCTTGCTCTGTACAGGGGCACGTACGTGCGTCCTTATATTGAGTATTGTTCACATGTGTGGGGAGGACCCTCTCACACCGCACTCCTAGACAAAGTTAAAAGGAAAGCCTTTCTTATCATTGACTCACGCCCACTCACCAGCTCTCTGCAATATATCTCTCTCCGCCGCAATGTTGCATCTCTCTCTCTATTCTATCGCTACTATAATAATCAGTGTTCCTCAGAGCTCTCCCAGTGTATACCACCTCCTCTACGTAGGGTACGTGGCACCCGTCTTGCAACACAATCCCACCCCTACTTTGAGCAACTCTCCAACCCAAGAGTGAAACGTTACTCTCAGACTTTCTTCTATTCAACAGCTGAGCTCTGGAACTCTCTCCCAGAATCAGGCTTTCCCTCTTCATATAACTTAAATTGCTTCAAACTCCGTGTGTCCAGGCATATTGGCTCGAACGTCTCTTGATTTTGGCCCTGTCACTCTTTCAACTCTGGGGAGGCACCCGCTACAGACAGTTCTGCCTTTTGTCTCCGTCACTCACATAGAAAAAACAAAATTTAGTTGGCTTGCTATGGTATCCCTGAACCATAGTAAATTATCCCGTAACTCCAGGCTCCTCTTTAACCCACTACATTTAGAAAATTTTATGAAGCTTAGGAAGGATATATGGTAGCTAGAAGGAAGAATTGAGACAATCCGTAGCCTTTTAATCGGTAGACGTCCTTCCTAAGCGTAATAAAATCGTCTAATGGTTGCCAGATTATAATGAGAAGGATATGTCACCAGTATTGAATGAGTTAATGATAAGTGAACAGAGATCTTGGATGTAAGGAAACTGCTCGTACGCCTCCCCTTGCCCGGGAATCGAACCCAGGACTCTGCAAATGTAAGTTGAGCGTATTGGTATTGAGAGAGAGAGAGAGAGAGAGAGAGAGAGAGAGAGAGAGAGAGAGAGAGAGAGAGAGAGAGAGAGAGAGAGAGAGAGAGAGCCTGTATTGCTTAGTAATTGTTCTGGATGCCTCCGTCTTTGCCTCTCGCTCTCTCTCTCACTGAAACCCGACAACCACCTCCGCTTGGCTCGTAAGGTCTGTGTGGTGTCTATTTAAATATATGTAAATCTGTGAAGACAAGGGGTCAAGCTACTGTATTATTCAGACGCCACTTGTGAGATTGGGAGTCAGAGGGTAAGGCTAGGCGAGCAAGTAATATATCTGGCTGTCTATCTATCTATCTGTCTATCTATTTATCTATCTATCTGTCTATATATATATATATATATATATATATATATATATATATATATATATATATTATAATGACAGAGCCAAATTTACGTGAAGACTATTGGTATACTGCATATATTATATTTGATGCGTAAAAAGTGTACAGTATACTGTATAATATGTATTATATATGAAATATAACTATGTCTTACTAACAGATTAATTATCCATCTATATATTTGTATAATTATCTGGTCATGCCCTATATTATTCAGAGTTATCAGATACTAATGGACCTATATATCAGGCTAAAGTGGGACATGTTGACCGAGGACGTGCTATGGTTCTCGAATCTACGCAGTCGCTGTCATCTTAACTAAGGGGAGAATTATTAATATTTGTTTATGTATTACTTTAGTCATTATTATTACTAGGTTCCTCCCCTCAGCTCCAGTAAGCTTTAAAAAATCTCCCCAAGATCCCCTTTCCAGATAAGTTTGTGCCCCTGCCGAAAGCCGTTTCCTCCTAAATTGCAGGCTTGCTATCACTCTCCATGTTTAGGATGTCATCACCAGTGATCTAAAAAGTTCAAAAACATAAGTCACAATATTAGAATGATTGATCATATAATTATAATTAAAGTATTTCGCAATGGATGCAGCTGATACAATTGAGAGAGGGGCCAGACCTTATATTATATAACTAGGGCTTGTTAACTTTAATATATATGGATTTGTTATATAATATAATTGATGAACTATCCACTATTTTGAAAGTATGCTTTGTGATTAAAGTATTGCACAGCACAGCGTATTCCCTTACAGATGAAGGAGTAGGAGACTTTAGCCTCCGACCTGTTCTAGCTGCTCCACTGACTCGAGTTAACAAGCCCCAATTACTATTGTCTGTCGCCCATCTTTCAATTGTATAGGTTTTATCCATTGCCAAATGTTTTAATTTTGTATGAGAAATCCTTCTAATAGTGTGATATATGTTTTAAAACTTTATAGATCACTGATGATGACATCCTGAACATGTGGAAACGGCTGACAATAACCATGCTGTTCGCTGCCCCTCTAGTTAACCATGCTGTTCGCTGCCCCTCTAGTTATCTTATTCCAGCGGAAACTACAGCTCCCAAAGGATAAATCCATCTCGGATATCGGCACCTAAATGTCACGAAAGGTCCTAAAATCAATCGCCAACCGAATGTCATAATAGCTAAAACATATTAGGACAAAACATGAGGAAGAAGAGGCTCCCCCCCCCCCCACCCCCACCACACACACACACACACACACACACACACACACACACACACCCACACACACACACACACACACACACACACACACACACACACACACACACACACACACACACATACATACACACATACACACACTCCCCTTTATACAAATACCGATGTACAGTATAAGCTAACACAAGCTACTTAGCAATTGGTAAATCAGCTCGGGAGGGATCGTGCTATGCAATTTGTTCACATCAAAAAGACAATAATATAATTATGTAGACTAATGTTTTGGTAGGCATGCTTTAATGAATTGGAACCCTAGTCCGGATATTGCTACTGTATTAAATTTAACATCACAGTTGATTGTGTGTGTGTGTGTGTGTGTGTGTGTGTGTGTGTGTGTGTGTGTTGTGTGTGTATGTGTGCCAACCAATGTCTGTAGTTAGTGATTGCTTAATAATATAGGTAATATATATAATCTGTTAATATTTTGTGTTGGTTATTCAAGAAATTAATAGCAGCAAAATGTAGAGATGTGTGAGGGAAATGGTCGGAGAGCATGTTTGTTCCCTCTAACCTAAGTCCACAATGAATCTTTTCCTACCATAAAACGTTTCCCCTCACTACAGGAGAATTCCACCTTTTTGATAATTACATGATCCACTCAGGATATAATTCACCATATCATATTACATGTGTTTTCTTACGATCTTCCTTACATGATCTATTAGAATTTAAGGCAGTGTAAGGGAATGCCCAAAGGCGCAACTTCATTTACAGGGTTAACAGATAATACTTCTGAAATGACTAACTTGATACATTTGAATATATATAATGCAACTAATGGTGTGTGTGTGTATGTGTATTTACCTAATTGTATTTACCTAATTGTATTTTACAGGATTGAGATTACTTTCGTAGTGTCCCGTTAGCCTTTAACTTATCATAATTTACTTTAAAAGCTTGAATACTTTGTGCACACACTAGGTCGTTTGGTAACTTATTCCACTTCTCAACCATTCTATCTGGAAAACCAAACTTCCTAACATCCTTCCTAGCTCTCCTCCTCAACAGTTTATAGTCATGTCCTCTCGTCCTCCCCACCGCTGGCCAAACAAAATTGGTTTGATTTGTGTGTGTGTATGGGTGTGTATGTGTGTGTGTGTGTGTGTGTATGTGTCTGTGAGTGTGTGAGTGTGAATGTGTCTGTGTGAGTGTGTATGTGTCTGTGTGTGTGTGTGTGTGCAATTATGTCGGGCTGGCTCACATTCAGTTTATCTTTCTCTCTGTATTGTCCCCATGGTGGGTACATAAATCACGAGGTGGAGGGATATAATATGGTTAAGGCGTACCGGGTTGCCTTCGGAGCTTCCGGCCTCGAGTGTGGCTCGGAGATTATCTGATTAGCACTACCTCATGCGATGTATTGGGAAGTTATTGCTTATATTTTTACTTCTGAGGTAAACACAAAATGTCTCGCATAGCCAGACCCCTAAAAAATAATCATTACAAAAAAAAAAAAGAAAACAAAAATCACTACATGGTATATTGCGAGCTCGCCATCGCGAAACGTCTTAAAATCGCCCAACGAAGCGTCTTATAATTGCCAACCTAATAAGGCGAAGCACTACCAAGAACACACTCGGAATAGATATGGTTAATAGGATAGTGTTTCACCGGGATATTTTTCAGCCTTTCACTAACCTTTTACCGATTCTGGCTATTACTCTTAGCTATATAATAACCTGCTACCGATTCTGGCTATTACTCTTAGCCATATAATAACCTGCTACCGATTCTGGCTATCACTCTTAGCTATATAATAACCTGCTACCGATTCTGGCTACTACTCTTAGCTATATAATAACCTGCTACCGATTCTGGCTATTACTCTTAGCCATATAATAACCTGCTACCGATTCTGGCTACTACTCTTAGCTATATAATAACCTGCTACCGATTCTGGTTACTACTCTTAGCTATATAATAACCCGCTACCGATTCTGGCTATCACTCTTAGCTATATAATAACCCGCTACCGATTCTGGTTACTACTCTTAGCTATATAATAACCTGCTACCGATTCTGGCTATCACTCTTAGCTATATAATAACCCGCTACCGATTCTGGCTATCACTCTTAGCTATATAATAACCTGCTACCGATTCTGGCTATTACTCTTAGCCATATAATCACACATTTTGTGTTCAGTCACCTTATGTTCGATCGTCAACAGCTGCAGGTGCTAATAATTAGTCCTCAAGGATTTTGACGCGTTTTAACATTTGTTTAGCTATAATTAGACAAATGTATTCAACTTAGGGAGAAGCTATGGGAGTCAAAGGCACAACTGATAGGACAATATTTTCTACCTTCTGTTGAATGAATTAGTACTATTATTCCAAGAATCTCAGGTCAAAAATTAACAATGGCTATATTCTATGCATTATATGTAGTCCAGAAATTTTAACTTTTAACCTCTATAACTCAAAAGGGACTAGAGCAAATGGGCTGCACATTTCCACAATTATGCCCTAGCAGACTATTTCCAAATGGCAGAAATAATAGCTCTAGTCGTTTATGAGTTATTCAGATTATTGTCGACATTTTTGGCTTAAAATTTATATATCGGGTATTTATATATAGGGTTCATAAGAGTCAGATTCCAAAATATCTATAATCGGTACCGGCCAACGGGAACAGATGTTTCATTATAAAATGTAATATACGATTATTTAAATATTTCGACAATTATTTGAACAAAATATGTGAATTAATAAACTACACCAATATAATATATATATATATATATATATTTTTTTTATTTTTTTATTTTTTTTTTGTATTGCAGATACTAATCATAGTTAACCCTTTGTGTAACTAGGACGTTAATTCACATAATATTTTACTAGCCCCTAACTCTCACAACCTCTTCTTAAGCTGAATAAAATAATCTATTGTTTGCTAGAATGAAATATAATGTATATCCGTTCTGGGATGTCATAGATTTGCTCTGTCCCACGGTCTATTGTAAACATGCTGGATAATTGTCCGTTTTTGTTCATCTGTGTATCTATCACTCTCTCTCTCTCTCTCTCTCTCTCTCTCTCTCTCTCTCTCTATATATATATATATATATATATATATATATATATATATATATATATATATATATCTGTTTACTTATCTACTTATCTATTAAGAATTTATAAAATTCCTCTGTTATTCAGGGATGCCGACCGAAGGTCGGAGGGTGTGGAAGGTAGGGAGAGAGCCTTCTGCTGTGCTATCATTATCTTCACCCAAGTAACAGATACCATGTTAGATTTAATGTTACATTGCCTAACAGGAACTGGAAGCTCTGTGGTGTTTGTGCATCTATATAACTCAAGTCGATGTTAACTACGACGTTGCATGTATACCTATTGATGACAGAGGGCGTGCTAAAGCTCCTTAACCTAAACAGAGGCGCAGTCTTCTAATTAAACATACCAATATATAGAATAACACAAAGTGCTTAGAACTGAACTGATTAGGTCGTGTGGGACAACAATATTCAATCTCTCTATCAAATTGGCCATGTAAACATTAAATGATGTATAGTGTTTGGTAAGCATACGGGACAGAATGTGAAACCTATTTTGAATATATTCTTATATGTTATAACATAGCTCTTAAAACTACTGAGTGTGTGTGTGTGTGTGTGCGCGTGTCTGTGCGCGCGTGTGTGTGTGTGCGTGTGTGTGTCTGTGCGTGTCTGTGTGTGTATGTGTGTGTGTGTGTGTGTGTGTCCTATGTATGGTTGGCTCACTCTCTCCCATTGTCATCCCCAAGGCGCCTACATAAATAAGGAGGTAAACAGATATATGATTAAGGTGTGCCGTCCTTTATGCATAGTCTCCAGTCTGGAGTGTGTCCTGAGAGGCTACCTGCTTATAAGGCGGCGTCATATCATATCATATAATATATATATATCTAGCCTGTTGCCGATTGTGTTTATCATTTCCTCATCACATTTTCACAAACTAACTAAATAGTTCAGTGAAATACATATTACGGGTAGTTGCGCGCCACTAAAGATTTCACGAGCTCGGTAGAGAATCCTAAGGTTCTTTGAAGCACATATATAAATATATTCAACATTAGATGTTCCTCTGTGGTTATTATTGAGGGCTACGCTAAAGGACCTCAATACTTAATGAGATAATATTGTAATTAAATTAAATGTTGTGAGATTTGGGGTTGGTTTTTGTCTGCTAGTGAACTGAGTTTGAACATTAGCAACCCTCCCCTAAACCAGCTAGATAATCGAATGAATAGTTTCAATCAAGGCGATTAGTTCGTGGTCACCCCCTTTGGAATTAACGTTTGTAAGTAGATAAATAGAATATACGGAATGTTATGTTGTTAGCAATAATGGAAACAAAAAGGCTTTGGTCCCACTTATTACATTTATATAATCATCTTTGTAAATACAGTATAATAAGGGGAGACTGTTTTGTTATCTGTTTATTTATATATATTTTTGTTTTATTTATTAATATTTTTGTTTAGTTTCCTCCCAAGACCTCCGACAAGATAAACAAAACTTCCCCCAAGATTCTCCTTCGAGAAAGAAATGTGCATTTTTCGGTAGAAAAATGCCCCATCCATAGCCGGTTCCGCCTAAATTACAGGCTTCCTATTACTCGCCAGAACAAAATTGGCCCCTAAATAGGCACAAAGCGTTTTGGAAACGCCAAACTAGTGAGGCGAACGTCTTAAAATTTCAAAACAAATGGTGCTAAACATGAGGGAGTAAAACCTACTCTTAAATAAAAACATTCGAGTTTGTTTATTATTTCACGTTTGTCTCCATTTTTGTGTACGACATTTTATACTATGCTAGAAGATATTACTGGGTATTATGCACACACACACACACACACGCACACACACACACACACACATACATACACACAAACACGCACGCACACGCACAGCACTGTATATATATATACAGTATATATATATATATATATATATATATATAGTATATATATTATATGCTGTACTCGCAGAGGCTAGCACATTTCTATTCCCTTAGCCCCCTTAATCTCTAGGCCAGATCCATCCAAGGGCCACCATTATTCCATCATTACCTCCAATAGACGGATAATAAGTGGGCTAGATTTTCATTGACGACGGTTAATAATTAGAACTAACATCTCCACAAAAACCTAAAGGATTTTTTTTTATCCCATTCTCCCTCATAGTTAGCTTCATTACTTTTGATAATTTAAGACCGTTCGCCTCATTTTATCAATATTGAAACTTTTCGTGCCATATAGGTGTCGAGTTTATCGTGGCGAGCGAAAGCAAGCCTTTAGTTCAGTAGGAACCAGCCTTTGGCCAGGACATGTTTCGGCCGAGAAATTTAAACAAAAATCTCGCACGTTTTCATCGTAAAACGAATAGTGTTGTAGTCCATTCAATATAGGTAGGCCATAAATGTTGACCTCTAAACTCCGCAACCCAAAAAGGGCTACAGCAAATAGGTTGTAAATTTACACACCCATTCTCTGGCTGACCCTTCCCAAATGGCAGAAATAACCGCCTAATTACTGAAATCCTTATTGATTTATGAGAGGGTGGCGTCGGGATTTCTGGACTTTACTCACTGACTATTAGACAAATATTAAGACTAGCAAGGAAAAGTGATGGTGCCTTAAAATTGTATTGTTTATGAAGAATATTTTCGGTGAACTATTAATTGTGACCGTACTTGCGGGCTGGAAGACTGGCATAATAGTCCCCCTATATAAGGGCAAAGGGGAAAGAGGAGTGTTGTTTACTGTATAATTATATGGATGTAGTCATGAAAGAAATACTAGGAAGAGCAGTGGATGTTGGTGTATCGCTGAAAAGGGAGGAAAATGAGTGGAAGCTGCCTATACTGCTGTTTGCGGATGATACAGTTCTGCTGAGCGATAATGAATGGGAGTTGCAGGGTCTGGTAAATGAGTTTGGAACAGTGTGCGAAAAACGGAATTTGAAGGTAAATGCGGGGAAGAGCAAGGTTATGGTCTTCGAAAGGGGTGAAGTACAGAGTGTGAGGTGAAGTTGAACGGTCAGGCTATGGAGATCGTCAGCTCTTTTAAGTATCTGGGCAGTGTGTTGAGTAAAGATGGGACTACGGATGAAGAAGTGCGGGAGAGGGTACAACAGGGGAAGAGGGTTGTAGGAACGCTGAAAACAGTAACAAGAAATAGGGTGGTCAGTTTGGAAGTGAAGAAGTCCTTGCATGACAGGTGTGGTAATCCCGACACTGACTTACGGAAGCGAAGCATGGACGTTTGAGAAGAGACTCAGACCAAGAGTGAGAGGGGTGGAAATTAGTTACTTGAGAAGTGCGTGCGGAGTTACATGGAGGGATAGACATACGAATGAGGAAGTAAGAAGGAGGTGTGGTGTGGAGGTAGATGTGCTGGAAAGTATGAAAAGGAACACCTTGAGATGGTTCGACCATATGGAACATATGGGAAGCGAGAGAATGACTAAGAAGGTGTACGAGAGCGAGGTGGAAGGACAGAGAGGGAGATGTAGACCTAAAGAGAGGTGGAAGGATGGAGTGAGGAAGTATATGAATGAAGGCGGAGCTGGTTGGGGGAAAGGGCGTCGACTGATTGGGGACAGAGGTGCATGGGGGTGGTTCGTTAGTGGCCACCCCATCGGGGATCACGGCGTCAGGCAATAGATAGATAGATAGACTTGCGGGCTGATGCTGCGAGCGAAAAAATAATGATAATAATATTATATATAATAATTATAATAATAATAATAATAACAAAATTGTCCCTCCTCACCTGTGGAGGGTAAGTCAGTATACTTGAGGAATATATGTTGAATTATTAGGGGAAGGTTTTTCCCTTTTCTGGACCCCCTTCTCCCTCATGTTTCGCCTCATTAGCTTTGATATTTTAAGACGTGCACCCCATTAGTTTTGCGATTTTAAAATTAAGACCTTTCCCTCCATTTATTTTCCAATACTAAGACCTATCGTGCCATTTGGGTGTCGATTTTATCGTGGCGAGCAATAACGAGTACGTACCGTAGGAGGACCGATTTTTACCTAAGAACGTACAAGTTTATCTCGAAGGATGGTCTGGGGTATCGTTTTAAAGTTTGATAGAGGTCTGGGGGTAAACTACCTCCCCCCCCCCCCCTCATTATGTTGTGAAATAAATTAAGATTGTTAAAGGATAGACAAAAAGTCCATAGGTTAGAAGATAGGTCATTGTTAAAGAATATATGTGGTCAATTATGTGGCTTAGGACGAACAAATATATATATATATATATATATCGAAATGATGAACAGAAAATGAAAAGAAAGGCATATCATTGAAGGCATGCAGAAAGTGGTTTATTAAAGAAAGGCATATCATTGAAGGCATGCAAAAAGTGGTTAATTAAAGACAGGCATATCATTGAAGGCATGCAAAAAGTGGTTAATTAAAGAAAGGCATATCATTGAAGGCATGCAAAAAGTGGTTAATTAAAGAAAGGCATATCATTGAAGGCAGGCAAAAAGTGGTTAATTAAAGAAAGGCATATCATTGAAGGCATGCAAAAAGTGGTTAATTAAAGAAAGGCATATCATTGAAGGCATGCAAAAAGTGGTTAATTAAAGAAAGGCATATAATTGAAGGCAGGCAAAAAGTGGTTAATTAAAGAAAGGCATATCATTGAAGGCAGGCAAAAAGTGGTTAATTAAAGAAAGGCATATCATTGAAGGCAGGCAAAAAGTGGTTAATTAAAGAAAGGCATATCATTGAAGGCATGCAAAAAGTGGTTAATTAAAGAAAGGCATATCATTGAAGGCAGGCAAAAAGTGGTTAATTAAAGAAAGGCATATCATTGAAGGCAGGCAAAAAGTGGTTAATTAAAGAAAGGCATATCATTGAAGGCATGCAAAAAGTGGTTAATTAAAGAAAGGCATATCATTGAAGGCATGCAAAAAGTGGTTAATTAAAGAAAGGCATATCATTGAAGGCATGCAAAAAGTGGTTAATTAAAGAAAGGCATATCATTGAAGGCATGCAAAAAGTGGTTAATTAAAGAAAGGCATATCATTGAAGGCAGGCAAAAAGTGGTTAATTAAAGAAAGGCATATCATTGAAGGCAGGCAAAAAGTGGTTAATTAAAGAAAGGCATATCATTGAAGGCATGCAAAAAGTGGTTAATTAAAGAAAGGCATATCATTGAAGGCATGCAAAAAGTGGTTAATTAAAGAAGATGCAAGTGATGAAAGGGCTGAGAACAAAGTGATGAGTGTGTGTGTGTGTGTGTGTGCGTGTGTGTGTGTGAAAGAGAGAGAAAGAGAGGAAGAGAGACGGACAGGGAGAAAGGGAGCAAAAGTAAAGGAAGTATTAATAGCTCAAGATTGAGGAGACGAAGGGCGGACAAGAACATAGATGCAGGTAGAGAAAGAGAGGGTAAAGGGACAGAGAGAGAACGAGAGAGAGAGAGAGAGAGAGATAGTGTGTGGGTGTTGGTGTGAGCGAGTAAGAGAGATAATTAAATATACAATAACAGGTATTTTTTTTATAATTAGAAAGATAATGTACCCATACACCTATACTGTATACCTGAGTGTTAGACTAGGTATGATGGAAAACATATTGTGGTTAATACAAAGGATTAGAACGGAAGTAAACAGCAACATATCGACTGCTGCTCACTAAGTTGTATGTAGAAATATATGGAAAGTCTGCCACAAAAGTGGCAACTGTAAGTGGTCGTGAACAGCCAACAGGATTGTTAGAACTGTGTCAACGGCTTAGAATTCACTTATGCATCAGTGAAGTATTTTTACATGTGAAAATAGAAGAAGGTAAAACAAATTATATTAAAAAATATATAATCTATCTATCTATCTATATGCTCAGGCCCAATCCCCATTTTTCCTATTTTTATTTTTATTTTCTATTTCATTCTATTTTATTATTTTGTTTCCTTTTTTCTTGGAGGTGGCGAAGCTACTCGAGGCTCTTCCGATTTGTGTGATTGGCGGGTCAGCAAGACTAACAAGTAATCATGCCATGTAATATTAGGGTCATCCTAAATCGCAGAGGAGTGGTGATTCTGGGCCAATTTCGTAATAGTGGTTGTAAAGCTGTATATAAAATCAAGAACAATCCCCTTCATAAATAGCTGGTAACCTACTATAATCTACTTAATTAATTTCACTCCCAACACCAAACACCTCCCAATGAAATTAAGGAAAACATGTGATTCTTCCAGGGTTCGAACCTGGGATACCACATACATTTTTTTTTTTTTTTTTTTTTTAAAGAGACAATGAACGGAGGAAGGACAAACACAGATAAAACAAAAAGGTCCATGTGCCTAAAGGCATCCTCCATTCATAAAATGTTTGTAACAACTGGATTTAAACATTTGTAGATTGTAAGTTTGTGGAAAGCAATTCGAGGGAAGTGAATTCCAAAGAGTAGTAGTTCTAGGGATAAATTAATTTTGATAAGCAGAAGTTCTGCATTGTGGAGGAGAAAGTGTAAATTCATGGGCGCTCTCAGCTGCCCTAGTTCTACGGGGAAAGATGTGGAGAGGCGGCACAATTGAAGCAAGTTCCTCGGAACAATTGCTGTGAAAATATCTGTAGAATAATGCAAGGGATGCAACGTTTCTTCGTATGGATAATGTAGGAAGGTCCTGTGTGATTGCAGGGTCATTGATTAATCTAATGCAATATAACCATTACACCACCAAGACAGCTAACAGTTAAGTACATGCCTATGATTGATATCCATTTATCAATACTGTATATTAATCTAATCATGTACTCAGACCCAACTGCACACCATTATGTCAGAATTGTGTTATATCATTTGTACTACCTTTCCATCCAGGCGATTGTGATTTCATGATTTGAGGAGCTAAGAGACAATTGGATTTTTTGTTTTCAAAAGATTAAATAGAGGTTTCTGATAATGAATATGCTAGAAACAATGTATGAATAGTAGTAAGATAATTATGGGATACCCACATATATTTTGTAGGAGCAAGTCCAACATAGCCTACCTGACTGATGATACATACCCTGAGAGGTTAGGCCGCATAATGGTTTCAAACTCTGGTCTTGGTAACGGTTTGGCATTGCTCGAATCTTGCTGAGTGTTGGTTGCATTTATGAGGTGGACACTGTATAGGTACGTACAATATACACTAGCCCTTAGCAAAGATAAACATCCATTTACTACCGCTATATTCTGTGTCATCTCGTGTACCTTGTCCGTGTCTACCCCATTAACAAACAGGGAGGGGGGAAGAGAAAACAGGTTTTTTCTATTGTTCATCAAATCTCGATATTTTTGTCTACAAAAAGAACAGAAGGGATGGAGGGAAGGAAGGAGAGAGGGAGTCGATAAGAATAGAGCAAGACAGAGAAGAACGTAAACATGGAGAAATACCGGAAGGAGGGAGGAAGAGAGGGAAGAAAAGGGATGAGGAAAAAAGGACAGTAAAGCGAGAGAGAGAGAGAGAGAGAGAGAGAGAGAGAGAGAGAGAGAGAGAGAGAGAGAGAGAGAGAGAGAGAGAGAGAGAGAGAGAGAGAGAGACACTGAAAAGAAAGAGGAAGAGAGAGAGGAAGGTAGCAAGGGAAGGAGGGACGGAAAGATAAAGCAGACGATGAGAGGGGAGAGAAGAGGGGGTTGGGGGGGGGGGGGTTCTGGGGACCATGTGAATATTGAATGATAAAGTTTTCAATTAAAAGTGAGTGAGCAACGTAAAAGGAGAACTAGTAAAATAAGCAAACAAGGAATTCAGTCAGAAAGGTAGAGCGAGAGAGAGAGAGAGAGAGTACAAAGGAAATCAAGCAACAACAGATCTAGTGACCCTTCTAGGTTGCTTGTCCTCCAAAACACTGAGGATGAAGTGTCCAAACAGTGGTTTAGAGTGGTAAGGGAACATTGGAAAGGGAATTACTGCCCTGGAACTAATGTCCGTGGCAGGATTAGGAAGTTAGTAGGGGACAGAGGGGTTAGTAACTGAGGGGGGGAAAAAATAAAGTTATTAATTTACAAACGCAGTCAGTCGCGGGTTTGATGCGAGATATTTGTCTAGGCGGAGTTTAAATGAATCAACGGTGATGCAGTCTATAACGTTTCGGGGAAGCTCATTCCACAAGTTGACAACTCCGTTGAAGAAGAAATTCTTAGATTCGTGTGAGTTAAAAGATTTACCAATAATTTTGCAACCGTTTCCCCGCGTGTAATTAGATTGGTCGATAGTGAAGTACTTAATACAGTTCATATTGTCGATGCCTTTGATGATTTTGAACATTTGAATTAAGTCACCTCTTAATCTGCGCTGGGTTAAAGGAAATAGATTTAATTCTCTAAGACGCTCTTCGTATGGTTTGTTCTTTAGGCTAGGTATCATTTTGGTAACTCTACGTTGAACTTGTTCTAGTTTGTTTATATCTTTTTGGTAATAAGGGCACCAGGATTGAACGCAGTATTCCAGAAGAGGGCGGACTAAGGAATTGTAAAGGGTTAGGATAACTTCTTTGGATTTATGCTCAAATGACCTGCCTATAAAGCCAATTATTTTGTTTGCCTTCTTAACAACTTCTGAACATTGTTGACTCGGTTTTAGGTTACTCGATATTTTTACTCCCAGATCGGTTTCTCTGTTTACATTCTTAAGCTGAGTGCCATTCATCGAATAGTTTGCTTTCTCATTTAGGTATCTGATATGTAGTACTTTACATTTATCCGCATTGAAACTCATTTGCCAAATTTGGGCCCAAAATGACAATTTATCTAGATTGTGATGCATATCGTCAACTTGTTCTTTTGAGAGTACGCTATTTGCAATTTTTGTATCGTCAGCAAATTTTGAGATTGTACAGGTGAGACCCTCATCTATGTCGTTGATGTAAATTAGAATGAGAATTGGTCCTAGTACCGATCCCTGGGGTACCCCGCTACTTACATTGGTCCGTTTAGATGCCTTACCGTTTATGACTACTCTTTGCTTTCTGTCGCTGAGCCAATTTTCTATCCATTTCAACACACCGTCTTGTATTCCATGCGCTTTTAGTTTTAGCAGTAAATGTTTGTGGGGAACTTTGTCAAAGGCCTTTTGAAAATCAAGGTATATAATATTTACAGCTTTCCTCTCATCGTAGAGGTTGAGGATATCGTGGAAGAAGTCTAAGAGGTTTGTTAAACAGGAACGTTTTTTACGAAAGCCGTGTTGAGTATCTTTAAGTATGTTATTTTCCTCTAAGTGATTTACGAGAGTGTCTCGTATGACCGTTTCTAGTATTTTACATACAACTGAGGTTAAGCTAATTGGACGATAGTTACTGGGTAGGGATTTGCTGCCTTTTTTTAATATCGGTGTTACGTTGGGTAGCTTCCACTGATCAGGCATAGTTCCAGACTGCAAGTATTTATTGAATAGTAATGTCAGTGGTTTGGAGAGCTCATCCTTAGCTTCCTTTAGAACTCTAGGCGAGATTGTATCAGGTCCAGGCGTTTTATTTACCTTGAGTTTATCTAAACAATTCAATACTTCTCTCTCTGTAACGGTGATATTGCTTAGAACATCTGAATTATCAATGTGAATCGAGAGAGAGAGAGAGAGAGAGAGAGAGAGAGAGAGAGAGAGAGAGGGGGGGGGGGGGAGAATGCAGTCCTAGGGAGCAAAGTACTTGGTGTATAATTTATGAACACACCAAGAGGGTCACGGGTGAGGGTAACGGTGAGTTACACAGAGTTACACAGATACGCAGACCACACAGACCTTACGGTCCCAACTAGGTGGTCCGGCCTTAATACTACTAGACAGAGACAGTTTATAGTTGAAAAATAGGACAGTAAAGTAGAAGGCTCTCTCCCCACCCTCCGCTCCCTCCGTCTAAAAAGTCGTACAGGTAAATAGGATGAAGTGTAACCTTATGGGTCAGGAAATACCCACAAGGAAAGTTCGTATATAGTATAGGAATACATTAGTTGAAAAGATAATTACAAATCACTACTGATTAATTCATATTAATCCAATCTTCATTTGATGATCGTCCAGTCTTTTCTTAAACGTATCAATAGAATTACTGTCGACCATTTCCCTTGGTAAACTATTCCACTCTTTAACCACATTGTATGTGAAGATATTTTGTGTCCCATCTATGGATGCCATTTTCTAATTAATTTCATTCCAGAGAGAGAGAGAGAGAGAGAGAGAGAGAGAGAGAGAGAGAGAGAGAGTAATATAAATCTGAAAAACCTTGAATAAACAATTATAATAATAATGTTGGTCGCTTTACTGAATTAGTATGCAGATCCGTATAAAAGTCTACGGTCCATGCAACCCACGTTTAACTATGTGTGTGATTTTTGTTTTTTTTTCGGCTTGTAACTCGTGTAAGCAAATATTATGAGGAGTAGATTTAATGATATCAAGCAAAGTGAGGAGACATAAAAATCAAATTGTATGCAAGCACGGATTGAGATAGGATAACTAGGAGAGAATAGTGCAGTGAAACAAGGAAATAAAGTTAGGGTAAATGTAAGGGGATTTATGACAGGAGTTAAAGAGAGTTTACATATAGAGCGTTTAGAGAGATAGAGAGAGAGAGGTGTTTGAGAAAAGTTAAGAGAGAGAGGGGAGATACAGGAGGGAGAAAGAAAGATATTTGAGTTACAAGGAAGTTACAATGATTGGCTAGTATTTCAAAGACCATAAAGCCGGTATCACACGAGCGCTTTTTCACTCAAGATTTATCCTCAACACTGGTCTGGCGGCTTATGAGGTCAACATTTATAATATTTCTGTCACCTAAATTCATCTATTATTAGTCTACTTTCCGATACCAGGGCAAAATATTCCAGTAATGTTGCCAGGATTTTTTTTGATGATCAAATGTTGACTATAAAAGCTCTTGTGTGATACCGGCTTTAGGCTCACTACATGGTGATACTATTACTGAAAATGATATATAATATAAAACTCTAAAATGAAAGCGTGCTAAATACTATCTTCTATCTTGAGCGGGTTTTGAAAAGTAGACAGAATTGATAAAAAAAAAAAACATCTGAGGAGAAGCACTTTATCTGCGAAACGTTGCCAGATGGTGTTTTTTATCCACTATTTTCTATGTTGTTAACTATATTTTTTATTGAAACAGTAGTAACAATTTTTGATCGAAGATATCTTCAGTTAAATAATGTATTTTTTTGTTTTTGTGTGAGTAAATGTTTCGGCATATACTGATGCTAAACATATTCAGTTACAGCCTCCAACCACAGTTGCGTGTTGTATTCATATTGAGGCTAATCATCATAATGTAGTCCACATTACTAACCTCATTAACCTGTTCAGTACCGGTGCCGTCCATTTAGCTTTATTTTGGCTACTATTAGACGATTATTTCAGTTAATAATAGGCCTCCAGCAACTAACAGGCTTCAAACAATCTCACTTAACCCTTTTTGCTACAACAGATCCTTCTTAAACTGCACAAAATCGTCGCCAGTACATATATGGTTAATACTACACACACAATACAAATGATGATGAGTTTATGGCTATTCCAGGAAACGTATTGTAGAGCGCTTCCACGATACCCTTTGTAGTCTACCTGAACAATGTCTAGTAACTTTTAGGAGGCGATGTATCATTTTTTTCGAGCAATTGTAGTCGAGCAATTTAAGGGGGGTGACCTGTTTTTTGTTCTGTCCTTTTCTATCTTTCTCTGGCTTGTATCCATTTGGCCCCATTCAGTCTACTGTTTTAAGACGTTTATCCCCATCCAGGTGTCAATATTTTACTGGTGAGCGGTAGCGATCCAGCATATTTTTTAGTTTTGTTTGACAGCAGGCTAAATTTGTAAATTTTTCGATAGAAAAATTTCTCCGGCGAAGCCGGATTTCTTCATATAATGCTGGCTCGCTATCGCTCGCCAGGAAAAAATCGACACCTAGATGTGGATAAACGTCTTAAAATAGTTGGCTGCACGGGGCCGAATGGATACAAGCCAGAGAAAGAGAGAAAAGGACAGAAATAACAAAAAGCAGGTCACCCCCCTTAAGTGTCATCATAAATCAGCCACATACCATAATATGCCTTCAGTCTAGTTTCAGAGTTCAATGCGAAAGAATCTAAAAATATTACGAGAACCAATTCGTTCATTGAAATTGCCGGAAAAGCAGCTCGTGCGACACTGTAATCTGTTTCATCTCAGCTGACGGTAATTTGAATCCCTTAATAACTGATTTCTCGATATTAACGAACAATATATGAAACTACTATATGTCTCTGCCTCGTATAAATGCCAAGTCTTCATAATTAACAACATATCTAGCTTCAAATTCTTCGTAATAGATGATTAATTAAGGTGAAGAGTTTGCAATTTATCATCAGCTGAAAATATATTGACCATAGCTTAAATTTCTTCTTGAATACTGCTAGCCAAATGTACACATCATATTTTAGCTGGGAACATTATTCCATCTTCCTATATCTATATAATTATGTTGATGGTGGGTGTCCGTCTATTATTCCATCTTCCTATATTTATATAATTATGTTGATGGTCGGTGTCCGTCTATTATTCCATCTTCCTATATCTATATAATTATGTTGATGGTCGGTGTCCGTCTATTATTCCATCTTCCTATATCTATATAATTATGTTGATGGTCGGTGTCCGTCTATTATTCCATCTTCCTATATCTATATAATTATGTTGATGGTCGGTGTCCGTCTATTATTCCATCTTCCTATATCTATATAATTATGTTGATGGTCGGTGTCCGTCTATTTATTTGTGCTTAAGGGGGGTGGGTGGGGCGGGGGTGGGATGGATGTAGAGGGGGGTGGGGATTCTAGACCTCCTTCTCTCTCATGTTTAGCGTGATTAGCTTGACATTTTAAGCAAATTTACCTATTAACTTTGCGATTTTAAGACCTTTCGACCCATTTATATGTCAGTAGTAGTGCCATTTTGCTGATGATTTGTTCCTGGCGAGCGATACCGAGCCTGTAATTTAGAAGGAACCGGCCTTTAGCCGCGACTTTTTACCACCTAGAAACTTACTAACTTATCTTGAAGTAAGTCGTGGGTGTATTATTTTTTGGCTTGACGAAGGTTTAGGGACGAAACTAAAAATATAATTAGGTAAATAACGATAACAAATATAATTAGGTAAATAACAATAACAAATATAATTAGGTAAATAACAATAACAAATATAATTAGGTAAATAACAATAACAAATATAATTAGGTAAATAACGATAACAAACATAATTAGGTAAATAACAATAACAAATATAATTAGGTAAATAACAATAACAAATATAATTAGGTAAATAACGATAACAAATATAATTAGGTAAATAACAATAACAAATATAATTAGGTAAATAACGATAACAAATATAATTAGGTAAATAACAATAACAAATATAATTAGGTAAATAACGATAACAAATATAATTAGGTAAATAACAATAACAAATATAATTAGGTAAATAACAATAACAAATATAATTAGGTAAATAACAATAACAAATATAATTAGGTAAATAACAATAACAAATATGTAAATAAAAATGTCGCCATATTGAACGGCCACACCAAGGATTCTTGGGTTGGGACCGGGTGGTATGGGGGTAACCAGATCAGACAGTTTACATAGGCTTGGTCCTGTCGCTCTCCTAGGTCTAGGAGGGGAAGATAGTTGCAGGGTTTTATATTAGGAAGTTGTTCAGAGCCTATGTCATACCATGATATTATTATTATTATTATTATTATTAGTAGTAGTAGTAGTAGTATATTTATAAGTATTAATATTATTAGCTCAAAGGTGAGTCTGGTGGATTAATTTAATTTATTGAAAGATCCAATAAATGCCGCCAAGCCAGAAATAGTCAAGGTCTCCCAATCCAGAACTTTTAAAAGGAACTGAGAAAAAAAAAAACTTGTGGCTCGGCATTTTCTGACAATGATGTTATTTTCTCTTCTTTGTTTTAGCTAGTATTGTAGTACAGTATTTACTAATTTTTGCAAGGTCGTTTAGGAATGAAAAAAAGGTTATATCTATCTTAATATACCCTCTCATTCCAACTATCACTGCCCAATTTGAATATAAATCGACTTACGAGAGCCAGAATTTGGTACAAAAGTACGTCATGATGTTTTGAAAGGGTTATATATATTATGAATATTGCCAGAAATGTTCCCCCTGAAATGTGCATCACGTACAACAATATTGATTTTCACGACTATATTGTAGCGAATTATTCCAGGTAGCCCCACACTGTGCTGGTAATATACTTTAGCTATGGTAGTATGCCATATTATTTAAATGTTAATAATGTTCACCCTTACTGTACCGGCTACGTCTTTTTGTATTTGATTTCAGTTATATTTAGACGACTTTATTAAGTTTAGGGAGGATAATAATATATGGTAGCTGAAAGGATGAATTGAGATAGTGTGTAGCCTTTTTATTGGCAGACGTCTTTCCTAAGCTGAATACAATCGTCTAATAGTTGCCAGAATATAGTGAAATGGATGCCACCGGTACTGTATGGGTTAATATTATTCACTAGTACTTATTATTGTAGTGTGTTTAACTTTTGTAAGAATGTTAAGGCTTTATTTGAAACAATTACAAACAAATGCCTATCTAATCTATCAGGGAACTAATAATAAGGACACAAATGATCTACAATAATATATCTCACGTCAAATATATCAAATAAGGACAAACAAGTACAGTTGGCAAGGAATAGACCTGGAGCAACTGCTATCAATCACTGGTAGGATTTACGGGGAGGTTTTTAGTTTGTTCCTTAGACCTCCATCAAGCTAATCATTTACGCCCCTTTGACCCCCTTTCAAGATCTATTTGTACATATTTCGGTAGCAAAATGTCCCGGCCGAACGCCAGTTCCTCTTACATTATAGGCTTGCTATCGCTCAGTAGGAAAAAATCGACTCCTAAATGGCAGGAAAGGTCTTAAAATTGACATAAATTAAGCGAAAGTTCTAAAAATCGCCAAACTAATGGGGCAAACGTGTTAAAGTATCAAATGGGGCTAAACATGAAGGAGATAGGGGTTCAATAACAATATCCCCCAAGTGGAAATCTCCCCTTAATGCCCTCACTGCTGTGTTTGGCAAGGGAAAAGTACGTTATCGCATCATCAGAGATCTCGACTATGATATTTTCTTAGGAGATCGAGCAACACGCTAAATAGGTTGCTCCCTCGCAGGCCATCAAAGACTTTCAGTTTCATAAAACACTCAATCAATTTGCCTCGCGAGTATGTTCTTTTTAAGCGACAATTGATTAGGTCACGGGGCTCTTATGTGTGTGTGTGTGTGTGTGTGAGAGAGAGAGAGAGAGAGAGAGAGAGAGAGAGAGAGAGAGAGAGAGAGAGAGAGAGACACAGAGAGAGAGAGAGAGAGAGAGAGAGTGAAGAGGGTGGATAAGTACATAAACTAAACTTACGTAAATAACGAAGGGACTGGAATTCGGGAAAAGGTGCTTCACTCCTGACACTAATTTTTACTTACAGTGTGCTGGCTTAACCCTTTCACGGACATATGACGCAGAGGTTGCCAGATTAGCAATAAGAAATAGAGTTCTCTCACTCTTATAATTACCTCTCCAAAATTAGTTTTCTGCCCACAGCTAACTCAAAGACAACTGCAGAGGTTGAAGTAACTAAACTAGAGGTTTCTAAATACCCCTGATGGTAACAAAGGCATTACAGTATCCCTAATAGGCTCAAAATCGCGCCATATGTCAGAGAGGGTTAATAATCCACAAATGTTGATCGCCTCTGAAATCCTATCTTTAAACTAAAAAGTGATATGTTAAGAACAATAGAGCAGAAGTTATATGTTAAGAACAATAGAGCAGAAGTTATATGTTAAGAACAATAGAGCAGAAGTTATATGTTATGTTAAGAACAATAGAGCAGAAGTTATATGTTAAGAACAATAGAGCAGAAGTTATATGTTAAGAACAATAGAGCAGAAGTTATATGTTAAGAACAATAGAGCAGAAGTTATATGTTAAGAACAATAGAGCAGAAGTTATATGTTAAGAACAATAGAGCAGAAGTTATATGTTAAGAACAATAGAGCAGAAGTTATATGTTAAGAACAATAGAGCAGAAGTTATATGTTAAGAACAATAGAGCAGAAGTTATATGTTAAGAACAATAGAGCAGAAGTTATATGTTAAGAACAATAGAGCAGAAGTTATATGTTAAGAACAATAGAGCAGAAGTTATATGTTAAGAACAATAGAGCAGAAGTTATATGTTAAGAACAATAGAGCAGAAGTTATATGTTAAGAACAATAGAGCAGAAGTTATATGTTAAGAACAATAGAGCAGAAGTTATATGTTAAGAACAATAGAGCAGAAGTTATATGTTAAGAACAATAGAGCAGAAGTTATATGTTAAGAACAATAGAGCAGAAGTTATATGTTAAGAACAATAGAGCAGAAGTTATATGTTAAGAACAATAGAGCAGAAGTTATATGTTAAGAACAATAGAGCAGAAGTTATATGTTAAGAACAATAGAGCAGAAGTTATATGTTAAGAACAATAGAGCAGAAGTTATATGTTAAGAACAATAGAGCTGAAATTATATGTTAAGAACAATAGAGCAGAAGTTTCTTCCCATCCATCTTTCGGTAGAAAAATGTCCCGGCCAAAGACCGGTTCCTCTTAAATTACAGGCTTGCTATCGCTCGTTAGGAAAAAATCGAATCCTCAATGGTAGGAAAGGTCTTAAAATTGACATAAATGAAGCGAAAGTTCTAAAAATCGCCAAACTAATGGGGCGAACGTCTCTCTTCTATCGACAATTATACTAACTGGAAGGATTGACTGAATTGCATGGCACTATTAGATTATTCCTTTGAGGATTATGATGCATTTTGACAGTTTATTCTGGTTATCATTATGCGATTTACGTCAGCTTTGGAAGGTCTTCTAGCATGCGAAGGGTACAAACTATCTCAATCACCCCTCTGACTCCCACAATTCCTTTCTAAGTTGAATAGAATCGTCTAATGATAGCCAGAATCAACTGTTCGGGGCGGAGTTTTTGGTCAAGTTTTTATTATATTCATTATTTTTCTAGTTTCTACCCTAGACCTACATTAAGCTTAAAACAACACCCCCTAGACCCACTTTCAAGATAAATTTGTACATTTTTCGGTAGAATATGTCCTGGCCGAAGGCCGGTTCCTTGTAAAAATACAGGCTCGCTATCGTTCGCCAGGAAAAAGAAGACACCGAAATGGTACGAAAGGTCTTAATATTGAAAACAAAATCGGTGCGAGAGATCTCAATATCGCCAAACTAACGGAAGGAACGTCTTATAATCTCAAAACCAATATGCTAAAACATGAAGGAAAAGGGGATCCAGAAAAAGCTACTACCTCCCCTTCAAACGAGCAATTTTTATCAAAAGGTTATGAATATGCCAAGAAGCCCAAGTCAGTGATTTCCCTCAAGGAAGGTGTGTACAGTCGTGGGCAGTACTTGGTATACACACAATTAATTGTTTGAACTCAGTGAAACATGAATGGTGCATATGTTTTAGTAGAGCTAAAATTGTACCAGCGATCTTGGGGGTGGGTAGGTGGGTGGGTGAATCTGGACTGGGGTGTATATTCTTCAGGTCTATTGTTAACCCCTGGAAGATTAGGGCGCTAATTGACATTCTATTCTGGCTATTGTTAGACGATTGTATTGAGCTTAGGAAGACCTTATGGAAGCTAGAGAGTTAATTAACCATTTATTATTAACACTTTGATTCCTAGAGAGCCTTCTTTAGACGCAGACAGTCGTTAACTCTTTCAATATGATGTCGTTTTGTTTTCAAATATATTCAAGCCATTATAAAACCTTTGTACTTAGTTAAGGAAGGACCTGTGGGAGTCAAGGGGGTTAATTGAGATGCTTACTGAGAAAACTTTTACGAATCCTTCCTAAGCTGAATTGGATTATTTAATGTGGGTTTTAATGCAAAAGAAATGTGTGTATGTGTGTCGTTTATATAATTATTGTATTTTTATTTTATTTTTTGTTTACTGAAAGGGGTAAATTAATAATAATAATAATAATAATAATAATAATAATAATAATAATAGTAATAATAATAATAATAATAATAATAATAATAAGAAGAAGAGAATATAAAACTCATAAATACAAACACCACAATGAATCCCCTCAAAACATTGGATTAGCTGGTGTTAATAATTTCACTACAATGTTATCAAAATGAAAGCGTATATTCTCATACCATTAGTTTACTAATTACATAGAGTGCAACACACTCATAGCACTTCAATATAACTTAGATCACTATCCTATTATATATTACTTTGAATATCTGAATTGAAACGTGTGCCAGAGAAATACATTGAAACGTGTGTGCCAGAGAAATACATTGAAACGTGTGTGCCAGAGAAATACATTGAAACGTGTGTGCCAGAGAAATACATTGAAACGTGTGTGCCAGAGAAATACATTTACATTTTTGGACGATTTTTGCATGTATTCATTATTTTTCTAGTTTCCTCCCTAGACCTCCATCATTTTTGCATGTATTCATTATTTTTCTAGTTCCCTCCCTAGACCTCCATCATTTTTGCATGTATTCATTATTTTTCTAGTGTCCTCCCTAGACCTCCATCAAATTGAAAAAAAACATCCATTAGATCCCCCTTGTAGATTAATTTGTACATTTTTCGGAAGAAAAATGTCCCGGCCGAAGGCCGGTTCTTCCAACATTACAGGCTCACTATCGTTCGCCAGGGAAAAAATCGACACCTAAATAGCACGAAAGGTCTAAATATTGACGATGAAATTGGACGAAAGATCTTAAAATCGACTAACTAATGGGGAAAACATCTTAACATCTGAAAACTAATGGGGCTAAACATGAGGGAGAAAGTGGTCCAGAAAAAGGGCCCATCCCCCCTTAACCCCTTCAGCACCATGACACCTTTTTTGACCTTGTATTATGGCTTACAATAGGCGGTTTTATGCCGTTTAAGAAGGGGCTATGTTTACGTTAGACGGTTATATGCCGTTTAAGAAGGGGCTATGTTTACGTTAGACGGTTATATGCCGTTTAAGAAGGGGCTATGTTTACGTTAGACGGTTTTATGCCGTTTAAGAAGGGGCTATGTTTACGTTAGACGGTTTTATGCAGTTTAAGAAGGGGCTATGTTTACGTTAGACGGTTTTATGCAGTTTAAGAAGGGGCTATGTTTACGTTAGACGGTTTTATGCCGTTTAAGAAGGGGCTATGTTTACGTTAGACGGTTATATGCCGTTTAAAAGCTATGTTTACGTAAGACGGTTATATGCCGTTTAAGAAGGGGCTATGTTTACGTTAGACGGTTATATGCCGTTTAAGAAGGGGCTATGTTTAAGTTAGACGGTTATATGCCGTTTAAGAAGGGGCTATGTTTACGTTAGACGGTTATATGCCGTTTAAGAAGGGGCTATGTTTACGTTAGACGGTTATATGCCGTTTAAGAAGGGCTATGTTTACGTTAGACGGTTTTATGCCGTTTAAGAAGGGGCTATGTTTACGTTAGACGGTTTTATGCCGTTTAAGAAGGGGCTATGTTTACGTTAGACGGTTTTATGCCGTTTAAGAAGGGGCTATGTTTACGTTAGATGGTTTTATGCCGTTTAAGAAGGGGCTATGTTTACGTTAGACGGTTTTATGCAGTTTAAGAAGGGGCTATGTTTACGTTAGACGGTTTTATGCCGTTTAAGAAGGGGCTATGTTTACGTTAGACGGTTTTATGCCGTTTAAGAAGGGGCTATGTTTACGTTAGACGGTTTTATGCCGTTTAAGAAGGGGCTATGTTTACGTTAGACGGTTATATGCCGTTTAAGAAGGGGCTATGTTTACGTTAGACGGTTATATGCCGTTTAAGAAGGGCTATGTTTACGTTAGACGGTTTTATGCCGTTTAAGAAGGGGCTATGTTTACGTTAGACGGTTTTATGCCGTTTAAGAAGGGGCTATGTTTACGTTAGACGGTTTTATGCCGTTTAAGAAGGGGCTATGTTTACGTTAGATGGTTTTATGCCGTTTAAGAAGGGGCTATGTTTACGTTAGACGGTTTTATGCAGTTTAAGAAGGGGCTATGTTTACGTTAGACGGTTTTATGCAGTTTAAGAAGGGGCTATGTTTACGTTAGACGGTTTTATGCAGTTTAAGAAGGGGCTATGTTTACGTTAGACGGTTTTATGCAGTTTAAGAAAGGGCTATGTTTACGTTAGACGGTTTTATGCAGTTTAAGAAGGGGCTATGTTTACGTTAGACGGTTTTATGCAGTTTAAGAAGGGGCTATGTTTACGTTAGACGGTTTTATGCAGTTTAAGAAGGGGCTATGTTTACGTTAGACGGTTTTATGCAGTTTAAGAAGGGGCTATGTTTACGTTAGACGGTTTTATGCAGTTTAAGAAGGGGCTATGTTTACGTTAGACGGTTTTATGCAGTTTAAGAAGGGGCTATGTTTACGTTAGACGGTTTTATGCAGTTTAAGAAGGGGCTATGTTTACGTTAGACGGTTTTATGCAGTTTAAGAAGGGGCTATGTTTACGTTAGACGGTTTTATGCAGTTTAAGAAGGGGTTATGTTTATGTTAGACGGTTTTATGCAGTTTAAGAAGGGGCTATGTTTACGTTAGACGGTTTTATGCAGTTTAAGAAGGGGCTATGTTTACGTTAGACGGTTTTATGCAGTTTAAGAAGGGGCTATGTTTACGTTAGACGGTTTTATGCAGTTTAAGAAGGGGCTATGTTTACGTTAGACGGTTTTATGCAGTTTAAGAAGGGGCTATGTTTACGTTAGACAGTTTTATGCAGTTTAAGAAGGGGCTATGTTTACGTTAGATGGTTTTATGCAGTTTAAGATGGGGCTATGTTTACGTTAGGCGGTTTTATGCAGTTTAAGAAGGGGCTATGTTTACGTTAGACGGTTTTATGCCGTTTAAGAAGGGGCTATGTTTACGTTAGACGGTGTTATGCCGTTTAAGAAGGGCATATATGTTTTTCAGAGGGTGTATTGAGATCTTATTAACCCTATTGAGTCCTAGAGGTAGATTTATAAGCTAAAGAAATTCGTCTATTGGTAACCAGAATATGATGAAATGTCGTCATGGTGCTGAAGGGTTTAAGGATCATGACGCATTATAGCTGTATATTTTAGTTAGCATTAGATGATTGTATGCAGCTTAGGAAGGATCTGTGAGAGTTTAGATGGTGTAACTATATCAATTAACCCTCTGACTACCATATACTAATCTCAATAAAATAGTCTATAATAGCCAGAAAGAATTGTCAAAACGCGTCGCGTCATGATCCTTAATTGGTAAAGATGGCGTATAGGGGGCATGTATCCAATACTACGATTAAACACTTTAAACACTTTATTATTGTCATATCATGATACATTGTTTAAGAATAAGAACAAAATAATTCAGGCAATAAAACACATGTCATGACAAGCCTTTTATTGCCTGAATTATTTTGTTTGCCTTCATAAAGCAACTTAGTAAGGATTTACATATATATATATATATATATATATATATATATATATATATATATATATATTGCTGCTCGATTTACAATATACTATTTTGCAAAATAATCATATCAGTAAGTTGTTATCTCTATGCAATTGAGAACTCAAGATATTTCTTATTAGTTACCATTAATATCATACCCTTTGAGTATATGAAGACGCTGTTCTTAACCCTCTCCGACATATGACGCAATTTTGAGCCTATTAGGGATACTTTAAAGCCTTTGTTACCATCAGGGGTATTTAGAAACCTTTAGTTTAGTTACTTCAATCTCTGCAGTTGTCTTTGAGTTAGCTGTGGGCAGAAAACTAATTTTGAAGAGGTAATTATAAGAGTGAGAGAACTATTTCTTATTGCTAATCTGAAAACCTCTGCGGCATATGTGCGTGAAGGGTTAAGGGGTTTATTTTGTGTTGGAAAGAATTGTGGAAGGCAGAGACTTGATTTAGATAGACGTTACGCCTTCAATTCCTAGAGGGCCTTCTAAAGTTGAAAAGGCAAAACATAAATAAGAGTCAGCTTAAAATATTAAGAGGCGTCATAGAACGGAAGAGGTTAATCTTTGTACAACATGAGAGGAGGCGAAATGAAGCAACACCATTGCCATATCTTTAAACATTCTGTCGTATTGCATAAGCATAAATGAAGGGTCTCCATTTATAAGAACGTGAAAGGCTCTTAGCTCACTTTAAGGGGGGTGACCTGTTTATTTCTATCCTTTTCTATCTTTCTCTGGCTTGTATCCATTTGGCCCCATTCAGCCTACTGTTTTAAGACGTTTATCCCCATCCAGGTGTCAATTTCTTACTGGTGAGCGGTAGCGAGCCAGCATATTTTTTATTTTTGTTAGACAGCAGGCTAAATTTGTACATTTTTCGATAGAAAAATTTCTCCTGCGAAGCCGGATTTCTTCATATAATGCTGGCTCGCTATCGCTCGCCATGAAGAAATCGACACCTAGATGGGGATAAACGTCTTAAAGTAGTTGGCTGAATGGGGCCGAATGGATACAAGCCAGAGAAAGAGAGAAAAGGACAGAAATAACAAAAAGCAGGTTACTCCCCTTAAGGGAGCTCACCTCGCTTTTTCTGTTTCTCTCCCTCTCTCTTTGGCTTGTATTCATTCGGCCCCATGCAGCCTACTATTTTAGGGCGGTTACCCCCATCCAGGTTTCAATATTTTCCTGGCGAGCGGTAGCGAGCCAGCATATATATATTTTTGTTTTGACAGCAAGCTAAATTTGTACATTTTTCGATAGAAAAATTTCTCCATACAATGCTGGCTCGCTTTCGCTCGCCAGGAAGAAATCGACACCTAGATGGGGATAAACGTTTTAAAACAGTTGGCTCAATTGGGCCGAATGGATACAAGCCAGGACAAGAGAGATAAGGAGAGAAAAAGACAAAAAAAACAGTGACCCCCCTTAGCTGTTGCCCCAGTCCACCATATTATCACTCTTAATTCCGGTGCAAGTGCTTAAGCGGCAAAAAGTTTGTTGTTCAAATGTTGACACTGACAGGAAGAGCGTAGCATTGAACTTCAAAAGATGGCAGTTTATAGGCTGTGCATGAATACTCCATCTGTAAGTTAAGAATTACCAGAACGCTTAACCATAATAAGCACTTCCAACTTCCGTGCGGCGACTTCAATTATTTATGGGGAGGATTTTATTTGTTCCCTAGACCTCCATGAAGCTTAAAATTACACCCTCAAGACTCATTTTCAAGATTAATTTGAAAAACAAAATAGGTAGAAAAAAGTCCCGGCCGAAGGCCGGTTTCCCTTAATTTACAGGCTCGCTATTGCTCGCAAGGAAAAAATCGACACCTAAATGGCACGAAAGGTATTAAAATTGACAGAAATGGGCGAAAGTTCTTACAATCGCCAAACTAATAGGGCGAACGTTTTAACATCACAAAATCAATGGGGGTAAACATTAGGGAGAGCAGGGTCTAGAAAAAAACATATCCTCAAGTGGAAATCTCCCCTTATAAACTGTCAACACGCGTCATTTCCTCGAGGGGTTAATCAGACCACAGAGGGGTTGTATGCTCAATAGCTCTCTGTTAATCAGACCACAGAGGGGTTGTATGCTCAATAGCTCCCTGTTAATCAGACCACAGAGGGGTTGTATGCTCAATAGCTCTCTGTTAATCAGACCACAGAGGGTTTGTATGCTCAATAGCTCTCTGTTAATCAGACCACAGAGGGTTTGTATGCTCAATAGCTCTCTGTTAATCAGACCACAGAGGGGTTGTATGCTCAATAGCTCTCTGTTAATCAGACCACAGAGGGGTTGTATGCTCAATAGCTCTCTGTTAATCAGACCACAGAGGGGTTAATGCTCAATAGCTCTCTGTTAATCAGACCACAGAGTTGTATCTAGCTCTCTGTTAATCAGACCACAGAGGGGTTGTAGTTCAATAGCTCTCTGTTAATCAGACCACAGAGGGGTTGTATGCTCAATAGCTCTCTGTTAATCAGACCACAGAGGGTTTGTATGCTCAATAGCTCTCTGTTAATCAGACCACAGAGGGGTTGTATGCTCAATAGCTCTCTGTTAATCAGACCACAGAGGGTTTGTATGCTCAATAGCTCTCTGTTAATCAGACCACAGAGGGGTGTATGCTCAATAGCTCTCTGTTAATCAGACCACAGAGGGGTTGTATGCTCAATAGCTCTCTGTTAATCAGACCACAGAGGGGTTGTATGCTCAATAGCTCTCTGTTAATCAGACCACAGAGGGGTTGTATGCTCAATAGCTCTCTGTTAATCAGACCACAGAGGGGTTGTATGCTCAATAGCTCTCTGTTAATCAGACCACAGAGGGTTTGTATGCTCAATAGCTCTCTGTTAATCAGACCACAGAGGGGTTGTATGCTCAATAGCTCTCTGTTATTTATAGTTTTCGAACTTAAAGGTCACCATGATTTATAACCCCTTCTGTACCGGCGATGTTTTATAAATTTTCTTCTAGCTGTATTTAGACGCTTTAGTGCAGTTTACGAAGGATCTGGGGTAGTAACGTGGGCTAAGTGAGGTAGTTCGAAGCCTGTTAATTGTTGGAAGTTCTTTTTAAATTGATTAACTCGTAAAATAGTAGCTAGAATAATGTTAAAAAGACGGCACCAGTACTGAAAGGGTAGAGTTGGCATTATTCTGGCCCCACGTCCTTAGGGGAGCCCACCTCGCTTGTTTTCTCTTTCTCTTCCTCTCTCTTTGGCTTGTATCCATTCGGCCACATTCAGCCTACTGTTTTAAGACGTTTACCCCCATCCAGGTGTCAATATTTTCCTGGCGAGCGATAGCGAGCCAACAAATATATATTTTTGTTTTGACAGCAAGCTAAATTTGTAAATTTTTCGATAGAAACATTTCTCCGGCGAAGCCGGATTTCTCCATACAATGCTGGCTCACTATCGCTCGTCAGGAAGAAATCGACACCTGGATGGGGATAAACGTCTTAAAACAGTTGGCTGAATGGGGCCGAATGGATACAAGCCAGGGAAAGAGAGAAAAGGAGAGGAAGATAAAAAAAAGGCCGGTGACCCTCCTTAATAGCATAGAAGGTGACTTGCCTCCACGTCATCTTGCAGCTCAAAATAGGTGGAGCTACTTTATGGTCAGTTAATTTTAGGTAAGCCATAAATTGTAAGACCTAACCTCTGTATCTAAAAACGGGCTAGAACAAATAATTGGCAACACTTACTCCCTGGCTGACACTTCCTTTCTCAAGTATAGTATTAGCTCTATTACACTAGTCGTGTGTGAGTTATAGAGGCTAGTAGTCTAGATTGTTGGCCTACCTCTGATGAATAGACTATAGTTGTACGCTCATTTGTCGCACTTTACGTAATAGATTACCCAGATTATATATATATACCGGTATATATATATTGTATATATACTGTGTATATATATATATATATATACTGTATATATTATTATGTTCCTTCCAACAACCAACTATACTCCTAAAATCGATTAATGAAATTTACAAACACATGTGGCAGTCCGTGGATTCGAATCCAGGATGCTCACACCGAAAATCAACACCTTATGCATCGCACCACGAAGACAGTTAAGAATGGTGGACACTGCCTACGATTTATTATGCAACTTCGAATCCTGCATATCAATCTAAGCATGTACACACATCCCAACTGCAACTCACGTAGGCTATGCATATGTGAATGGAAAGAGCAATTAATGGGGCCTTAACCACTAGGGAAGTCCTCTCGATAAATTACCCCTGAACCAATATCAATTATTATGTTCCTTCCAACAACCAACTATACTCCTAAAATCGATTAATGAAATTTACAAACACATGTGGCAGTCCGTGGATTCGAATCCAGGATGCTCACACCGAAAATCAACACCTTATGCATCGCACCACGAAGGCAGTTAAAGAATGGTGGACACTGCCTACGATTTATTATGCAACTTCGAATCCTGCATATCAATCTGTAATTCACTTGCTTGTTCGTCAAGGGGAATCCACGCAATGCGAGCTAAGCTCATTATTATCGCGCCTCCTTAACTGGGAATGTATTGCGTGAAATGCATGTTAAGTGTTGATGTATCGTTGGAATGGCTATGGATGTGTGTGTAGTCTGTATTTTAGCCAATTGGCGACATCTGGAAACGAAGGCTTAGGGTTAATCTGTACGGTACCATTCTCACTACGGTACCAGTCTTACCCGAAGGCTTAGGTTGACCAGTAGCTTAGGTTGACCAGTACGATACCCATCTCACCTTGTAACCGATCACCAACCCCAGATGGGACGTCACAAGTTCGTCCACTTATACCAGGTTCCTATTTATACTGCTAGGTGAACAGAGGCTACACCGTTAGGAGACTTGCCCAAATGCCTCTTCCCCGCCCGGGTCACGAACCCAGAACCTTCTGGTTGTGAGCCAGACGCGCTATCAGTTACGCCACGGGTAGCTGTGTGTGTGTGTGTCTGTGTATGATAAAACTAAGAAGGGAAAGGTAAATGTGTAAGCAGCGTACTAGAGTAAAATGAGCCGCATATGAGAGAACCTGGGAATTTAAGACCACGATGAAAGAGAATGGGAAAAATGGAGTCGGAATAAAAACTTGATTTGAGGGGGAGAGGGAGAACAAAATAACAAAACAAAAAGGCAGAGTAAAGAAAGGTGAATACGATACGAAGACCGGAACTAAGAGAGAATAGGGGTGTTTTTTAGTTTGTTCCCTAGATCTCCATTAAGCTATAAATTACACCCCTTTGACATCCTTTCAAGATAAATTTGAAAACAAATTCGGTAAAAAAAATACTGGCCGATGGCCTGTTCCTTTTAAAGTACAGGTTCGCAATAGCTCGCCATTAATCAATCGACACGAAATGGGGCCAAAGTTCATACAATCGCCAAACTAATGGGGCGAACGTCTTAAAATCTCAAATGCAATGATGACTAAACATGAGGGAGAAAGGGATCCAGAAAAATATCCCTCAAGTGGAAATCTTCCCGATAGATGAATACGAGACGAAGGCCGGAACTAGGAGGGAAAGAAATAGAAACGTGTCAATCTTCTCTGTGTTCTACAAATTGCAGAATTTAACTTTTGTATTTGTTATTCACATTGCAGTAACCAATGTGAGAGGTGAAACAGAAAACGTAACAAACATTAACGATGATAAAATATAACTAACAGCATTTATGTGATAACATTGCAAAATAATGGAAAAGGAAAACTTGTTTAAAAGAATAATTAAGATAGTATATATACTGCAAAACTGTTATATGTTTGGAAAGGGTAATGACAGTGTTCATAATAACATACCGCTATACAAGTATATTAGTACATCTCATATCGGAAGTTAAAATACTATCAATAAACTTAATGACTTTAAACATACAGTACCTTTTTATACCCTTGAATGTGTACGTTGAATGCACCACGCAAAGAAATGTAATACACATATTAAATAACACAAAAGAAAGAGACACTATAAATTCACCGACAGAAAAAACTCTGGCTCAAGGGATGTAAGGCGAGACAAAAGACGAAGAAAAACCGGAGGACAAAATATCCAAGGGGTTTTGGGGGAGATTTGGTAATGATTATACTATATAAAGTAATGTAAAAACAAGTCGAATAGAGTAGGCAGGATAAGTTACGTTATATATATATATATATATATATATATAGGAGAGAGAGAGAGAGAGAGAGAGAGAGAGAGAGAGAGAGAGAGAGAGAGAGAGAGAGAGAGAGAGAGAGAGAGAGAGAGAGAGAGAGAGAGAGAGAGAGAGAGAGAGAGAGAGAGAGAGAGAGAGAGAGAGAGAGAGAGAGAAGAGAGAGAGAGAGAGAGAGAGAGAGAGAGAGAGAGAGAGAGAGAGAGAGAGAGAGAGAGAGAGAGAGAGAGAGAGAGAATGAGGTGCGGCCCACAAGGAAATCAGACACTGCACACATGGGACCACAACCTGGAGCCTCATATATGATTAACAAGCGGTCAGGAATGTCTGTGTGGGTGTGTGTTTTGTGTCATGTGGTGTTGTTTGTGTGGCTCCCACATCCAGGAAACACTTCTGCATCCCAGGGCAGGCCTGGATAACGTTGCTGCTGCTGTGGACGACATCATAAACGACGCTCTAAATGATACCCTCAATCATATCCATACAGGTACAAATGGTGTGAAGAACACTCAATCCGAAAAACTGAAAATGGTTCAGCAGTTCAAGAATCTATCGAGCAAATCAGGTATCCTCCCCAGATGATTAGCTGAACTGAAATATGTTGACAAGGCTTTCAGCTTAAATAATCGGTTGCATAATCTTTGCGTCCAGTAACGAGTTCAGTTCATCAATACTTGGGATCCCTTCTTTCAAAAAACAACAACATATGTTTGATGGAGTTGATCGGAGGCAGTTGAGGGAATAAATATCATATGTATTACTGAACCATGGCTGAGCATTTAATGAAGAGAACTCTTAGCTGGAGACAGTATTTCTGGATATACATTGTTTGATTGTAAAATGGTGGAAGCGTTTTGTTGAATGTAAAGAAAGATCTTCATCCAGTTTCATTAACAAAACCTCCTATAAACAACGTTGATATAATCTAAGTTTATTTGAATACAAATCTACAAGATAAAATAGCCCTTGGATTAATATACCGACCACCTGGACAGTCACAGAACATAGATAGAAACTATGATCAACTTGCAGAAGTAAGCGATAACCAAAATATTGTACTTTTTTGGAGACTTCAATTTGCCGGTACCACTGAGATCCATCACAAGATCGGACTTGAACACTAATTTATTCAAACGCACTTTGCTTGAATTCATCAATCTCTAATGCGGGGCAACAATATCCTTGATCTAATCTTTGCGACCAAGATGACCTAGTTAACCAAGTAAAAGTTGGTGATGAGTATAATACAAGAGATCTTCATTTGATCACATTCAAATAAAATACGCCAAGAATTCTGTTCACAGCTCCTTTAACCCATTAAGCGCGAAAATACCCTACGGGCAAGGGTACTTATTTGTGAATTTCTAGCCTTGGATTCTGACAGAATTTGTTTTATTTACGATATAAAGCATTATTTTTTTTTCAATGTGCTTTTATTTTATATATATGATGAATATATGAAACTTGAAGAGCGATGAAATAAGTGGGAAAAGCATTTAGGTGGTGAAAATCGTAAATATTCTCCACTCGGTCGTATTCTCAGGCGGGAGGAAGCGAGACATACACCCTCCTCTCTATCTCTCTCTGACTCGACTGAGCAAAGCGGGAGGTGTCTCAGTGTTATATAGCGACTCTTATGCAACCCACTTGTGCTACATTTCCACGGGAGAGAACAATAACAGATAAATGATGAAAACATGAAGAAAAATAGGTGATAATTGAGACGGGGGAGGGGGGAATAAGGTGGGGGAGGAGGGGTATGGGGGTGAGAAACATATGGATGAGTGGTAGTAAGTACTAGAGGGGAATTATCTCACCTAATGACATATTCCTTTTTGTTTAGGGCCCCTGGGGTGTTTTGGAAGGGTTATTTTATGGTCTTGCTTCTGTGAGGCCTATCGCGTTCGCTATGGTGACCCTTCCGTGAGGCCTATCGCGGTTCTTGGGTTAATAGAACAAAGAACGAAACAGACAGGACAAACTATCTAACTTGCCAACAATAGCCAAAATAATAATAATAATAATAATAATAATAATAAATAGAATATATAAAACTCAGTAAGAATAATCTGGAATCACATATTGCAAACTTAAGCCAGGCATACCCAAAGGAATTTTTACGGATTTATCAAAAGCAAAAGGTGACTACCTCTCAAAACGAACCACTAACTAACGAAAGAGGAGGTTTTGTTGATCACAAAGTCCTGATGAGCGATACTCTTTTTCGTTTCAGTCTTAAAAGAAAATCTTAATTCAATTCCTCCTTCCGCACCAGCTTCAATAAACATTATTTTGTTTTAATAACATCATAGTCAAGGAAACTGATGTACAAAATTAATAAACTTAAGTCTAATAAAACCCCAGAACCTGACACAATTTCTCCAAGAGTTTGTACAAACTAAAATACTATATTTCACAACCATTAACGCGGCTCATTAGACATTAACCAGGGCTGTTAACATATATTTAACCATATTCATAACGTATCAAAGTGATTACAAGTTTAAACTTCTTAAGAACCAAAGAATCAATAGCGAGAGAGAGAGAGTGAATGAGTGAGAGGGAGCGAGAGCGAAAGTGACAGCGAGTGAGAGTGAGAGTGCAAGAGAGTGTGTGAGAGAGAGAGTACAACAAAAACGTCAAGTAAATAAAAGAAAGGAAGATTGTTGGGCAGAGACTCCCCAATAGAGAATGGAGGAGCCTGGGAGAAGAAAGGACTACTGAGTAATGGAAGAAAAAAAGGGAGGCAGAAAATAACTCGGGCAAGAGGGACAGTCAGGGAGAGAGAGAGAGTGAGAGTGAGAGTGTGTGAGAGATAGATTAATTCATACCGTAGGTAGATCGAAATAATTTTAATATAGATTTATTGATTTATGCATATATACAGTTATACAGTATATATATATATATATATATAGTATTATGATATATATTACATAGTACGGCAATGCTAAGTTTTCGAGAGTGGGTACAATAGGAACAGAGAGAGAGAGAGAGAGAGAGAGAGAGAGAGAGAGAGAGAGAGTGAGTAACATAAATACAAAAGTCCTACGGCACAACATGAAATTTACGAGAAATCCCATTTCCTCCCCGTATAACAAACTTCATTTTTGATGTGATAACACCTCCGCTCCTCAACGCAAAACTGTCCTACCCACTCACTGGAATTGTCGTTCTCGCAGCTAAGTGTACGATAAATGTCTAATGAAGAGAGTAATGGAAGCTGGGGGAGAAGGAAAGAAATAAGACAAGAGAGGAAAGTCAAGGTTTTGTGTGAGAGAGAGAGAGAGAGAGAGAGAGAGAGAGAGAGAGAGAGAGAGAGAGAGAGAGAGAGAGAGAGAGAGAGAGAGAGAATGATAAACAGCCTATAAATGTAGATAGATATACAAACAGTCAAAGAGATCGAGAAGTATTGTGCCATATTATTTGATAAGAAGCCACTACGTATATTCCTATTTATTGTGTAGTCCCGTCCTTGTACACATTGCCAGAGTGAGGAAGAAGATCATATATTATATCCTGGCCGTCCTCTGGGGTAAGTCTTGCCATTATTCACACGGAGAATTAACATGCATAGAGGCACCTGCTGGGTGTTGGGTTTAATCCTTATAATTATTATTATTTCGCCTTAGGTGTGAAGCGCAAGGTATTGTTTTCACTCCAGTCAGTCTGTGTATCTCTGTCTGTTTACAGAATACCTCGAGTATATATGAATGGAGTTCAGTAAGACTTTGTCATCCCCTTATTTTCATACCCACAGATATACCATTATCTCGCCCTCTACTATGCACTTCTGGCCTCCCCAAATATGATTCTGAAATTTCGTTCCATAGTTACTCTATTAAAGGCATTGGTTCATAGTTATAGTCAATCACTTCACAGGCAAATTTCGGAGACAATCGGGTGACCCTAATAAAGGGTACGGACCATGACCGTCGGCCCTATACAAAAATGGTATTGATTTTAATATTATTGAACAGAATATGAGTATCTGTATGAATCACTGTGTGTCTGTATGACTGTTTGCAAAATATATCGTGAATGATTGAATAGATATTCACAACAATTGGTATTTTCCCTCAAGTGCTACCCAAATACATCTCATTAACTGCCAGCTTTCATCAAATGCCGTCCCTGTACCCGATCCCCCTCATGTCGAATCCTCAAGTAACAGGGGGGCAGGGGGCTAGGAATCCTCGTCCCCTTGTAAAATTCACCTACTAGACAAGACACTGTAAGGGGCTAGGGAAAGCGAAAGTGGTCCCTGACCTTATGTCTCGAGTTGGCCACCCCCAGCTATGGGGTATGTGGCTGAGTATATACATACAATACATACATACATTCCGGAAATTCAGTGACTTCACTTGAAAGCTTTGGATGTGATACCTCACTGGGATATAGAGTCATTGGCCCCCACCCATTAATATTGTATCTCCAATATTCATGCACGCTTAAACACGATAATTGTTGGTTAGCTTTTATAGGAATTGAAATGAAAGACAAAAATTACTACATAGCTTCTATAGGGCATTATTCAATTATACTTTGAGTGTATATGTCTATCAGTGTGCTTGTCTGTCGTGTCTGATTGAAGACGAAACAAATATCTGGTATGAAATAGTGGATATTGAGGATACAGGTTTACTTCCTTCATTTGGCATCCAAATATAATATCTCAGTAAATTTTGCTTTTCATTGAGTAAAGACTCTCCCCCCCCCCCCCCCTTCCCATTTAATCACGCCTCCCCCCTCTCTTCCTCTTTTGCACCCAACAAGTTAATTTAGATTTGTGTTTAGTACTCACGATGTTATAGATCCTACTTCCTGGTTGGCCACTGACTTTCCATCGTAATTATTATAATTATTATGTTTTTAGATTGTTGCATGACCCCCATAAGGGTTGGGAATCTTGGCCCTTATAAGGAAATATGGTATTGTCTCCACAAAGGTAAAACTGCCTGTGACGAGTGCCTCCCACAGAGTTAAAAGAGTGACAGGGCCAAAATCAAGGAACGTTCGAGCCAAAATGTTTGGACACACGAATTTTGAAGCAATTTAAGTCATAGGATGAGGGAAAGATGGATTCAGGGAGAGAGTTCCAGAGCTCAGCTGTTGAATAGAAGAATGATTGGGAATAACGTTTCACTCATGAGTTGGAGAGTTGTACAGAGTAGGGGTGGGATTGTGTTTGCAAGGCGGGTACTACGTATCCTACGTAGAAGAGGTGGTATGCACTGAGAGAGCTCTGAGGAACGCTGATTATTGTAGTAGCAATAGAATAGCGAGAGATGCAACATTGCGGCGAAGAGAGAGAGATTGTAGAGAGTCGGTGAGTAGACGGGAGTTAATGATACGAAAGGCCTTCCTTTCTACTTTGTCTAGAAGTGCTGTGTGAGAGGATCCTCCCCACACATGTGAACAATACTCAATACAAGGATGCACTGTGCCCCTCTACAGAGCAAGAAGCTGAGGAAGGGTAAAGAATCCCTTGAGGCGGTTGAGCACACCCAGCTTCTGGGAGGCCGCCTTAGCAAACTTTTGTAATCTGTACAATAAGTGTGTGTCTGTACCTTGCTGCATCTGTTTGTCTTTAATAACAGTCTAAATAACAAATTAATGTTTGTATACGTAATATGGTAAGTGCCAGTTAAATTTGGCTAACATTGGACTATTAAGGGGAGGCAGACCGTTTTTATGGACCCCCTTCTCCCTAATGTTTAGCCCCACTAGTTTTGAGATTATAAGATGTTCGGCCCATTAGTTTGGCGATTTTAACACCTTTAGCCCCATTTTGTTTTCAATTGTAAGACCTTTCGTGCCATTTAGGTGTCGATTATTTCCTGGCGAGCTTGCAATTTTAAGAGGAAACGGCCTTCGGCCGGGACATTTTTCTACCGAAAATTGTACAAATTTATCTTGAAGGGGGGTCTAGGGGGTGTTTTTCTCAGCTTGATTGAGGTCTAGGGAAGACACTTAAAATATATATGAATAAATGAATTAATAGACCAAACAAATGGCCAGTCTCCCCTTAAATGACGCTTCCCCCCATCACTCCCCTCACGGAGCCATATAAATGACGCTTCCACCCATCACTCCCCTCACGGAGCCATATAAATGACGCTTCCACCCATCACTCCCCTCACGGAGCCATATAAATGACGCTTCCACCCATCACTCCCCTCACGGAGCCATATAAATGACGCTTCCACCCATCACTCCCCTCACGGAGCCATATAAATGACGCTTCCACCCATCACTCCCCTCACGGAGCCATATAAATGACGCTTCCACCCATCACTCCCCTCACGGAGTGATATAAATGACGCTTCCACCCATCACTCCCCTCACGGAGCCATATAAATGACGCTTCCACCCATCACTCCCCTCACGGAGCCATATAAATGACGCTTCCACCCATCACTCCCCTCACGGAGCCATATAAATGACGCTTCCACCCATCACTCCCCTCACGGAGCCATATAAATGACGCTTCCACCCATCACTCCCCTCACGGAGCCATATAAATGACGCTTCCACCCATCACTCCCCTGATATAAATGACGCTTCCACCCATCACTCCCCTCACGGAGCCATATAAATGACGCTTCCACCCATCACTCCCCTCACGGAGCCATATAAATGACGCTTCCACCCATCACTCCCCTCACGGAGCCATATAAATGACGCTTCCACCCATCACTCCCCTCACGGAGCCATATAAATGACGCTTCCACCCATCACTCCCCTCACGGAGCCATATAAATGACGCTTCCACCCATCACTCCCCTCACGGAGCCATATAAATGACGCTTCCACCCATCACTCCCCTCACGGAGCCATATAAATGACGCTTCCACCCATCACTCCCCTCACGGAGCCATATAAATGACGCTTCCACCCATCACTCCCCTCACGGAGCCATATAAATGACGCTTCCACCCATCACTCCCCTCACGGAGCCATATAAATGACGCTTCCACCCATCACTCCTTCACGGAGCCATATAAATGACGCTTCCACCCATCACTCCCCTCACGGAGCCATATAAATGACGCTTCCACCCATCACTCCCCTCACGGAGCCATATAAATGACGCTTCCACCCATCACTCCCCTCACGGAGCCATATAAATGACGCTTCCACCCATCACTCCCCTCACGGAGCCATATAAAGACGCTTCCACCCATCACTCCCCTCACGGAGCCATATAAATGACGCTTCTACCCATCACTCCCCTCACGGAGCCATATAAATGACACTTCCACCCATCACTCCCCTCACGGAGCCATATAAATGACGCTTCCACCCATCACTCCCCTCACGGAGCCATATAAATGACGCTTCCACCCATCACTCCCCTCACGGAGCCATATAAATGACGCTTCCACCCATCACTCCCCTCACGGAGCCATATAAATGACGCTTCCACCCATCACTCCCCTCACGGAGCCTTATAAATGACGCTTCCACCCATCACTCCCCTCACGGAGCCATATAAATCTAGTTGCAAGGAATTTCAGCCTCGAACCAAAATCTGTAAACATGTAGGAGATACAGTGTGCGTTCCACTGAGCTAGTACTATTATCTGCATGTATGCTATGCATCTACCTTGGATGCAGTTCTATTATTATTAGGATTATTGTAATGTTGGGTGAATAAAGAATTAGGGTGCCGAAAATGTGTGAGCCTCGCGGGGATTTAAATTCGGGTCTCTGGCAATACCAACTTACCCCTCTATGACTGAGGCACGGACGGAGATATAGGGGAAATGACCTGGATAGGACTATTATATGGACTTCCCTGACGTCATCTCGGCGCGCTATTTAGTTCATGGGTTAAGGGACACAGCAATATACATTATTATTATTATTATTATTATTATTATTATTATTATTATTATATTGTGAGATTGTGCAAGAAGATGTTACATATGTTGTTGCTGCCCCCTGGTGTAAATGTAGCCATTATTCACGCAGAAAATTAACCTGGATAGAGGCAGCCGCTCTAGATTACTCCGCTCAGAGACAGAGTTAAGCTTTAGAATACTATGCTCAGATTGTACAGGATTTGATACTGTTTTGTATATATCGTTATGGGCTTCACTATTCTTTGTGTAGTAATTAAGATGATTCTTTTTCTCAGAATATACCGGACTTGGTACTGTTTTATTTATATATCATTATTGGTTTATTAGTATTTGAGCTAATTATTACGATACTTTGCTCAGATTTGGCCGGACTTGTTACTGCGTTTATATATATATCGTTAATGGTTATTAACTATTGTGTTACTATTACGACAATACTTTGTTCAGATTTCACCAGACTGGATACTGTTTTTTTTTTTTTTTTTTTTGTAGTAGTTTATTGGCCTTTGTTTTATTATTACGATGCTAATTTGCTCATATTTCACCAGACTTGATACTGTTTTTTGAATATTGTTACTGTTTGATTGTTCTTTGTGTTATTATTATTATGAACCTTGCAAAGCAGGTGGTATCGGTGACGTGTGTACCGGAGTTGGTGGCTCCAGCTTGTCTGGTTGTCTGTTTGTCTGTCTGCTTGTGTCTTGTTTTATGTCTGCCAGTCTGTGTTTGTCGGTCTGTCTGTGTGTTGGTTCATGTCTGTCAGTCTGTGTTTGTCGGTCTGTATGTGTGTTGGTTCATGTCTGTCAGTCTGTGTTTGTCGGTCTGTATGTGTGTTGGTTCATGTCTGTCAGTCTGTGTTTGTCGGTCTGTCTGTGTGTTGGTTCATGTCTGTCAGTCTGTGTCTGTCGGTCTGTATGTGTGTTGGTTCATGTCTGTCAGTTTGTCGGTCTGTCTGTGTGTTGGTTCATATCTGTCAGTCTGTGTCTGTCGGTCTGTATGTGTGTTGGTTCATGTCTGTCAGTCTGTGTCTGTCGGTCTGTCTGTGTGTTGGTTCATGTATGTCGGTCTGTCTGTGTGTTGGTTCATGTCTGTCAGTCTGTGTCTGTCGGTCTGTATGTGTGTTGGTTCATGTCTGTCTGTGTGTTGGTTCATGTCTGTCAGTATGTGTCTGTCTGTCAGTCTGTCTGTATGTGTGTTGATTCATGTCTGTCAGTCTGTGTCTATTTGTATGTCGGTCTGTCTGTGTGTTGGTTCATGTCTGTCAGTATGTGTCAGTCTGTCTGTATGTATGTTGGTCTGTGTCTCTCGTTCTGTCTGTCTGGCTCTCTGAGGTTCCACCAATACAGCACTTCTCAAAAGGGTAGAGTCAAAAGCATTTTGTCTCATCAACTCACTTCTTATTAATTGCCTACAATCTCTCTCTACACGCCGTAATGTTGCATCTCTCTCACTCCGCTACCGATATTACAAGAATCATTGTTCTTCAAAGCGTCCTTAGTATAATACCTTCTCCCTTACGGAGAGTGGGGCCAACTGTCTTCAACACACTCCCACCCCTATTCTGTCCAACTCTCTAATTTAAGAGTGAACCAATTATCCCAGTATTTCTTGTACTCAACAAGTACACTTTGGAGCTTTCTCTCTCAAGCTGTCTTTCTTTCATTCTATGACTTAAATTGCTTCAAGCTCCAGGTGTCCAGGACATAGCTCTAACACACCTTGAATTTGGCTCTCTGTCACTCTTTCAACTTTGGAGATGCCTTTTGTCTCCATCGTTCACATAGGAAAAAAGCAAACAAGAAAACGGTAGGTCAAACTATAACAAACATCCGTTATGCCATTGCAAAGGTAGCGGAAGTGTTTTTTTATGTTAATAATGAATCAATATCTCAGGTAAAGGTAAAAGGTTAAGGTCAATTTAGTCGTTTATTCTCTTTATTCAAATTTAGCCAATGTTGTTGACGTAATCTTGCAGGGTTGAGCATGCAGTTTAAGGATTCTGAATTGCAGAAGTTGCATTTCTACCTTGTTATTTCTAATGTTGTTTAACATTATTATTATTATTAATGTATTTTATTATAATCAAAATCACATTACACTATTAATTGTATTAACTTCTGCGTTTCAATTAAATTGCTTTCTTCCAAGGTGAAATAGCCATATTGAGGGAGGGGCGGGGGGGTAGTTGGCTTCCTATAGCTCTATCATGCATTTAAAAACACAATAAAACAACTCACACACACACACACACACTCTTCAAATTGCAGGCTTGCTTTCGCTCGCCAGGAAACAAGTGACACCTGAATGGTACGAAAGGTCTGAATATTGCCATATAAATGGGACGATAGGTTTTAAAATTGTCAATCTAATGGGACGAACGTTTTAAATTTCAAAACTAGTGGGGCAAAAATAATGGAAAAAGGGGCCCAGATAATTATATAAAAAAAAAAAAAAAAAAAAAATTAACCACAGCCTTTTCAGCTGGAGTACGCCAATCATTGTTTTAGTCTATAGTTCTACAGACGATTTTATTCAGCTTGGAAAAGGATTTTCAGATGTTTGCGGTTATTGAGATAATGTTTACCCCATAGATTCCTAGAGGTCCTTCTTAGGCTGAGTAAAACCATCCTATAGTAGCATTAAATAGTAAATTTATGATCCCCTAATTGATGACGTTAAACTTGCTTTGACTAAACCTAATTAATCTAATCAAGCCTATCCTTATTTAAAGAAAAATTTAGTATACGATCACACACTTCTAGATTAGCTTTTGCTTTTATTAGTCAAATATATTCAGATTAGGAAGAATCTGAGGGGGTTAGCGAGGTAATTGAAATCATATTATTTATTTGTATAGATCCTTCTCCTACTGTATAAAATCACTAAATGATAACAAAATGTATTATATAAATGTGTGATCATAATTATACTGAATCTGTCTAGTTAATTAACTAAGACCAGAATCCCCCCCATCACTCTTACTACCACGATAACCATCATCATCACTACTGTGATATGTGTTCCCACAGATCCTCACTACACAGACACACCATCATCATCATGACTGATGTGATGAGCCACTATGGAACACACACACAAAAATACACGACACACACACACACACACACATACATACACACACATACACACACACACACACAGCCCGTAGCCTAGTAGGTAGAGCTCTCGTCTCACACACGAGGGGTCGGGGGTTCAATCCCCGGCCGGGCGGAGACAAATTGGGCTTGTCTCCTTTCATGTGTTAGCCTCAGTTCACCTAGCAGTAAATAGGTACCTGGAATAAGTGGACGACGTTGTGACGTCCCATCTGGGGTTGGCGAAAATGGTACAAGGCGAGATGGGTATCATATGGTTCACCTAAGCTGATGGCTACCTAAGCCTTCGGGCGAGACGGTACCGTCTATAGTGAGAATGGTAACATACAGATCCACCCTAAGCCTTCGTTTCCGATGTCGCCAATTGGCTAAAAATACAGACTACACACACATCCACAGCCATTCCAACGATACATATAACACCTACACATATAGGAGGCGGGAAATAACGAGCATGCTCACTCCCGCAATACAACTAGAGTAAGTAAGTACACGGTGATTAATATACTACGCTACCCCTACGGGGGGCTAGGTAATTAGCGCTATATTCAGGTCTGTGTATTGTATTGCAATTTTATCTCAATAAGTTTATGTTTACTATACTGTATATTATCTCCCGCATTAGCCTTTGCAATAATTAGCATTATAGTTAATGGAGGCAGTATCAGCATAATGCACTGCTAGGCATAATACTATACATACCACTACTTGGTTCCCACAAGGTTCATGATTTAAGACGGCTCCTTCTTGGTTCACTGGGTACGATAAGAGTTAAGCCGTTATCTCACGAGGGATTAGTACTCCACCTTCCATCCATCTGCTTGTTTATAGTTTAATATTGTGTGTGAGTTCAGCTACCAAGATAGTTTAATGTTGTGTGTGACTACAGCTACAGTACTTAAGATATTTTAATGTTGCGTGTGAGTTCACCTACCAAGATAGTTTAATGTTATGTGTGAGATCAGCTACCTAAGATAGTTTAATGTAGTGTGTGAGATCAGCTACCTAAGATAGTTTAATGTGTGTGAGATCAGCTACCCAAGATAGTTTAATGTTGTGTGTGAGTTCAGCTACCAAGATAGTTTAATGTGTGTGAGATCAGCTACCTAAGATAGTTTAATGTAGTGTGTGAGATCAGCTACCAAGATAGTTTAATGTTGTGTTGAGTTAGGTACCAAGATAGTTTAATGTTGTGTGTGAGATCAGCTACCTAAGATAGTTTAATGTGTGTGAGATCAGCTACCTAAGATAGTTTAATGTGTGTGAGATCAGCTACCCAAGATAGTTTAATGTGTGTGAGTTCAGCTACCAAGATAGTTTAATGTTGTGTTGAGTTAGGTACCAAGATAGTTTAATGTTGTGTGTGAGATCAGCTACCTAAGATAGTTTAATGTTGTGCGTGAGTTCATCTACCAAGATAGTTTAATGTTGTGTGTGAGTTCATCTACCAAGATAATTTAATGTTGTGTGTGTGAGTTCATCTACCAAGATAGTTTAATGTTGTGTGTGACTACAGCTACCCAAGATAGTTTAATGTTGTGTGTGAGTTCAGCTACCAAGATAGTTTAATGTTGTGTGTGAGATCAGTTACCCAAGATAGTTTAATGTTGTGTGTCAGATCAGCTACCCAAGATAGTTTAATATTGTGTGTGAGATCAGCTACCCAAGATAGTTTAATGTTGTGTGTGATATCAGCTACCTAAGATAGTTTAATGTTGTGTGTGAGTTCATCTACCAAGATAATTTAATGTTGTGTGTGTGAGTTCATCTACCAAGATAGTTTAATGTTGTGTGTGACTACAGCTACCCAAGATAGTTTAATGTTGTGTGTGAGATCAGCTACCCAAGATAGTTTAATGTTGTGTGAGAGTTCAGCTACCAAGATAGTTTAATGTTGTGTGAGAGTTCAGCTACCCAAGATAGTTTAATGTGTGTGAGATCAGCTACCTAAGATAGGTTAATGTTGTGTGAGAGTTCAGCTACCAAGATAGTTTAATGTTGTGTGAGAGTTCAGCTACCCAAGATAGTTTAATGTGTGTGAGATCAGCTACCTAAGATAGGTTAATGTTGTGTGAGAGTTCAGCTACCTAAGATTGTTTATTATTGTGAGTAACTTCAGCTACCTAAGATAAAGAAAAATGCCAGTAGAAGTACCTGGTATGCTACTATAGGATAGACGTAAGACAGTTAACACTAAATGGGGGAAACACAAATTTATAGGGAAATACTTGAAATGTTTAATCAGCATGTCAGATTTGTTCAGTATGTTTTGTACAATCGTGGTCAGGAATTTCTGGAGAGTAATTGAAGTGGCAACTATGAAACACTGGCGAGCTATTTTGATAACTGCTTGAGCCAAAAACGAAAAGAAAAATCAGAGTACTAGGATTCACTATTTAATGTTCACCTTCTTATTTGTATCATTAGGAGGTGTTAAAATATTGCTATGGCCATTTGTAACACTCTAAGACATTACCCACGGTCTTTTGGTTTCGCATCTATCCCGAAGTGAATCGAATCTTCTTGTTTATTTGTAACAAATATATACATTTATATTGGAAAGTTCGCTTGTGTTGCTCGAGGCTTCATATCGGGTCAGGAATGACTGTGTGTTTTAGGGAACCAAATATATTATGTAGCAGACTGTTCGATCAGTTACATCAGAGAAAAAACCACCAGGAAAAACATTACATTATGAGTGATCCTTTCACAGTACCACACCAGATTATATCAGACATATTCTGGAGTGGCCATTTGAACGGCTGGCACAAAAATGTGATGGAGTGTAAGGGGTGATATTATGTCGTTTTTTTGTTTATTTATTAATCTCTGATGTAATCGATCGAAGAATTTGGATCGGAATATGTCTGATTGCGGGCGTGGTGTAGCGCGACCCCAAAAGTGTACTATAGGTAGCGCCAGCGAACTTGACAATAATCTGGACCCCTTAACTTCTTATAACTCAAAATGAATGAATGCAATCGGACTGACGTTTGTATCATTTGGGAAGAGTCCACCATGAAATAGGTGTGGATAATTTACAGCCAGTTTGCTCTAGGGCCTTTTGAGTTACAGAGAGGTCAGGGATCAAGATTATTGTCAAGTTCGTTGGCGCTACCTATACCTTTCACGGAAGGCGATCGTACCTTCAATTGCAAAAGATCCCAGAAATGTTGCAGGAGAAAATTTGGTCATCTGAAAATGACAACACCCTCTCTATTTTGATACCTCCTAAAGGTATGAATACTATAGTCTGTCTATTTACTGCTGACGTTAAATTCAATCCATTACCACCTGATTGCTCAATACTTGATGATATAATACGAATCAACTATGTCTCTGCATCCTAATAAAGCCAACAACATAATTCACTACAAAACATCTGCTTAACATCCCCAGACATATTAACCCTCTCACGTCCTGACACAATTTTTGAGCCTATTAGAGATACTTTAAAGCCTTTGTTACCATCAGGGGTATTTAGAAACCTTTAGTTCAGTTACTTCAACCTCTGCAGTTGTCTTTGAGTTAGCTGTGGGCAGAAAACAAATTTTGGAGAGGTAATTATAAGAGTGAGAGTAATCTATTTCTTATTGCTAATCTGGCAACCTCTGCATCATAAGGATGTGAGATGGTTAACTTACGTATGATAGGGGTTGCCCAAGCGCCCGGTATTTCCCCCACAACAGTCTTTCTCACACTGAGGGACCATTAGAAGTCGGAGGAAGTTTGGGTTGCCATCAACCGACAAATTATGATCTAACTTACCTAACTTGCTGAGCTCGAAATTACGCAAAAGTGTCATATAACTTATTATTGAGCTATTTCACTAGGTTCATATGACGCGATCACGTCATATGATACTTTTGGGTGAAACCGCCATATGACGCGATTGCGTGATATGAGATGGAGAGGGTTAAAAGCTGAATAATGATGAGGAAGATTTCGCAATTTACCGTCAGCTGAAAAAAACAAAAAAAAACAGAGTATAGGCTATGCCCATCATGGCTGACTTTCCACACAAACTACCCGAAACGATGCTAAAATGTTTATCCCTGAATACAGAATATCATTATAGTCCATTCAGTATGAATAAGCCAAAAATCTTGACCACTAACCTCTATAACTATACGAATTACTTCAGTAATCGAGCTAATATATCTACCATTTGGGAAGAGTCAGCCAGGTAATAGATTTTGACATTTACAGCTCACTTACTCTATCCTTTTATGAGTTACAGAGGTTAAAGGTCACGATTTCTGGCCTACTTGCAATGAATGCACTAAAGGACAATAACGGATTTTTTTTTCCTGTCACCATCAACTTAACTCAGATTATCTCTCTATTTATTAGGGATAACAATTATATTTTGCAGGATTCGATAACTTTTACCATTATCGAGCAATGTATTGTTAGTTTGCTCCCTAGACTAGTAAAAACTCCTCCCCAGGCCCCCTTCAAGCTAGAAAATGCCACCTAGAGCCATTTAAATCTTATATATATATATATATATATATATATATATATATATATATATATATATATATATATATATATATATATTTACGGTTTTCGATAGAAAAATGTTCAGACCAAAGGGCGGTTTCTCCTAAATTACAAGCTCACTGTCACTTATCTAAAACAAATCGACACCTGAATGGGGTGAAGCGTCTTGTAATCGCTAGATGAAACATTTTAAAATTTCCAAACTAATTAAGGTATCTGCGTCTCACCAGATAAGGTATAAACAAAGCTACTGTACTCAAGGTTTGTTCAGTGTGGTTCCGGTATATATTTCCAATAGAGGATAAATCATTTGGAGGTACGAAGGTGACCCACCACTTTTGTCCATGGGTGTACAATCACTTGCATTGAAAGGTGACATGAACTCAAATGAACCATTCCGACACACTTAAATAGTATTCTGAAATATTCTTTATAGACACATGCCCGATCATTGTTTTCCCTCAATCATTGTTCACTGTCTTAGTATCGAACATAAACGACACAATACTGTATAATACTTTCTTATAACTCAGATGCTTCAAAACTTGGCTTTAAAGGTTCAAAGATTGTAAGTGGTGTAACCTTGTATATGTTCACGGCTGTACACTCTGGGACATACTGTATATCGCGGCATTAAGTTTTGGAAGGTATCCCGAATTAAATTTCATTCCCTTATAATTTTGACGCATTATTTACGGTTCTGAGGTTAGCGCTGTTGTTCGAAGCTTAATTGAGCCAGGATTTATGGGTTCATGATCGTTTACGCGATCAGTTTCTAAGCATGGTGTTAGAGCCTGCTGCAGATCAGTTGGAGGTATGGTGTCGAAGTACGCGAGACGCCACCGATCAGAAACACGGTACTGATTCACCTAAGCTACCCCTCAGTGTATTTTTTCCCTTTGTGTGTGAAGGAGACAAAAGGCAAGCTGCCTGTAACCAATGTCGCCAGAGGAGTTACAGAGAGCCAAATTCAATGTACGTTGGGGTAAAAATGCCTGGATACACGAAGTTTAAAGCAGTCTAAATCATAGGATGAAGGAAAGATTGATTGAGGGAGAGAGTTCCAGAGTTCACTTGCTGAGAAGAAAGACTAAGAACATTTGTTAAATCTTGGGTTGGAGAGCTGAACATAATAGGAGTGGGATTGTTGTGAAGTGCGGGTAGATCCCATTCACCGTAAGGGAGGGGGCATATGCACTGAGACAGCCCTGAAGAACACTGATTGTTGTAATAGCTATAACAAGAGTTAAATAGATGCAACATTATGGCGTGTATGGCGTGTCGTAGCCTAATCTCGTCAGTTTTGGAGGGACTTCTAAGGAAGGAGGTTATGGAATATTGTAGGTTAGAGTCATCAGCATAAGAGCAGAGCGGACTATAGGTACAGTACAGTTGGGAAGAGGGATAGAAGACAAACGAAGGTAGTTGATTACCGGTAACTGATGCCCCAACGCGTACTTTATATTGTATAAAAAGCTTACGTTGTGGTTCATATTCAAACCTTAGAACTTTAGCCACGATAAATGACTTAAAGACACTAACATTCACGCGGTTAATGATTGGTATAAGTGAAATATAAATTACTAACAAATATTATAATTTCACAATACCTGAAAGGACTAGCTAGAACAATAGACGGATATATATATATATATATAATTCAATTATATTGGTATTTGAAATGGGTTTGAATCTATATATAAGAATGTCATACATACAGTAATCTACTTTGTTCTTCCTGCGTTTGGTTGGGGGTATAAAAATATCCTTGATAACCGATATAGAAAGACATTCCAGTAACAAATGCCACATACCTTTACTAGATGATCCCAGCTAGTTTTCTTATAGATAACCTGATCATCTTACAGTAATTCTATTAATTATATAATGTTATAGATGTAAGTTATTTTAAGGAGAAGTATTTGCGTATTTTTTCTGAACGCTCATCCTTTTTATGTCTATCCCCATTAGTTTTCAAATTCTAAGACTTTCGCCCATTGTGTTGTCAATATTAAGATTTTTTGTGTCATTAAGGTGTAATTTTGTCCTTGCGAGCGAAAGCGAGCCTTACATTTAGGCCGGGACATTTTTCTACCGAAAAAAGTACAAATGTATGTTGAAAGAGGGTCTATGGGATGTTTTATTATTATTTCTATTTCTGTGTTTTTTGTTATTGTTTTTTTTTAGGTTTCATAGAGGTTTAGGGAACAAATTAAACTAATATGTGTATCGGTAATGATGAAGAATTAATAAATAAATACAATATAACATCCCCTTAAGTTACGGATTTGCTTTGTTGTATATTAGTATTAGCTCTCAATACCAAAAACTATAACACCGATATCGCCTTTTCTTGTGACGAGTGGCGAAGAATCCAGGCAGAGTCTCGGGGGATCAACTTGGCGTGGAATCAACAGTGAAAACTTTGTCCCCAAGTTTGGCTGGCAGTATTTTGGGAGTTCCGAGTTATTGTGTCTTTTTATGGGGGGCTCCGGGAAACAAGGCAACGGGCCCTTCAGCTAGAGTATTAAGGGGGGAGTGCAAAGGAGTACAAAGGAAATCAAGCAACGACAGGTTTATTTAATGGTTGTTTTATATAATTAATTCTTATTTTTCTACCTAGACCTCTATCACGCATAAGCAACACATGCTCAAGATCCCCCTTCTAGATAAATGTGTAAATTTTTTGGTAGAAAAATGTTCCGGCCCAAGGCCGGATCCTCCTAAATTACATGCTCGCCATCGCTCGCCAAGAAAAACAAGGCACCTAACTGGTGCGAAAGGTCTTAATATTAACAAAGAAATGGGGCAAAAAGTTTGGGTAGCATTCAGGGAGACTACTGCAGGACTCTTCTTCTTCTTTTTACCTCTGACCGGGTATAGGCTATCCTAGTGTTTACTAGCCTATACCCCTTTGAAAGAACCTAACAACCTTACCTAACCTATCCTAGTATTATAGGTGGGGGCTGCCGCCCCCACACCCCCGCTTTGACTTAGATTTTTGGTGTATTTGTCTGCGAAGTGGGTATTTTTCAATTTGTTGATCACGAAAATCCTCCATGCGGACTATATAGAGAAAAATATGGCGAATCTATTGGTGCCTATTTTCCCTAATAAATTGTTTCTCATAACGTCGCACTAGTGTCCTTGAATATTATCAAAGTTTGAAAACCGCCAAACTAATGGGCCGAACGTCTTAAAATCTGAAAACTAATGGGACTAAACCTGAGGGAGAAGGGGGGCCAAAAAATCAACCACTCCCCTTAAGCGAAGATGGTTTTTGTTTTTGTTCTGGACCCCCTTCTCTCTCATGCTTAGCCCCATTAGTTTCCAGATTATAACACAGTTCGCTCCATTAGTTGGTGATTTTAATACCTGTTGCCTCAGCTCGTTGTCAATATAAGACTTTTCGTGCCATTTAGGAGTCGATTTTTTCCAAGGAAGCGATAGCAAAACTACTTTAGGAGGAGCCGTCTACAGTATATGTGTTCTACCAATATATGTATACATTTAATCTCGAAGAGGTGGCTTCTTAAGGGGAGGCAGACCGTTTTTCTGGGACCCCTTTTCCCTCATGTTTAGCCTCATTAATTTTGAGATTAAAAGACGTTCGGCCCATTAGTTTGGCGATTTTAACACATTTCGCCCCATTTCGTTGTCAATTTTAAGACCTTACGTGCAATTTAGGTGTCGATTATTTCCTGGCGAGGGATAGCGAGCCTGCAATTTTAAGAGAAATCGGCCTTTGGCCGGGACATTTTTCTACCGAAAAATTTACAAATTTATCTTGAAGGTGGGTCTAGGGAGTGTTTTTCTAAGCTTGATGGAGGTCTAGGGAGGAAACTAAAAAAATATATGAATAAATGAATTAATAGACCAAACAAACGGTCAGCCTCCCCTTAAGGGAAGACAACAAAAATGCAATAGAAGAACGTATATTAATAAATAAAATAAAATAAATAAATAGTAAAACAAATACATAACCTTCTCCCCTTAACAATGGCATACACGCTCAGTTCGGCTTCTCAAGTCTCAGTGTCATTCGGACCAGTTTGAGGCGTACTGTACGTTTGTTGATTTGTGCAGGTCTAACATGCTTGCACAAACCATCACACCATCGACACACTTGTTCATATTACCTTCAAATTGACCAGTTCAGAGGCGTTTGTTGGAGTGGTTTGATGGCTTGTCCAGGTCTATCAGGCTTGCACAAACCACCACACCATCCACACACATGTTCATATTACCTTCAAATTGACCAGTTCAGTGTAGGATCTGGCTTACCGAACTGAGTGAGTTATAAGGGCCTTTAAACATGAAGGAAGGACTTTGTTCATCCCATATCGTATATAGGCGAAGTAAAGGTCATTGCACACTGACACGAAAGCCCCTCCAGGCAAGTTCCCGACTCGACATGTCAGCCTGATACGGCGAATCGGCAGCATAATCGTGGATATCGGGAATTAGCCGTGGGTGACTCTCACGGTCCAAGCGACGTATCGGGGGTCGATACGAGATTTTGAGCTGTTCAAAAGTTCGTGGGAATCCCCCGGCAACTGTAAAAAATCGTCTGAGAGTGGTCTCCATCACGAACTCGCCGTATCACAATCGTGTGGTCCGTATCAAAGACGTATGGTCTGTATCAAAGCCGTATGGCCCGTATCAAAGCCGTATGGCCCGATCCAACGTCGTCTGGCGCGTAAGCCTGCCGTGCGAACCATATCTCTTCCGTGCGGAAAATTGGCAACGGTCGAGTTGGCAACCGCGCGTCTAGCCTCAATCCGATTGCACGTCTCACGGCGTTGATATGGCATCAATACGATTCTTCTGAGTTGTATTGCAGTCTTTTGGGTCGTATCTTTTCCGTGGACTAGTCGTGTATCCTTTGCACAACTTTTCCTATCTTCTTCGTAGCATTTGCTTCTCCACCGTATCAGCATCGCTAGAGTCTTATCAAGTCGTGCGGAAGAGATACGGTAGATATACGACTCTAACGATGCCAGCCATTTTCGCCGCGATCTCTAGTAAATTCGGCAAGACACAGGATTTGTATGTGTCGTGGGTGTTCGTGCGTCTTGAAGGGGCTGTCGTGTCAGTGTGCAACGACCTTAACAAAGTGTTGATTTGTGAAATAAAACTTTATATAATCGAGATTCTTGAGGACTGCGGTCTATTTTTACCCATCTATTTCATCAATGATTAATCAATGATTTGGGTACAATGTTCAAGGTACATTACTTCAGATAACGCGCAACTAATAACAATAATATTAACTACACATTACTGTATATGCATCTTTGTATTATCTATTATTTGGAATTTATTGTATATGATGTAATGCACTGCAAGGTATACAACACATGTACAGCTGTAAGGACATACACCTAATTCTACCTGCAAACGGCTATTGTTAAAGTGTGTGTGTGTGTTTGGATCTGTAATATATATATATATACAGAAAGAGAGAGAGAGAGAGAGAGCAGAAGTTTGGCGTGTGGGAGGGAGTTCTTGCTCATTTCTGATCACAACACAAAAATAAGAGAGCCTGTTTTGTCGGGAACTCAATACTTAATATTGTTTGCAGAAATGTGTTCAGAGGATTTAATTATATTTCCCAAGCGTGATTTTGAGCTCTACATTAAGCATACTTGAGGTTCGGTTTTAGTTTGCTCCCTAGATATCTATCAAGCTTTAACAAATGCTCTTCGAGGCAAATTAGTATATTTTTCGGTAAAAAAATGTTCCGGCCAAAGGTAATTTCCTCATAAATTGTAGGCTCGTTTATCACTCGCCAGGGGAAAAATGACACCTAAATGGCACGAACGGTCTTAATATTGACACAGAACTGGAGTGAAATTGAATTAATTCAATATTTATGTTATTCATTTAGTTATGTATTTAATTTAATTATATATTTATCTATGCATTCATAATAACAATAGCAATTCGCCCCCTTTTTCGATTTCCCTAAACCGCTAAAATTAACATTTGTTTTCCTCTTTTGTTTATGTAACGCAATAAAAGTGTGTTTTCTGTTTTGAAATTTAGCTGTTCATTTACATGAAATGGCCGTAGATAACTAATGAGTATAGTTTCTGGCCAAGTTTGTGATTTTATGTGTGATTTTGTTTCCAGTCTAATTAACAAGACTACTGCCTCTGTGTGTGTGTGTGTGTGTTTGTTTCTAGTTCGTTTGGGTATATGCATGATAATGTGTGATACTTTTTGTCTGTCTATGCATACTGAGTACGTATGCATGCATGTAATTATAATAAATAAAACAAATTATCGATTTATCTCGAGCCGGCAGCCAATGAGGCTGAAAACACACAAAATAACCTAAATCTTATCCTCAGGGATCAACAAACTGATCCTGGCTGCTAATGAGGGCGCATACATATCCCCGAGGGAGTATGACGAGGGCAGGAAACTTTGCGGGTCCCCAGACCTAGTGTCACGGCCAGGGAAGGTTTTTGCGAGAATACATACATGTATGTATGTACACTATAGATGCTTGTAGGTAGGTATGTAGGTATTATGTATTTATTTGTGTATGCTTATGAAGTTAGTGTAATATAAAGCAGTACACATGACATCAAGCAACAACAGATCCAGCGACCCCTCATTGGCTGCTTGCCGTCCAAAACACTGATGGTCAAGTGTCCAAACAGTGGTTTAGAGTGGTATGTATGTCGGTATGTATTATGTGTGTGTTTGTGTGTGTGTGTGAGTGTATGTGTGTGTGTGTGTCTTGTGTTTTGTATTCATATGTACCCGTTTGCGTGTTGTCAACCTGCGTATATGCTTATTTGTCTGTCTTGTGTTGGGCTATCCTGCTCTCATTTTGTATGGCAGCTTTTCTATCTATTGCATTTCTGTTCATGTCGACTTGCACTTGCATCTCAATCTTCCCATTGACACACACACACACACACACACACAAATATATACTGTATATTATTTATATATATATATATATAGAGAGAGAGAGAGAGCGAGCGAGGGAGAGATGTGCATGTGTATGTGTGTGTAATTAGCCTATGTCTTCCCCTTTATATAGTTATCAATCAAGATTACACTGGTTTCATTTTATTAATTCGTTCATCGTTCCATTGAATCCCTTCCTTCCTTCCCTAGGTTTTACTCATTTTATCTTCATTTATTTGTATTGCTCACTGTCTGTGTATATGCATATCTACCCTTCAATCTCACTACCTAAATCACTTTTGATCTTCCTTTGCCGACTGTGACCCGCCTGCTAGGAAGGGACCCGGCAGAGTTTGGCTCTAGGGGGTAAATAAGATTTCTATATACCTGTCTGTCTATCTGTTAATCAATCTCTATAGCTCTATGTGTATGCACATATTCAGCCTTCCATCCTTCTATCTATGTACTCTTCCATATACTCAATCATTATCCATCCAGTTGAACTCCCCTTCCTTCCGTAACTTCCTACCTGCCTTTGATTGTCTGTGTTTCTGTTTGCCTATTTTAGTCCTCTTTCAATATACTCATCTGAATAAGATTGTTTATCAGTCTGTCCACCTAGTCATCTCTAAGTTGGCCATCCTACTGTATAATTATAAGTATGTATATCTGCCCACAGTGACCCGCCTGGTGGAAAGGAATCCGGTATAATTATCCCCATGTCTGACACCATTTATAACTGTTTGTGTTTCTGCCTGCCTAGCTGTTGTTCTGTTTGCTTGTCTGTCCATCTCCCCATATATCTATCTATTTCGCAGGTGTTATAAAACATTCGCTTGTGAAACCACAGTCATAAATTGTTTTTATGTTTTTATTTTGCCTCATTTTGAGTATTGCTCTCCTGTTTGGAACTCGGCTGCTGACTGTCATTTGAAATTGCTTGATAAAGCTCTTAATTCTATTAAATTTATTCTCCCTGCTCTATCTCTTGATCTTCATCATCGGCGTCGGGTTGGTGCCCTTAGTCTTTTATTTTATTTGTTTAACAATACTCAGCATCCATTGCATAGTGTTTTACCAGAACCTTTTATTCCAATTCGCGCAACAAGATTTACGAGGAGTCTTAATGACCTTGCCATGACTCCAATTAATGTTTCTACATCTCAGTTTTCTCGGTGTTTTATTCCTTCAATGATTCCCTTTTGGAATCATTTGCCAAACGAGGTTGTACAGTCAACCCATATCTCAGCTTTTAAGTCCAGAGTTAATGTTTTATTACAGCAGTAAATTTTTGTTTTAATCATGATTTGCTTTTATTCTTTTTAGAATGGTGTTTTAATTGACAAACTGATCTTTTCTTCTGGGCTCTCTAACTACTGTAGCTCTTTTCCTTTTTCTTAGTTTGTCTTAGTCTCTCTCCAGTGCTTACGGGTATTTTGTGGGGATTCATCTTTTATAGGTGTATCTGCACCCTGTTGGGAGGCTTAGACAGCTTCTATAATAATAATAATAATAATACCCATCTATCTATTTGGTTTAATCCATTTACCTAACATTTCAGGAATTCATTGATCCAACCAACCCCTCGAGAATACTCATTGCCTGCACCCCCTTTATCCTACCCTACTTCTCTGTCTGACTGTCACTTCATCTCTTTGTCTACAGTATCTCTATCTTCTAATTTAACTCTTCTTCTAACTATTTATCCATCTCCTCCCACAGTGACCCGCCTGGTAGGAAGGGACCCGGTAGAGTTTGGCTCCGGGCGTTACAAGGTGAACGCCAAAGAAGACGTGGCGCCAGGGACTCCTCTCATCACCCTGTCTGCCACCGCACCAAAGGGAGGTCAGTACGCAAGGAAAAGCAAAATTAAGGGGAAGCAGTTGGTTTTTCGAGTCCTCCTCCTCCCTCATGTTCAGCCCTATTAGTTATGAGATTTTACGACATTCGCTCCATTAGTTTGGCGATTTTCAGACCTTTTGCCCCATTTCTTTGCCAATATTAAGACCTTTCGTGCCATTTAGGTGCCGATCTTTTTCCTGGCGAGCGATAGCGAGCCTGTATTTGAAGAGGAATCGGCCTTCGGCCGGAACATTTTTCTACCGAAAAATATACACATTTATATCGAAGGGAGGTCTTGTGTGTTTTTTTTTTTTTAAGCTTGATAGATGTTTAGAGAACAAACTAAACCCCTTCCATAAACCATTGAGCCGAACCAGTAAATTATGCTGCACAATACCGTCTGAGCTCCCTTAAATATGTAAAGGATGCTTACAAATTATCTCTCTTAACATATGAGGATCCCGCTTTCCTTTTATGCCGGTTCAAGTAGACAATTTGTAGGCTATTCAGTTTACGAAGGAATATAGTGAGTCAGTTAATTGCGATAGACTTTACTTTTTTTATTCACGGACGACATTCCGAAGCTGAGCAATATTGTCTAATCATGGCCAGAAAGAGTTGGGTAAACAAGTATTACTCTCGCCTGCAGTAACAGTGGTACGAGTTTTAATGGTTGGTTATGATAAGCTGATGTAATATTTTGAAGCATTACCTTCGCCCACATGTCCCGAGTCAGTAGTTTACCTCAATACATTTTAATTATATTAATTATAAGTGTACCAACTATTTGTGTCGGTAATTGCATGAACAAACGATAAACAGTGATTGTATATTAGTAAATAGATGAATAATTAGAACAGAGAATGCATACGAAGACGATATGACGGGTTAGACTCATTACCCCAAATGCCAAGGAGGTAAGTCACGCATAGCTAGTGGCAATGAATATATAGTAGGACATAGGAACATAAGAACAATGGCAATTTGCAGAATGCCAATTGGCCCATTCTGGGCAGATACCTTCTTTCCCTATATCCCTATTTGCTCTTGTATCCCCTACACTTCATCTATCTTAAAGCTACCTAAGAGCCTCTCGTACTACAACCTACTGTGTATCTCCTACACTTCATCTATCTTAAAGCTACCTAAGAGCCTCTCGTACTACAACCTACTGTGTATCCCCTACACTTCATCTATCTTAAAGCTACCTAAGAGCCTCTCGTACTACAACCTACTGTGTATCTCCTACACTACATCTCATATACTGTATATGAGGGAATAATAATTGCAATAATAGGTAACTGTTGAACGATAATTGTCCCTATATTTTTAGAGGTACCCTAAACTAAATAATATTTTTAAATTACTGTAAATATATACATGGTATATTCTTTACGAAGGTTTATTTAAGCAATTCGAGGGCTCTGTGAGTGTACACAAATAAACACATATGTATGAACCTATACATAGACTACGACTTTCGTACTGCGAGAAAGTTTTGTTGGTTATATGGGATGCTGACTAGCATATACTGTATACTGAAAGATGGTGTTCATAGATGAATAAAATACTTAGAAAATATATATACACTAATTAACTAACACTTGATAGCTACACATAACAAGAAAATTGATAAAATATGAGTATTGTATCATATGAGAAGAATATATAATGTATAATTATATCCTATACAATGTTTCCTGTTATAGACAACCATTTCACAGAAAGTTTTTTTCTATACCATTCCTCACCAAAAATTCACAAATACCGGTACTAAAAAAATAAGAATATATAATGAAAAAGTAAATACAAATACTACCAATATAAAGAAACATAGCTTCACCATGTCTACCATTTGCAACCCTTTGATCCGTCTCTGTTCCCTCCACTATCCATTTGTCCTTTCTCTCAATACTGTTAGTATATTTTTCAGTGAAGTTTCCCCGTATCCACATCCATTTTTTATTCCCACATGTCACCCTGAAAAGGCCCTCGATCAAGCCAGCTGTTTGTTTGTTGTAGACGTACAGTCGAAGTTGTTATTGCTGGTACAGTACATACAGTATAGTATAATTTTGAAGGTGTTTCGGGTTGAATTGAAACTTATGAATTGTGTACGTACCATTTGTATTTTGGAGGTTCCTTTATCCCATCCAGTACCGGAGACGTCCTTTTAAACTGATTCTGGCTGGTAGTAGACGATGTAATTCATCTAAAAACGGGCCTCCAACAATTAACAGGCTTCGAACTATCTCTATTTAAAAACAAATTACTACCGCAGATACTTCTTAAACTGCACAAAATCGTCTTATATTAGCTAAAATAAAATTAAAAAGACGTCGCTGGTACAGAAGAGGTTAAATTTTTAGAGGCTTTGAAATGTATTAGGATTAATGACTGCAACTGTACATTAGGCTCTAGTTTGCTATGGATCGATAAATAGATACATTTATTGATGGATGGATAGTTTTATCGAATACTAGGTTGTATGATACAACTGTATCATCTATTAGTTTTAGTAACCTACTTTGGCATCAAATTCTCTGATAACAAAATTGTAAAGTGCGTTTTTTTTTTAGCATATACAAACGGAAGCAGTTGGTATCTATTTGTCTAGATCTTGACACATTGATCAATAAAATTGCTCACAAAAGACTAATAGAGAGGTATAAAATCTTCGGTCATGTACTTCGATGGATCTATAATTAGCTATCAGAGTGGATACAATGAGTAATGCACAATAAAGCTTCTCATCGGATATACAGTATGTCGCAAGTGGTGTGCCACAAGGATCATTGATCGGACTCGTTATGTTTGTTAACTATTTTACCGATATTTACAATGGACTTTCGTGCAGTCTCTATAAATGTGCAGATGAAGCAAAGTGTGTGAAGTTAGTTAGTTTTCCATCACACATACTTTCGATTCAAATTATATAGATAAAGTACCATACTGGTCCCAGAGCTGGTAAAAACATATTAATCTCTCTCTCTCTCTCTCTCTCTCTATATATATCTATATATATATATATATATATATATATATATATATATATATATATATATATATATATATATATATATATATATATACCGGTGTATATATACTGTATATATTGAGTATATATCACAAATACACGTGAGGCACTAAATGTTTCTAATCTCTCAGTGGGGTTCGAACTGCCGACCGTCAGGACGATAGCCGACGCTTTAATCAGCTACACCACGGCAGATTGCCGTGGTGTAGTTGATTAAAGCGTGCCGTGGTGTAGTTGATTAAAGCGTCGGCTATCGTCCTGATGGTCGGCGGTTCGAACCCCACTGAGAGATTAGAAACATATATATATATATATATATATATATATATATATATATATATATATATATATATATATATATATATATACATATATACATATATCTATCTAGCTATCTCTATATGGGTGGCATAATTTATTCCCCCATATCACCAATATGTTCGATTTCGTATGGGTAGAAAATAGATACTTTCATCAACTAAAGTGTTATTGTGTAGTATTTTCTATTGTGAACGTTTGGTTCAATGAAAAAAATCCAATATGTTAAATTTTCTGACACGAAAGACGCATAAGGTTGCATTAGTTAATGTTTTTGTTAGTTTGCTCCCTTGACCTTTATAATGAATGGGAGTTGCAGGGTCTGGCAAATATGTTTGGAACAGTGTGCGAAAAACGGAATCTGAAGATAAATGCGGGGAAGAGCAAGGTTATGGTTTTCGAAAGAGGTGGAATCACAGAGTGTGAGGTGAAGTTGAACGGTCTGGGTATGGAGATTGTCAGCTCATTTAAATATCTGGGCAGTGTCCTGAGTAAAGATGGGAGTATGGAAGAAGAAGTGCGGGAGAGGGTGCAACAGGGGAAGAGGGTTGTAGGAACGCTGAAAGCAGTAACAAGAAATAGGGTGGTCAGCATGGAAGTGAAGAAGTCCTTGCCTGACAGTGTGCTATACCCGTCACTGACTTACGGAAGCGAAGCATGGACGTTGGTGGAGAGACTCAGACCAAGAGTGATAGGGGTGGAAATGAGTTACTTGAGAAATGCGTGCGGAGTTGGAGTTACATGGAGGGATAGACGCACGAATGAGGAAGTAAGAGGGAGGTGTGGTGTAGAGGAAGATGTGCTGGAAGGTGTGAAAAGGAACACCTTGAGATGGTTCGGCCATATGGAACATATGGGAAGCGAGAGAATGACTAAGAGGATGTACGAGAGTGAGGTGGAACGACAGAGAGGGAGAGGTAAACCAAGAGAGAGGTGGAAGGATGGAGTGAAGAAGTATATGAATGAAGGCAGTGCTGGTTGGGAGGAGGAGCGTCGACTGACTGGGGGCAAAGATGCATAGGGACGTTTCGTTCGTGGCCACCCCTTCGGGGATTACAGCGTCAGGCAATAGATAGATAGATAGTGTGACGCTTCTGCATAGTAGCCACGTGCGGGCATGCGTGCGCGTCGGCTGCCCAGCCGTTTAGAAACCGGCTGGCGGCTGCCGGCCGGCAGGCTTTTCCTTAGTATATATCCTACGACAACGTAACTAATGTCTGGGATATTCTTATGTTGTTTCACAGCTTGAAGCTGCCCTTATTCTTAACCAACGCATCTTAGTATATTTTATTCTCGATAGTTGATTGTTTCATTATAATATATAAGATGTAAGTCTAGTGAGAGTGGGAGGAGACGAGCGGGAGAGAGAGACCGGCTGGGGGACGTTGCTTCGCGCGGAGAGTCCAGCTTGGGACGAGCCTGATGTTGCCACGTGCATTTGATTACAACGTTAGGCTTAGTTTCGACTCACGCACGGGGTAGAGGATTTTGACCCGGCAACTGTGTTGAGTGTTGCCAAGCATGGGATGTATTTTGCATGCCTAGGGTGGGGTCCAGACAGATTCAAGACTCAGAGCTCACCTCACTGTCGTACCCTTCGGACCCCCTTGATATCTATCCCTCTCAACCCCACTTAGAAACTTTCTCTCTTACTTTGTATACCTTCCTTCCACTACTTCACCAATCTATTTAATTATCCCATCCCCTTGATAGACCTTATATCTATTATTGTATTAACGACGAGCTCTCAGATAACTAGATAGGATTTTGGGCCTTATGCGGAGATGTAATTGTTAATGAGACCTAGGAAGCTTTTTTGTTGTCTCATATTTGGTGGTTTCATGCTTGCTAGTGTGTTCTTGTGTCAGGTTAGCAGGGGCTAGACCGGAGGGGAGGCTTTTTGCGATCCTTTAAGTAAAGTCTGCTGGTGCGAGTCCTGTGGACCCGCACGACTTTACTAGGATACCCGTGGGAGTCTGGGGCATTTTCTTGTCTGTGTCCCTGTGTGTCTAGCGTTGTGTTGTGTGAGGGCCCTTGCCTAGTCCACTCAGCACTACGCTAGCACGTCTTTGCTTTTGTTTTAGGGTCGCCAGGAGAGAGTCAGATACTTGCGATCTGAGTCTCTCAAGAGAGCACCCTTTCAATTAGAGTAATTTGGCGCACAGACTTGGGAACGTCCCTAGGCTAGAGCAGGTGGCTCAGCCCGGGTATCCGAAGCCTATATCCTTCCGGCTAGACCTCTGCCACCTGGCAGATTAACAGCTAGGGGTTTATTATCTCTGTATGCTTGTTATTGTGCCACAGTTTACCGTTTTTGTGAGCATTGTGAGTCAGGGTGTGGCTTAGAGACTCTGTCCGAGCAGGCTTGCCTGACTAAGAGTGAGAAGCACACCTGTATGTGGTTATGTTGCGAGTTGCTACCTTTATTTAATTATACCTATGCCATTATACACTGTATGGCCTATCACTAGTATTTATTCCTGCTTATGAGTTAAGAGTTCTCTAAATCCGTAACGTACTTTCTTTGCTAAGCATCAGACCCTACAGTAGCCGCATGCAGTTTAGAAACCCGCATCTTGTCTACCTGTACGATGTTTTGAGGACTGTTTGCTTTCACCTTCTTTCACGCAGGGGTGATTAATTGTATTAATTAACGTAACGTTAAATGTACTTTCTTCTAGTTTGTTATTAAATTGTTTCTGCAATTTAATTCTGTTATCTATCTTTTCCTTGAAGCTTTAAGTCAACTTAATTGTGTGATCTTTTATATAGCCTGCTTGACTATCAGCAGGCTATAGTGTGTGCACCCTGTAACCGAGTCATAGGATACCTTGTTGTCCAGGCAGGACTCTTGACGGATTAGGGTGGTTTGTTGCCTGGGTTTATAGATAAGGGTTGGATCTAGCGTTTTCCGTTGTTGCTTGTTGCCGCATACCTAGTCCAATAGAAAGAGTCCAGTGTTTATATATCCCAGGACGTAACAATAGACCTATCAAATTTTAAGATTCGGTAGCAAACATTTCCCGGTCAAAGGCCTGCTCCTACTAAATTACTGGCTTGCTATCGCTCGCTGGGGTATAATCAACACATTAAAGGCACGAAAGGGCTTAATATTGACAAAGAAATGAGGCGAAAGGTCCTAATATCACCAAACTAATGGGGCGAACGTCTCAAAATATCATAACTAATAGGGTTAACATGAGGGAGATGGGGGTAAAAAAAAAAAAAAATCTCTTTATAATAGCTACAGTATGTATGACTGTGTGTCCAGAGATACGTAGAATATAAGTTTGCAACACATAAAACATTGATATAAGTGTGTGATTTTGTGGCTAGAATGGTGATTGGACAACACAACAAGTGTACCATTTCAACCAGTAGCCCTTAACCGGTACCAATCCAATCAATAATGTTCGGTTACGTTAAGTTTGGCTAGATAGAGCTAGATTAGAACTTTATTATGGCACCTATTTATGGTTTGTCCTGGTCGATTTGGCACTGGTTGTAATCTACTGGTTGAAATGGTCTACAGGTTGAATTGTTCTGTAACCGGCTAGACTACATGTTTCACTCTCTAAGTATATTATTGGTATATTCTTTAACTTTAGGAGATATTTGTATTTATTGATTGATTGATTAATTATATTTTATTTATTGTATTGTATTTATTTTTGCTATTTAGTTTCCTCCCTAGAACTCCATCAAACTTAAGAAATACCCCCAAAACCCCCTGCGAGATCAATTTGAGCTGATATATGCCCCAATTAAATGCCAGTTCCTCCTAAATTGCAGGCTTGCTTTCGCTTGCCAGGAAAACAAATTGACACTTAAATGACACGAAAGGTCTTAAAATCACCAAATTAATCGGGCTAATGTCTTAGAATCTCAAAACCAATAGGGCTACACAATAGGGAGAAGGGGTCCAGAATAGCCTCCATAATCTAGTGCCTCTCTTGCCCCTGTCACAATAGGTAGAAGGGGTCCAGAATAGTCTCCATAATCTAGTGCCTCTCCTGTCCCTGTCACCTGTCTGTTGGGCCTCACATTACCTTGTCTCTTCCACTTCGCAAACCACTTCTTCATATTTTCCTTATTCCTGTTATTCACATTTTCTCTTCATATTCACGTTATTCACATTTTGTATATTCATATTAAAGTTATTCACATTTGTTTTTAATCTATATTCACGGTATTCACATTATCCTTAATCATATTCAAGTTCACCTACTACACGAGACAGAGTAAGGGACGGGGGAACGCGAAACTGGTCCCGGACCCTAGGAATTGGAACTTTAAATGTTGTTTCTGTTCGGTCTCTGTCTCTAGACGGCCACCCCCAGCTATAGGGTATGTGCCTAAGTATATACATACTGTACATACATACATATTCAAGTTAGTCACATTTTCTAAATCCTAAGCACATCGAAAGAGATCCACACCCCATAATAGCCACTATGAAGCACTTATTGGTGAAAAATTACTAATAAAAAATATCAATCCTGAACTTAACGTTTCACACAATTCATAATGTTTTATTTTATATCATTCTCTGCAATTAGTGTCCGAAACTTGGGGATTGGTTGTATGAACAGTTGTGTTTGGTTGAGTTGGGTTAGTTTAGTTGTCCCTTAGCTATCATGGGGTGTGGATCTCTTTCGATGTGCTTAGGATTTTGAGGTACTGTACATGGGTGGTTTTTGTAATTTTTTGATTGTGTGTTTATCAATTATCAAAGAATTTTAGCTTTTTTGTTTGATGTTCATTGTTTACAGGATGGAGTTTGAGGCCAGTGGGTTATGATTAATGTTGTTTTGTATGTATTTGGGAGCTTTTTCACTAGGTATATTTCAGCTTATTAAGTGATAGAATGTATTACATTAGATCCATTTTCTTTCCAATAGTATAATACTTATTTTGTATATTTTTAGGATCAGTCTGTATAACCTGAAGATGGCACCTTGTTGATGCCGAAAATTCGAGTAATAAACATGGCGTATGGCGCAGCTCTATCTCTATTCGAGTAGTAAACATGGCGTATGGCGCAGCTCTATCTCTATTCGAGTAATAAACATGGCGTATGGCGCAGCTCTATCTCTATTCTTCCTCTTGTTATGGAAACTGCGGTGCCCTCGGCCCCCTACTGATGTCTTATATATATATATACCAAAACAAGCACTACCCCCTTAAAACAAGCACTACCCCCTTAAAACAAGCACTACCCCCTTAAATAATATTATGTTGAAATATATTATGTTAGAGTAATGTTAGGTTATGATTAGCCAAAGATTAACCCTCTCAGTATTCTATGACGCAATACTTTCATAGTGTTTGGCTGTTATTAGACGATATTATTCAGCTTAGGAAGGTTATATGGAAGTCAGAGGGTTGATTGAGCCCGTCTGTACCCTTTTGATTCCCACATATCTTTCCTAAACTGTATAATATCATCAATGTACAACCAAAATAGTCATTATAAGATATTCACATTCTCAAAAGGTTAAGTTATCTAGGTTAGTTTATGTTAGGTGTTAGCGAATTGATCAGACTGTGGGTGAAGTACAGACTATGGGTGAAGTACAGAATAGGGATATGTGACAGTTTATTCTTGTGTGTGTAATAATAATAATAATAATAATAATAATAAACGGTTTATTAAAGAATGGCAGCCTCATGAGCTGAAAATACACATTTTACAATTTAGTGGATGAACATGAGATGTACAGATATGAGGATGGTAAGCTTAGTTTACAAACAAAATAAATAAATACAATAATGATGCATGTGCAGAATACAAATTATCATAAAATAACCATGAGAGTAAGTGATATACAGTACATATACACACTTATTTACTTACTCATATGCAGAACATATGTATATACACGTACATACGCACATACATATACATACATATATAGGAACATAAGAACATGCAGTAAGTGTGCACATGTCCGTATACACAAACGCTCACGTATGCACACAAACATACATACATACAGAAACTGTTTTGGTAAGGTCAGGTAAAGAGGGTGCAGGTACTACAATGGGAGGTTAATCCTCGGTGGTGTAGGTGTGTGTGTGTGTGTGTGTGTGTGTGTGTGTGTGTGTGTGTGTGTGTGTGTGTGTAACAGAAGGCGAAATATGGAAGAGCTGGGCGTTCTATTGTTAAGGGTGGAAATACATGGATGAAGATACGCGAACACTTAATAATAGATAATGCTTATGCATAGATTTATAATCAGAAGTTGCGCTAGTGAGCAATATGTTCTCGCTCATATGTACGTATATTTACATACATATGTGCATATGACCATATAAATATAAATACACGTACAGTACATATATATTATATACCTTATATTCTCAACCGGGCTCGAACCATTGACACCACATACACACAGACATACATATACATAAATATATGCACATTACATGCATATATGCTCTTCTCTTATCCTACCTGATACTCTCAGCTGGGCTCGAACCACAAACAGTATACACTATACACATATATATATACATAAATAACGCATACATACATACACATATACGCACACATACATACACATATACTGCACATACATAGATACATATATACACATATACATAAACAAACTCAAGCAAATACATACATAATTATATTCTAATACACACACGCACACACACTTATGCATATATTATTAAAGGTGGGCGCGTATATATGGTGTGACAGACCGTTATTACACATTATTAATAATATTAACAATGGTTGGGATAGGACTATTTTTATATCTGTCAGTTCTTGCTCTTATTGGTTGGAGTGTGTTGAAATGACGAGCTGCACACGAGCTGTGTGTGTGTGTGTGTGTGTGTGTGTGTGTGTGTGTGTGTGTGTGTGTGTGTTTACTCATATATGTCCATGCCCTTACTAATAATACGGCAATAGTGTTCGAACATTATATGGTTTGGGATTTGGGTCCGATTGATGTATTCTTAAACAATTCTTTCCCTTCGAACCGCCTAATACCGAACAAATAATGTGGGAATGAGTGTTGCTTATAGAGAGTACACCAATTATCATTATCCTTTGTTAAAATAACGTAATTTTTCAGTTTATATCGTCTAATAGCGACTCTTTAAAGAGTAATAATTGTTAAAAAATACAAGCTGGAATTCTAAATGCTCATATATATATATATATATATATATATATATATATATATATATATATATATATATATATATATATAATAATAACATTCCGTTGTTTGGTAGCTTCGGAACCAAAAGAGAAGAACAAAAGTCCGATCTCTCTCACAGCACCACCACCTGTCAATCCCCCCATCGGTTACTACACAGCTATAACAAAAATATGGACACGCCTATAAAAATTGGACGCCTATAAAAAATACCGACAGTGATCGATAGGCCGGAGGTGGTGAACGTTCCCGACAAATTTGATTTAGGAACTTTTACATGGTGCTCACTTTCTTTCTGTTTGGGAATTTTATTTATTTTTTATTTTTTTTATAGCGCAAGTCGTTAGTGAGTTATAGAGAGAGGCTGGAGTAGTGGCAGCGACTGATGGCAGAGAAAGAGAGAGAGAGAGAGAGAGAGAGAGAGAGAGAGAGAGAGAGAGAGAACAGTATTATATATTTCTTTGATATTGCAGTCCTACAGTTTAATGAGCTGAACAACAATGATTTCATATATATATATATATATATATATATATATATATATATATATATATATATATACTGTATATAGTATATGTATACGAACTAATGTCATATAAGTTATATAGACACCGAACAAATTATGTAAAATCCAGGAACTTTATGATGATAAAAGATGAGAGAATATTTTATGAGACTCTAAAAGGGTCTGACAACATAATAGACAGGTGTGGTGGGAGCAGGTGTAGTGACAGGTGAGGTAGTGACAGGTGTGGTAGTGACAGGTGTGGTAGTGATAGGTGTGGTAGTGACAGGTGTGTTAGTGACAGGTGTGTTAGTGACAGGTGTGTTAGTGACAGGTGTGTTAGTGACAGATATGTTAGTGACAGATATGTTAGTGATAGGTGTGGTAGTGACAGGTGTGGTAGTGATAAGTGTGGTACTGACAGGTGTGGTAATGATAAGTGTGTTAGTGACAGGTGTGTTAGTGACAGGTGTGGTAGTGACAGGTGTGGTAGTGACAGGTGTGGTAGAGATAAGGGTGGTACTGACAGGTGTGGCAGTGATAGGTGTGGTAGTAGCAGGTATGGTAGTGACAGGTATGGTAGTGACAGGTGTGGTACTGACAGGTGTGGTAGTGACAGGTGTGGTAGTGACAGGTGTGGTAGTGACAGGTGTGGTAGTGACAGGTGTGGTAGTGACAGGTGTGGTAGTGACAGGTGTGGTAGTGACAGGTATGGTAGTGACATGTATGGTAGTGACAGGTGTGGTAGTGACAGGTATGGTAGTGACAGGTGTGGTAGTGACAGGTATGGTAGTGACAGGTATGGTAGTTACAGGTGTGGTAGTGACAGGTGTGGTAGTGACAGGTGTGGTAGTGACAGGTGTGGTACTGACAGGTGTGGTAGTGACAGGTGTGGTAGTGACAGGTATGGTAGTGACAGGTATTGTAGTGACAGGTGTGGTAGTGACAGGTGTGGTAGTGACAGGTATGGTAGTGACAGGTATTGTAGTGACAGGTGTGGTAGTGACAGGTATGGTAGTGACAGGTATGGTAGTGACAGGTGTGGTAGTGACAGGTATGATAGTGACAGGTGTGGTAGGTACAGGTATGGTAGTGACAGGTGTGGTAGTGACAGGTGTGGTAGTGACAGGTGTGGTAGTGACAGGTATGGTAATGACAGGTGTGGTAGTGACAGGTGTGGTAGTGACAGGTATGGTAGTGACAGGTATGGTAGTGACAGGTGTGGTAGTGACAGGTCTGGTAGTGACAGGTGTGGTAGTGACAGGTATGGTAGTGACAGGTGTGGTAGTGACAGGTGTGGTAGTGACAGGTGTGGTAGTGACAGGTATGGTAGTGACAGGTATTGTAGTGACAGGTGTGGTAGTGACAGGTGTGGTAGTGACAGGTATGGTAGTGACAGGTATGGTAGTGACAGGTATGGTAGTGACAGGTATGGTAGTGACAGGTGTGGTAGTGACAGGTGTGGTAGTCAATCAATCAATCAACTTTATTTCATAATATACATAACAGACGAACATATATTACATAGTATATGAAATTGACATTAAAATTGTCAATATGTGGCGATATAAAAACATACACAATAAGATTTCCACGTTGCTGAATATTAGGACTCATAAAATGCACAATAAAGATGTATTATCATACAAACATTTGAATAGACAAAGTGATAAAATTAATTAAAATTAATATAACAAATATTAATGTGGCAAATATCAATTTAAAAAGTATATAATGGAGACTCTTGAAACAAGGACTGTTAAAGCTAATGTTGCTATTGTGGTTAAAAATAATAAAAAAGTATTATAAAAGGAATCACAGTATATAGTAGAATAAAAACAATGTTAACATTTAATAGACAAAGTGGTAAAAAAAAATAAACAATATATAAGATTATGAATAAATATAAATTAAAAAAAGTAATGGAAACTGGTAGAGATAAAAACTTTAAACAAATAATGACACTACTGCAGTTAAAAATAATTATTATTTAAAAGGAATCACAATAATAATAAAAACAATGTTTAGTGCGGCACTATTTAAAAAAACTATTAAAACATAATTATTTTGAGTTAAGATCAATATTACGGCAAACACCTTTCCTGCTAATATCCATAAAACATACAGGGACCTTGCCTTTCGTCATGTCGCTGTACCCAAATTATTCTTGACTTAATGACATCAAGATCCTCTTGTAAAATATCAATACCATACTCCTTCTCATATAGGCCAACAGTGTGTTTCATAAATAATTTTTTTTGTATAGTATTGTATATTACATTTAAGAAGAGGGTTATGCAATTTCATTACTCTTTTTAAAAACCTTGCTTGAGTCAGGGACGCTACATGTTTAAAATGTAATTGATTACATCTCTCTGCTGTTAAGTGGTTGCTGGCATAAGACGGAACATCACACATGCGCTTCAAGGAATTGCTATATGCAGTTTCAAAGGTTTTGAAATTTTGTGATTTAAAAGTTGTATGACGGTTCCAGAGAGAAAGACCATAATCTGGGCAACAATAAGAATTAAATAAAAATAAAAATGTATCAATTTAGTGACAGGTGTGGTAGTGGCAGGTGTGGTAGTGACAGGTGTGGTAGTGACAGGTGTGGTAGTGACAGGTGAGGTAAAGTGGCACAGGCAGTCAGAATGGTCACTGGGGAAGCCTCAAGTGGGGTGCACAAAGTGAATCGACGCATCTTGGACCAGCTAAAGGAGAAACACCCAGAAGCAAAATCAGCAAGTGATGAGGCCAAACTAGACGAGGAATATGTTCCTCCAGACCCGGTGATATATAAGAATATAACTGGAGACCTCGTATGGAGAAAGGCGCTGAAAACACAGGGAGGAGCAGGTCCATCAGGTGTAGATGCTAAGACTTGGAGGATCTTCCTAAGTCAAAACAAGTTTGGTTCAGCCGCGGGTGACCTTTGTGAAGCAATAGCGATGCTGGCAAAGAAACTTGCATCATCACCATGCGTGAACATAGAAGCTCTGACAGCATGTTGCCTGATACCTTTAAATGAGAATCCAGGAGTTAGACCAGTAGGCGTTGGGGAAGTTCTTAGAAGGATTATAGGAAAAGCAATCATGTCCGTATTTGGAGAAGATGTACAAAGAGCAGTGGGCAACTTACAAGTATGTGCAGGACAGCAAGCCGGAGCAGAAGCAGCAATACATGCAATGGGGAAGGTGTATGATGAGGAAGATTGTGAAGCGGTACTGCTAGTGGATGCAACAAATGCCTTTAACACCATTAATAGGGAGGCAGCTATTCACAACATCAAGATCAAATGCCCAAGCATCGCAAAGTACATAGAAAACACTTATAAGGAGCCAGCTAACCTGTATATAGTTGGAAGCACAAAGAAGGAAGAAATGAACATTCTCAAATCAAATGAAGGAACAACACAAGGAGATCCAGTGGCAATGGCAATGTACGCACTGGCACTATCTATTCTGCAGCAGAAAATAAAATATGAGGTAACCCGAGTGAAACAAGTGGCGTATGCAGATGACCTCACAGGTGCAGGAAAAATAGGGGATCTCAAAGAATGGTGGCGGAGAGTACAATCGGTGGGCGAAGTCATTGGGTACCATCCGAATGCTAGTAAATCTGTACTAATAGTGAAAGAAAACAAGTATGAAGAAGCGGTGCGGACTTTTGATGGGACAGGAGTGAAGATTACAAAGGAGGGTCAATGCCATTTGGGAGCAGTAATAGGCACAGAAGAATGCAAGAGAGACTATGTGCGAAAAAAGGTAGCAGAGTGGGTAAAGGAAGTGAAAACCCTGGCACACATTGCGAAATCTGAACCACATGCTGCATATACTGCCTTCACATATGGTGTTAAGCACAGATGGACCTTTCTTATGAGAACAGTGCCTGACATTAGACAGATGCTCCAACCGCTGGAAGAAGCAATCAGAGGAGCATTCATACCGGCTTTAACAGAGATGGAAGGCGTCACGCAAGAGCTAAGAGATCTATTAGCTCTTCTGCCAAGGTTCGGAGGTATGGGGATCATAAACCCAGCGGAGGCGGCACCTCATGAGTACCAAAATTCCCTTAAACTTACTACGTCTCTGACAGAAAAAATACGGGAGCAAAATGAAAATGATGAGGTGGACGAAGAGGAACAACGAAATGCAAGACAGGAAATTACAAAGAGCAGAGAAGAGAGACAGAAACATAGCCTAGAACAAATTAAGACCAGATGTAGGGAAGAACTGAAAATGAGAGTTGAGATGGCACAAGACACGGGGGCTTCAAATTGGCTCACATCATTACCAATAAAGGAAAAAGGCTTCAGCTTAAATAAACAAGAATTCAATGATGCCGTAGCCATGAGGTATGGGTGGCCAGTTTCGAACCTGCCGCTGAAATGTGCATGCGGTGAAATAAACAACCCAGACCACTGTATGACCTGTAAGAAAGCAGGATTCATCTGTATCCGGCATGATGAAGTACGAGACATCACTGCACAAATGCTGGACGAGGTGTGCCATGATGTCAGAATCGAACCGGAACTTCTGCCTATGGACGGACAGCGCTTGGCCCACAATACTGCAAATACTTCAAATGAAGCAAGAGTGGACGTAAGTGCTCGAGGTTTTTGGACGAGGGGACAACGGGCTTTTTTCGACATCAGAATCTTCAACCCAAGAGCACAAACATATCGTGAGTGAGGACACAAGGCGGCATACTTGAGAAACGAAAGTGAGAAAAAACGCGCTTATGAAGAAAGAATTTTGAACAGGGATCAAGGAAGCTTTACTCCTCTGGTCTTCTCAGCGTCGGGAGGTATGGGACCTTCTGCAAGTGTCTTCTATGCCAGATTAGCTGAACAAATATCGGAGAAAAAGCGCCAGCATAGAAGCCAAGTCATAACTTGGATGAGATGCCGGCTCTCTTTCTCTCTTCTCAGGTCTTCACTCCTGTGTCTCAGGGGTACAAGGTCCTCCCCGCTACAGAGGACAAGAGTGAGAGACTTGGACTTAGAAATGGTCGTGGCGGAGGGACGAATTGGGGAACAACTAGGTTGATTGTAGGGAGGTACTGGTACAATAAGATAAACTACAATGTAACTAGAATAAGATAATAAGATAGATTGTACACCACTTTGTAACTGTCACCTTAATAAAAAAAATAAATAAATAAAAATAAAAATAGATGGAAACATGCATGCATTACTGAAATGTTTGTGGACATGCAGTAATGCAAGTAATGGTCACTCTTCTGTAAATCTAAAATGGCTTACTTAAGAATGGGAAAGGGGTGGGACCTTCTATTTTTTTATGTTTTTATTTTTTTTTGAAAAAAAAGGTGAGGTAGTGACAGGTGATGTAGTGACAGGTGTGGTATTGACAGGTGTGGTAGTGACAGGTGTGGTAGTGACAGGTGTGGTAGTGATAGGTGTGGTAGTGGTAGTGATAGGTGTGGTAGTGACAGGTGTGGTAGCGACAGGTGTGGTAGTAATAGGTGTGGTAGTGACAGGTGTGGTAGTGACAGGTGAGGTAGTGACAGGTGTGGTAGTGATGGGTGTGGTAGTGACAGGTGTGGTAGTGACAAGTGCGGTAGTGACAGGTGTGGTAGTGATGGGTGTGGTAGTGACGGGTGTGGTAGTGACAGGTGTGGTAGCGACAGGTGTGGTAGTGACAGGTGTGGTCGTGACAGGTGTGGTAGTGACAAGTGCGGTAGTACTAACTGTTAATATATTTTGCAATGTTATTTTCTGAATATCTCCAGCATTTGTCATGGGTATATGGTTCACATAGGCAACATTCAAATAATAGTGCTTGACACATTTCTACATATATATATTTCATGTTTTTGCAAAGTTCACACTGTTTCTACTCAAAGGTAAGAGTCACAGGTCAAGCTCTTAGGTCAGAGTTATATTTTGTGTAATAGTCTCTAGGATTGGAACAGGATATTCAAAACATTTGCAACGCCTTTCACTTTCTATATTCGTTGTGTCCTTAATGTGTGTGTGTGTTTGTCTTTTTTGTGTGTGTATGTGTGTGTGTGTGTGTGTGTGTGTGTGTGTGTGTGTGTGTGTGTGTGTGTGTGTGTGTGTGTGTGTGTGTGTGTGTGTGTGTGTGTGTGTGTGTTATAATTTGTTATAATTTTGTAGTTTCTCTCCCCCCTCCCCCTTCCTTCAGAGATTTTTCTGGAAAAAATATGTCCCGACCAAAGTCCAGTTCCTCCCACATTACAAGCTTGCTATCGTTCACTAGGAAATAATTGACACCTACTTTATAGGGCACAACAGTTATTTTAATATTGCCAATAACATGGAGTGAAAGGTTATATAATCGCCAAATTGATGGGCGAACGTCTTGCCATCTAAAAGCTAATGGGGTTAAACATGAAGGAGAAGGGGGTCCAGAAAACCCAATCCTTCCCTTATGCTACATCGATATACTACCTCTAGCGCCATCAATACTTAAAACACGTCATTACTGGGTATTATATAGTTTGATAGTCTATACCCTGTTCATTATAGGTAGGCCAAAGAACTTTACTCTAATCTCTTGTATCTCAAAAAGGGTTAGAGAAAATGGGTTGTAAATTTCAACACCTCTTCCCCGTCTGACTCTTCCCAAATGGTACAAATTACTTACTTCCAATTATTAGTCATAAAAGGTTGGAGTTTGTATTTCTGGCCTACCTAGAATGAACAGGGTTATCGTTTTTTCTGGGAAGGAGGAGGTTATGACGTTGTGGGCAAGGAAAAAGGTTTTAATTTATTGGTGTATTATGCCTATCACCTTGCCATAACATAGGCCAGCTTTGAGTATCCAGACCCGGCACGATTAATTGTCAGCGCATTTAAGGGGAGGTTATTGTTTTTATGGACCCTCTTCTCCCTCATGTTTAGCTCCAATATTTTTGAAATTTTAAAACATTTGCCCAATTACTTTGGCGCTTTTTAATATTTTTCGTGCCATTTAGGTGTCGATTTTTTCCTTGTGAGCGTTAACGAGTCTGCAATTTAGGAGAAACTTGAACATTTACGTTTCCTATAATTATGAGAAAGCTACTTGTGTTTAATATAAAAAAACAATACAAATTCTCACAGTATGCGTTCCACATCAGGCACTGCGAAGGGGAAGCATCGTTTTAGAGTTTTCCTGAAGGAACCCAAGCCACGACCACAGTGAATAAACAGTGGTGGCTGTGAACAAAGCCATCACTGCCTGTACACAACGATATCCTCTGTGGTCACCATAAGACAAGGGGCCGGGAGGCGAGTGACACACAAAATAGTCTTCAAAGGGAATGTATCGAGGCTTTCAATGGATATACACAAACAAATAATGGGGACTGTAATAGGGAGGCGAGTGACACACAAAATAGTCTTCAAAGGGAATGTATCGAGGCTTTCAATGGATATACACAAACAAATAATGGGGACTGTAATAGGGAGGCGAGTGACACACAAAATAGTCTTCAAAGGGAATGTATCGAGGCTTTCAATGGATATACACAAACAAATAATGGGGACTGTAATAGGGCTGGAGATTATGGATATATAGTTTAATATATATTTATACTGTATATATATCTATGTGTGTGTGTGTGTGTGTGTGTGTGTGTGTGTGTGTTTTTTTTTTTTTTTTTTTTCTATGTGATTGAGGGAGGCAAAAGGCATAACTGCCTATAGCGAGTGCCTCCCCCATAGTTGAAAGAGTGACAGGGCCAAAATCAAGGGACGTTCGAGCCAAAATGCCTGGACACACGGAGTTTGAAGCAATTTAAGTCATAGGACGAGGGAAAGACTGATTCTGGGAGAGAGTTCCAGAGCTCAGCTGTTGAGTAGAAGAAAGTTTGAGAGTAACGTTTCACTCTTGGGTTGGAGAGTTGCACAGAGTAGGGGTGGGATTGAGTTGCAAGACGGGTATCACGTGCCCTACGTAAAGGAGGTGGTATGCACTGGGATAGCTCTGAGGAACACTGATTATTATAGTAGCGATAGAATAGCGAGAGAGATGCAACATTGCGGCGGAGAGAGAGATTGCAGAGAGTTGGTGAGTGGACGGGAGTTAATGATACGAAAGGCCTTCCTTTCAACTTTGTCTAGGAGAGCGGTGTGAGAGGAACCTCCCCACACATGTGAACAATACTCAATACAAGGGTGTGTGTGTGTGTGTGTGTGTGTGTGTGTGTGTGTGTGTGTGTGTGTGTGTGTGTGTGTGTGTGTGTGTGTGTGTGTGTGTGTGGCTAAATATGAGGGAGAAGTGGGTCCAGATAAAAAAACAAATACCTTCCCTTACACGGTGGGAGAAAGCACCAGTAATCTATACGAATATGAAGAGAGAAAGAATAATATTGCAACAAGGCTTCCAAAAGTAGCGAACGCGTTATCCAGCCACCACCGATTCAGTATTGCTATGAAATAAGTTAAAACAAACTTTCCTGCATAACATAAACCACAAGAATATATTGTATTTGAGATAAAGACAGTTTTAAGTTCGCTAAGCTGACCCTCAGGTAACGCGAAGACGAATCTGGACATAATACAATTATGATAGCACGATCACAAGATAAAGAAAATGGCATGATCTATAGTTCTCGATGATTAGTTAATTAAAATAGGACTTCAGAGGCTATCAACTCCTTTGGATAAGCCAGCACACTGTATATAAGTCTAGAATAACGTCAGAAATGGATCCCCTTTTCGAGAATTCCAGTCCCTTGGATTCAAGGAAATATTCGAAGTTTTTTAAACCCCATGACTGTGTCATTTAGACGTAAAATAAATGAAATCCTCTAATATTGGCCAAAATATGAACAAAAAACGTCATCGTATAGGGAGAGTTATCGAAAAGCGTGAATCATTTATGATCCTACTTTAGGAAAGACATTTCGTGGTCATGGAAATTCGCAAATGCCATGAATACTTGAAATGAAGAAGTTATACCCAGACTTCTTTCAGCGCGTGGCTATAATTTCCCCAGCTCCCTAGGGAGAGAGAGAGAGAGAGATCGTAAATGTGTTTGAGAGAAAAAGCGAACACAAAAATCTGGATGAAAGCGTAGGAGAAGCGAGGAATAATTTGCCCCATTATAAAAACGCCAATGATGGATGGATATGGACGCTCGCAAGGAAACTACGATTTAACCCAGGGGGGGGGGGGGGCTTGAATGCTACATAATTTGGCAGACTAGATTGACAGAACCATTTATCTTCAGAGCGAGCGCAATGTATTTAACGAGCCTGCTAATTCAATGGGGAACACATAAATCTTGTTATTTGAATAGCTTTAGGCCCACTTTTTAACATGTTAGGGAGGGTATCGTGTGTTGATTGGTAGGTAGATGGATGGACAAATGGGCAGAGAGATAGATGTCGAATGGTGGATCTTCAATGATAAAAAATGACTTGCAGGATATTGCATGTTAACACGCTATATTTCTGTCTTTCTTTCTTTCTTTCACACACACACACACAGTTATACTGTATATAAATGTGTGTATCCTATGTATGTAAACCTATAAAACGGAAAATACCGAGAAACACGCCAGGTCCCTATTGTAGTGTACTGTACAACTCTCTCAAAGGAGGAATGGCAATTACAGCTTCCTTACATACAAACACACACACAATATACAGTATTTATATATATATATATATATATATATATATATTAATAATAATAATAATAATAATAATAATTTCCTTAGCTTTAAGAGATTGCCTATTAATTTTCAATGGTTCATACTTTACTTAGATTGACGATAATTTGCCTTGGACCTATGATTAGTAATATATTCTTATAATTCCCCCTCCCTTACGGCGAGTGCAAGGCACCCGCTTTTCAAAACAGTCTCACTCCTATTCTGTCCAATTCTCCAATCCAAGAATTGAAAAATTTTCTGTCTTTCTTCTACAAAACTATTGAACTCTGGAACTCTCTCCCTTAATCAATTTTTCCTTCATGCTATGACATAACTGCTTTACATTTCGTGTGTCCAGGCATTTTGACCACAACGTCCTTTAGTATTGTATGAGTGTCTTCATCATATATATTGCCAGCAGGGGGGAAATAGCAGATGGCTGTGGACTGAAGGATAATATCCCGGATATCCTATAATCATCAGTTGTTTATCAATACATGAGTATGAAATGTTAGTCCCAGTACATTGATTAAACAAGTAGGCAACTCCAGGCTTGAATTCGAGAGCATCAAGGCCATTAAATAAGACAGGACCTATCCTAGCAAACCTTCATATATCCCTATTCGTGAACATGTGCATTCACAAATCCACCCCATAAAGGAAAGTCAGTTAAAAATATTGTCCAGTCACTACACCTTCATGGAGGTGCGAAAATCCGAAGCTCTGCACACCCTCTGTATAGTGAGACCTGAGATGGGACACTTGAAACCTTGTGTGATTTGCTTTTTTTCTCGTAAAGTGGAACAGACATGTTTTTTAAACGTCCACCAGTGCAGGACCTATGATAGTCACTTCGGACAAAATTAGTTATATTTACCATTTACAGTAGAGCAATATTACTGCATCTTATGCGTATATTTTACTTGTATAATGAACATATGAACATTGAAGAACCAGAAAATAGGTGTATAGAATAAATGTCCAGTGAAAAACAGTATAATCGTGACGGGAGAGGTGACGAACGCATATGGGGGAGCGCAACTTAGGTTTACTCTATCGGTCTCTATCTACGTATCTCTCGAGACACTGGCGAGTCTAGCCATCCTTCGTGCACAAATGAGGGTGAAGGGAGGTAGGCAGAGTGTAGAGGAGGGTAACTGGATGTATTTCAGGAGGGAGGGAGGAAGTAAGGCGGAAAATTGGAAGGAAAAATTAGCATAAAAGAGGAAGGGGAATTGGAGGGAGAAAGGAAGGGAGGAGAGGGAGGGGGAAGGTAAGATACATGTAAGGGGAGGACAGGATGTGGTGGTAATGAGACATACAACATAATCACATATTGCTTCCAATTCAGCAGAACTAGGCCGTTTTTTTTTTTTTTTCTCGCCCAGTAAAACATTTTGGCAGGAATGTCCCCGTTCTTGGGTTAATGGTAAGAATTATCAGTATTATAATACTACTATTTACCTTATTTTCTTAGTAATATAATTTGCTATCGTTATTCATGACTCACATTTTAATCAAGTTTTCATTAATATGTTAGATTCTGTGTTTTAGGCGTATATTTTGTTCTGCTCATCCTCTTTTAAGCACCAAATAAGATTTTAGATATTGAAATTAGCCAAGTTGTACACTGAGTAACAATGTTTTTCTTCATGAAGTATTGATAGACATTTCTAATTGTGAACCTGATGATGATAATAGAAGAATTATCGAAACTTCGTTACAAGTGAAATATATGACCAGACCAGACCAGATGGATGGAGTGAAATAGGAGAGAAGAGTAATTGGACAGAGGAAGAACAAACTGAGAAGTGAGAAGAACAGTAGAAGACTATGACCAGAGGACTGAACCAGATGTTTATATAGCATATGAGGCTTGTGCAACTCCAAAAACATAATACAAATTATTTCAAATGGTCACTTTAAAGAATAATATTGTCTAAGGTATGTATTGTTTAAACTTAAATTCGAAGGAAGTATTTAAGTTTAACTTTTTGAGGAAATGTGTTTGCTTACGTACAATTGTGAACAATAGGGAAATGGAGTTGAGGAAAGATACCCCAGATTTGTTTACCTTGGCAACTCCGAATCACAAAACAACACTGGCGTCAATGAAGAGGTGATTTTGGAATCTAGTCGCCACGACTAGATTCCAAAATCACCTCTTCATGACAACATTTTCATGATGATTTGATCTCTTCAGTTGCCTTTACATGCACTATGTCTTCAACTCTGTAATGTTTTCAGAGTCTGTGATTAATATTGAATTGACTGTTCATAATGGTGACAGTACACGGTAGGGAATATTATAGAGTATTAGGACACCCTCTCGTTTTCTCTTACAATTATGCTGCCATCTCTAGTGTGAGCGTTTAGTTTATGTCAGAAGTATGACATATTTGTGTGTACACTCTTTCCTTGTATGCTCTTTGGCCTGAACCTTGGAGAGAGGAACAGGTCACGTTTTACTCCAGCCCTTACACAGTGGTGGTCTGGGTTATTCTTCAGATCCCATTTAAGGAAAGTGATGCTGGCCTGTTATATATATATATATATATATATATATATATATATATATATATATATATATATATATATATATATGTATATATATATATATATATATATATATATATATATATATATATATATATATATATATGTGTGTGTTTTTTGTTATTTGTAAGAAGGATACAAAAGGCAAAGCTGCCTGTATCAATTCCCCCCCCCCCTCCCTACCCCAAACTTGAAAGAGAGATAAAGATCCAAATTAATGGTACGTTAGTTTAATTACTGCAGTATTTTCCCCTTAACCTAGACATCTGGGGCCCAAGGGCGATCTAAAGAAGGTGCTGAGTGGGTGATGCAACTTTGTGGACATGATTAAAGCGACATCGCCCCATAAACTAATTTCATAATCTTTACATGTGAACATTATTTATTGTATTAACAATGAGCTTCAATCAGGATTACTTTTCCAATATATTTAGATAAGTATTATCTTGATTAATATTTTAGTGGTTTATAAACGATCCTTTAAATTGTTCAACTAAACCGCCGCCCCACACTGTTTATGTCAGTCACGAGTATCCTTTTTCATCTAAAATGTCTGACAGTGTACGGTATACAATGACATTAGTGGAAAGATCGATTGGCTGGTGAGACCAGAGTGATTGGTGCCAGAGTTACTATGGGCTGGAGTGACTGGTGTCAGAGTTACTATATGCTGGAGTGACTGGTGCCAGAGTTACTATAGGCTGAAGTGACTGGTGCCAGAGTTACTATAGGTCGGAGTGACTGGTGCCAGAGTTACTATAGGCCGGAGTAACTAGTGCCAGAGTTACTATAGGCCGGAGTGACTGGTGCCAGAGTTACTATAGGCTGGAGTGACTGGTGCCAGAGTTACTATAGGTCGGAGTGACTGGTGCCAGAGTTACTATAGGCTGGAGTGACTGGTGTCAGAGTTACTATAGGCTGGAGTGACTGGTGTCAGAGTTACTATAGGCTGGAGTGACTGGTGCCAGAGTTACTATAGGCTGGAGTGACTGGTGCCAGAGTTACTATAGGTCGGAGTGACTGGTGCCAGAGTTACTATAGGCCGGAGTAACTAGTGCCAGAGTTAGTATAGGCCGGAGTGACTGGTGCCAGAGTTACTATAGGCTGGAGTGACTGATGCCAGAGTTACTATAGGCCGGAGTGACTGGTGCCAGAGTTACTTTAGGCTGGAATGACTGGTACTGGGGTTACTATAGGCCGGAATGACAGCTATTAAAGGCCAGAGTGACTGGAGCCGGAGTTATTATATGCCAGTATGACTGGTGCCAGAGTTACTGTGATTGTAAACCGTGGAAAGAGTGGGATTGGTGGCCGGCTGTGCTGTTGTGGCGTGTCTCAGGTAACTTGGCGAAATAGTATCCCCTGAGAGAGAGAGAGAGAGAGAGAGAATGTGTGTGTGTGAGTGAAAGAGAGAGAGAGTGCATGAGAGAGTGAGTGGTAGGTGGATACTACTATTGTTTGAATATAATGTACAAAGGACACAAGAGGACGTGATATCCATAATACGATTCTGGCATCCCATTGACTCACTTTTACAGGGATCACGCCAACTATGCTCGTAATCAGCAGGTTTAAGGCCTTCAGAAGCGTCAGTGTGTGTGTGTGTGTGTATGTAATATAATGTTAGATGTTGTATTATGTGTATGATGGGTGCGAGATGGGGACACGTACAAGACCGATAAGCTGATGAAGTGCAAGGTGCCCGTATTTTATTATCTCATTTATGGCGGGTGCAAGTATTGACCTGCAACAAAACTGATAAGCATTAAGGGAGGTCACCAGCTTTTCTGTTATCTTTCTCTCCTTTTCTCTTTTTCCCTGGGTTGTATCCATTCGGCCCCATTCAGCCAACTGTTTTAAGACCTTTATTCCCATCCAGGTGTCGATTTCTTCATAGCGAGCGATAGCAAGCTAGCATTGTATGGAGAAATCCGGCTTCGCCTGAGAAATGTTTCTTTCAAAAAATGTACAAATGTAGCTTGCTGTCAAAAACAAAAACATATATATATGCTGGCTCGCTACCGCTCGCCAGGAAAATATTAACACCTGGATGGGGGTATACGTCTTAAAACAGTAGGCTGAATGGGGCCGAATGGATACAAGCCCAAGAGAGAGGGAGATAAAGAGAGACAAGCGAGGTGTGCTCCCTTAATATGAAACGATTAAGTTGTATGTTTGGCATAGTACATATACACGGATTAAGTTGTATGTTTGGCATAGTACATATACACGGATTAAGTTGTATGTTTGGCATAGTACATATACACGGATGAAGTTGTATGTTTGGCATAGTACATATACACGGATTAAGTTGTATGTTTGGCATAGTACATATACACGGATTAAGTTGTATGTTTGGCATAGTACATATACATATATTAAGTTGTATGTTTGGCATAGTACATATACACGGATTAAGTTGTATGTTTGGCATAGTACATATACACGGATTAAGTTGTATGTTTGGCATAGTACATATACACGGATTAAGTTGTATGTTTGGCATAGTACATATACACGGATTAAGTTGTATGTTTGGCATAGTACATATACACGGATGAAGTTGTATGTTTAGCATAGTACATATACACGGATTAAGTTGTATGTTTGGCATAGTACATATACACGGATTAAGTTGTATGTTTAGCATAGTACATATACACGGATTAGGACACTTGCATGATTATAAGCATTGTTATACTAAGCTTATTAATTTCATAGTATTTACATTGTACAGAAGACCCTACAAGTGGATTAGGAATAACTAAATTGGAAACTGGACTATATGATTTGCATTATTGTAAATATCTTTCATTCAGCTTACTGTACGGCAATGCTTCACAGACGGTTTAGTGATAACGCTATCAATAAACAACCCGTGAACACATATCGTAGTTTCTTCAGCGTAATTGAAGAGTTTAAGAAGATATAAAACTTACATTGTAATTGTATGTTCAAAATAAGAGAGTAAATCCTTTATTATTATATTGAGCTTACTTGGGGATTATTTACTTACATTATTTTTAGAACGTCTACCTTCAGCATAATTATTCAAAGGTGGATGGTAAATAATTATAACAAGTTTGGTTGCATTTTCGGTGTATATATTTGTTAAAACAAAAGTTATACATGAATTTCCAACTACAATACCAATACCGATATTATTGTTACTCAATTATAAGTTAATTATAAACCAATTAAAAATGCGTTGTAAATAAATTTCCAGTGGAGCTCAGGCAATTAGTGCTTAAAATACCTTATAGTTAAGAAGGAAGAGCAATGTCGGTGGTTGTCCAGGCATCCGAGTTAGACCAAAGTTCCTGTTGCGGGCCTTGTCGCGCTGGGAGACAACCTTGTGTTATTGTCTTTAGTCGCCCTTTAACTCTGAGAGAGAGAGAGAGAGAGAGAGAGAGTACCAATATAGGTATCATTAATATTTTGGTATGGTAAACCAAAATTATATATCTGTAATTGAAGCAGAGGTTGTAACTTGGGTCAGTTTGAAAAGTACATCAGTTGGAAAGGCGATAAACCTTTCTGTAATCAAGACCGCCGTTCTTTAATTGTAATCAAGACCGCCGTTCTTTAATTGTAATCAAGACCGCCGTTCTTTAATTGTAATCAAGACCGCCGTTCTTTAATTGTATCCTGTTTAAGGGGAGATGGTTCACGTTTTGGGCGATTTTTGCATGTATTCGTTATTTTTCTAGTTTCTTCCCTAGACCTCCATCAAATTAAAAATAAACATCCATTAGATCCCCCTTCTAGATAAATTTGTACATTTTTCGGTAGAAAAATGTCCCGGCCAAAGGTCGGTTCTTTCAACATTACAGGTTCACTATCGTTCGCCAGGGAAAAAAATCGACACCTAAATAGCACGAAAGGTCTAAATATTGGCGAAGAAATGGGGCGAAAGGTCTTAAAATCGACTAGCTAATGGGGCAAACATCTTAATATCTAAAAACTAATGGGGCTAAACATGAGGGAGAAAGTGGTCCAGAAAACCGGCTCATCTCCCCTTAAGAAGGACCTTTTTTTTTTTTTTTTTTTAAGAGACAATGAACGGAGGAAGGAAAAACACAGATAAAACAAAAAGGTCCATGTGCCTAAAGGCATCCTCCATTCATAAAATGTTTGTAACAACTGGATTTAAACATTTGTAGATTGTAAGTTTGTGGAAAGCAATTCGAGGGAAGTGAATTCCAAAGAGTAGTAGTTCTAGGGATAAATGAATTTTGATAAGCAGAAGTTCTGCATTGTGGAGGAGAAAGTGTAAATTCGTGGGTGCTCTCAGCTGCCCTAGTTCTACGGGGAAAGATGTGGAGAGGCGGAACAATTGAAGCAAGTTCCTCGGAACAATTGCTGTGAAAATATCTAGAATAATGCAAGGGATGCAACGTTTCTTCGTATGGATAATGTAGGAAGGTCCTGTGTGATTGCAGGGTTATTGATTAATCTAATAGCTTTATATTGAATTTTGTCCAACTGCCTCAATGCAACCACTCCACTTCCACTCCACAGAGGTGAACAGTAATCCATCTGAGAACGCACATGACTTTTATATATTACGGCCAACTGCTCGTCAGTGAAGAATTATCGAACTCTGTACAGGAGTCCCAGTTTTTTAGAGGCATTCTTAGCAATGCTTCTAACATAATGTGTCCAGCTCAAGTTAGTAGTTAATGTTACACCGAGAATGTCAATACTAGGGGAAGTGGGAATATTTACATCATTAAAAAATATATGGGAGTCAGTGAGATTCTGTCGGTTAGAAAATTGAATGTACTTGGTTTTCTGTGCATTAAAGGAAACTAGATTCTTTTGTCCCCATTCTTCAATTCTAGAAAGGTCCTGGTTCAGAGAAATTGCAGTGCTTATTTTTGAATTATAAGATCGGGTTGTGTGAAAGAATTGGTAAATGTGAAGGAACTGTGGAGTGTTGAGTCATCTGCGTAGGAATGTATTGGATTATGAGTGGTAGATATGAGATCATTGATATGAATGAGGAACAGAGTTGGGGCCAAAACTGATCCCTGGGGAACACCAGCATTTATTGAGTGAAATTGAGAATAAAGGCCATCTACCATTACACATATTTTTCTGTTATGAAGATAAGAAGACATTAGTGGAACTAATGATGCAAGGCCGTAGTGTGACATCTTCGACAATAAGGATTGATGCCAGACTCTATCAAATGCCTTTGATATATCCAGTGCTATTGTATGTGTTTCACCATGTTGGTCTGTAGCTTGGTTGATTTGATGCGTAAGAAGGCAAAGAATGTCTGGAGTTGATCGACATCGTCTAAAACCATATTGCCTATCACTGATTAATTTATTATTCTCAAGATGCTTAATTATGTGATTATTTAATATAATTTCAAAGACTTTACCAAGAGTGGAAGTTATAGCTATTGGTCTGTAGTTTGATGGATCTGAAGAGGCACCTTTTTTAGGAACTGGATGGATGTTTGCTTCTTTCCAGGGTACTGGGAAGCATGAGGTATGAGTACATAGACGGAAAACATTTGCCAATACAGGAGCGAGCACCAAGGAGCAATTCTTAAGTACTATTGGAGGAATTTCATCTGGACCAGGAGCCTTATCTACTGAGAGATTCTGCAAAATAGTTTTGACATGTCTGGTGTGGATCTTAAGTGAGGGAATTTCAGGCGAATTAAAATTAAGTACAGGGACATCTTGATTTATTTCATCTAAGGTTGAGTTGGTGGAGAAAATATCCGCAAGAAGGTTAGCTTTACCTCGTGGGTCACTTACAAGATTGCCAGTCGGAGATTTTAATGGTGGAATGGATGAAGCAGTTGTGAAGTTGGATTTGAATGAGTTAAGAGTAGACCAAAATATTTTGTTATCATTTGGATTATTTAGAAGTTTATTTGCCTGCTTGTGGAGAAAGTTTGATTTAGTTAGGTTTAATACAGTTTTGGCATGATTTCTGATGTTTCTAAAGTAATTAAAGGCTTCATGTGTTTTTTATCTTGTGTATGCATTGTAGGCTATTGCTTTTTGTTCAGTTACTCTAGCACAATTATGGTCAAACCATTTAGGTGAATTAGATCTTTTAATGTACTTTTGATGAGGAATAAAAGTTTCCATTCCAATTTTTACAAAATCTTGTATGTGGCTCAAGGTGGAGTGTGCATCATTAGAAAAGAAAGAGGTCCAGGGAATATCAATAAAGAAACCTTGAAGACCCTCCCAGTCTGCCCGATCGTAATGCCATTTAGTCACCAAAACAGGTTCAGAGTGGGAAGGTGTGGTAGGTGATAGACAGGTGGCCTGTATCAGACAGTGATCAGAAGATCCAAGCGGGGACCTCACTGTAACATCATAATTTTCTGAATTGGTTGTTAAAAATAAGTCCAGTAGGTGGGAATTATGATTAGGATTATCTGGTACACGGGTGGGTTGGTTGACTAGTTGAGTGAGATTAAATGAGTCTGTAAATAGCTCACATTCAAGACCAGCATCATCAGTCCTGGCTGAATGAGTGAGCCATTCAACATTATGGACATTAAAATCACCCAACACAGTGATTTCAGAAGAAGCATTTAAGTTGAGGACACTGAGTTGTGAGGACAGAGAATCAAAAAGACTTTGCTCTGGAGGAGTATTTGGGGAACGGTAGATGCAACATATGTATTTAAATGTACCAGCAGAAATTAATTTGTATATAGAATAATCAAAATAGGGACAATTGAATCTAGTAACCTCCTCCAGGGCAATTTCAGATTTTGCGAAGCAACATACACCTCCTTTAGGTCTGAAATTTTGGAGCAGTTGATAACCTGGAAAATTAAATCTAGACGTGTCAGATGTGGATGTTACTTGAGTCTCTGTCAAAAAAAGGAGAGTAGGGGATTCTGCTTGAAGAAATTGGTGTACAGAATTGATGTTAGAGTGAAGTCCCCTTATATTGCTAAAGAAAAAGCTGCACCGACGAGCAGCTTTGGGACGTTGCAATGCTCTTGACACAGTCGCATGATGACGACCGGGAGGGCCCTGTGTCAATGACCCAACCCTGCCGGGGGTGGATATCCGAGGGACCACCAGGTTTGCTCTTAACAATTGTACTGCCATATTTATTGGGTAAGGTGTATGGTGTTACATGTATGATATGTAGTGGGAAGAGTAGTGTTTTATGGATAGAGGATAGCGATGTAGGGCAATGTCGTGAAGTTGGATGTGTATGTTATATAAAGAGGGTTTTCCTGATACCGCTGATGTGTGAGGCAGAAAGATGTGTATCCAGCTACCAAGGCCTGGGAGAGAAAATGGAATTCAGGCTATTCCCTGAGTCTCCCGAAACCTTGGCGGTAGTACTTCCCTGGGCGGGGCTGCCTACCCCTACTACCTACAATACCTATACCAATCAAAGGGATTAAATCTATTTAATTATTCCTTTGAGGTGGGTTTTCTGAACACCTTTCTCCCGTATGTTTAGCCTCATTATTTGTTATATTTTAAATCATTAGCCCCATTAGTTTGGCGTTTTTAAGACCTTTCGTTCCATTTAGGTAGATTTATTTTCCTGGCTCACGATAATGAGCCTGCAATTTAGGCCAATGTATTTTTTACCGAAACATTAACACATTTATCTCAAAGGGGGTTCTTGGGGACTATTGTATAAACAACTTGTGGAGGTGAGGCAACTAAACAAAAACAGATTATGATAACTAAATAGATAACTGGTGATGGGCTGGTCTATCAGAGTGAGAACTGAGCGATCTCTGCCATACCCATAGCTTACTCTGACTGTTCCTTTTACTTATATATTTTCTAGATCTCAAGTGATGGCGTCTCTTCCGTGGATTGACCTCCCAATCTACCAAGATTGGAAGCCAAAGCTTCACATTTTTCCTTTGCCCCTCAACTTTCTCTTCATAATTGCTGAGGGGCACAGGGCCCTGGGCGGGGCTTTGTGTTCCCGGGCGTTTCTGCACCCTCGTCAGCTCCCCGCCATGGAGTGGCTTCGGTCACCCAGGCTTTATTGTGGTCGGCATGGAGGGTTCTGGGGGGGCGCTCGGTTATGGCCTTGGCGTTGCTCGGGGCCTTGGGGCTGTTCGGCCAGGCAGCTTGGGGAACAACAACAACAACAACAACAACAACAACAACTAAATATATAAACATACAAATATAAATCTCCCCTTAAGAAGACCCTTTAGTAATCAAAGGGCTAACCTACAGTATATTTAATTATCCCTCCGATGACACATTGAACAATTGATAAAATAGTCTAACACTAGCGATATAATAATACATAAAATGCATCATGATAATTCTGAAAGGGTTAATTGGCCTCTTGCGAGTTTCATGCCATAAGGAAGTTAGTTATTTACCTTGACATTTAGCAGAATTACTAGTTATAATGGGGTTGTAGTACATTTATTAATATATAAAACTCAATTTATCATACTTTCTATCGATCAGAAACTAACATTAGTATTGCATTACTATTTTAGATCGATGTTTATGGCTCCATCTTCCTTATAGCCTTAAACTCGCAAGTGGTCTACTGGAACAGGGAATAAGTTAACATTGTGGATTAGAAACACTAATCCCACACGATTGGTTGAGATTGCAAATATTTGAACTAGTTGAATAGTTGGACGAACGGTCAATTGGACGTGAATTATTGGAATAGTTTAGAGTAGTTGATCAGAGAGAATAGATTACCAGCTGGAATATTAAACTATTTGGAATAGTGCCTTACACAAGTTAAGCAATTCTAGTTTAGCCCAGTAGTTTTGGTTTTGTAATTGATATATGCATTTGTGAAACTAACAAAGGTATGTTTGTTGGTATTGTATAGTCAGATTATAAACTAACAAAGGAATGTTTGTTGGTATTGTATAGTCACATTATAAACTAACAAAGGAATGTTTGTTGGTATTGTATAGTCAGATTATAAACAAACAAAGGTATGTTTGTTGGTATTGTATAGTCAGATTATAAACTAACAAAGGTATGTTTGTTGGTATTGTATAGTCACATTATAAACTAACAAAGGTATGTTTGTTGGTATTGTATAGTCAGATTATAAACTAACAAAGGTATGTTTGTTGGTATTGTATAGTCAGATTATAAACAAACAAAGGTATGTTTGTTGGTATTGTATAGTCAGATTATAAACTAACAAAGGTATGTTTGTTGGTATTGTATAGTCAGATTATAAACTAACAAAGGTATGTTTGTTGGTATTGTATAGTCAGATTATAAACAAACAAAGGTATGTTTGTTGGTATTGTATAGTCAGATTATGAAATATCACCGAAAGCAGAACTGCTAGATTTCAACTGTGGTAAGGCGTTGTGCAGGAAACCGTACCTGTGAAAATAGTGAATTACTGAACAAGTCTAAAACTGAACATTAATGATTATTACAATAGTTAATATGGTCCTGATGTGGCGGCGTCTACGCCGTGGGGCCACCTCCCGAGGCTGCCAACCGCGGATGGCTGCCGACCCTCCACAGCCGAAGACAAAATCAACGACCAGTCACTTCGAGTTTGCCTCCAAGAAACACTACACAAACACCTGGACCTGTTCCTCATGCCCCCGAAACACGAACTCTCACACTTCATCAAACAACACAACAAACCCAACAAAGACCCCACAACAACACAAAACGGTGGCTGGCCAACAGGCAGATGTGCACACGTATCTTTTGCCGGTCAGTCCTCTAAAATCAGAAACTTTCCTATGCAGATGACATAACACTCACATGCACACACTGACCCAAAAAGAGCAACAGATCTCCTTTGGACAGGAGAACACGAATACATCCCTCAACTCACCATAAACAACACACCCCTAACACATACACACAACCCAAAATCCTAGGAGTAACATATGACTCATATGACATTCAAACAGCACACCACAAACATTAAAAAGAAACTGACATCCAGACTTAACGCCCTCAGGTCACTTGCTCACACAAAATTTGGACACAACAAGAAACTACCACCACAGTATATAAACAATACATAAGATCAGTGATGGAATACGCAAGCCCAGCCTGGGCTTCTAACCTAGCTGAAACACATCATAAGACCTTACAGACTATTCAAAACAAAGCCCTGAAGATCATTACAGGCTGCACAGCTACTGCACCCACAGATCACCTACATCAAGAAACCACAATCCTCAAAGTCAAAGACCATCTGGACATGAGAGGCACTCAATTCCTGGCAGCAGCCTCCACGAACCAAGACCACCCACTAAACTACATGGCAACACACCCACAGACACCAAGAAATATCAAAACAACACCCAGCACACGGTATCACACACAATTATTGTCCTCTCTCCCTCCCTGCCCACCCCGAACCACCTTCCAGAAGCACATCCATACTCATATCTCTCACCGATCCATCCACTCACTCACAGACAACACGCAGCTGCATGCACGACCTCCCGAAATCCATCCTTCCGAATCCTCCCTTCCTCGCGAGGACAGAGTCCCCCTGGCCAGGCTGAGATGCGGACACCATCCAGCTCTCCTAAGCTATCAGAAGAGACTGGATGACTCCGTTGTCGACACCTGCCCGGGATGTAACACAGCACCCCATACCATTAAACACATCATAGAAGACTGCATTTCACACAACCACTTACGCCAACAACACAATCTACACTCAATGAGAGCTCTGTGGGAAAGCCCGATCGTGGCCATGGCCTTTCTCAGGGACTCGGGGCTGTTCGGCCAGGCAGCTTAGGGAACAACAACAACAACAACAACAATAGTTAATATTATGGTGATTAGTGTAGTAGGTTAATTAGTTAATCAGCGTTGTTTAATCAAACATACTCACTTGCTCTCATGTTCCCGACTTCGACTTCTCTGAATTCTCAACTTTATGGCTCAAACTATCCTGTTACTCTCTCATATTAAATGTGTTTTGCTGTCTATCTTTCCCCTAAATAATGAGAAACCCTACTTTATCCAACAATATTTGTTGTGTTTTCTATTTTTATCAGATATTCATCATATCCCTATAATATGTCAAAATTCACATGCGTCAATAATTGCTAGAAAGCCAAATTTCAAAGTTAGGGGGGGGGGGGGGGGGGGGGGTAGAGCTTGGGGAGGTGAGAGACCATGTGGCGCATATTGGAGTATTATATTAATTAACTGAAGTGTTAAAGGCCAATTGTTCTGTATTATATTGTAGCTCGGAAGTGTCAGGGAGAGTCATTATAGGTATGCCATAAATCTTGACCCCTAACCTCTGTAGCTCCAAATGGGCTACTATAGCAAATGGGTTGCATATTTCCACACCTATTCACTGGTTGACTCTTCCCAAATGGTAAAAATATTAGCTCGATGACTGTAGTCGTTTTGTGGCGTATGAGAAGTTGGGGTCGATATTTCTGGCCTACCTATAATGAATAGGGCATAGTAGAAAGGGTGATAGGAGAAGTGTATTTGGGAACATTTAGGAGAACGACGGAATACATACAAGAATACAAATAGAAGATAAGTAATACAAAGATAGGATGAATCTAAGATAAATATAGAAGAAAGATAAAAATAATATATACATAGATTCTAATGCAATGCTGTAGGAGTGAATACTGCAAGGGGAAATCATAGGCGATATTTAGAGGACGAGAAATCTAGATAAATTCGAATATATGAATACATGACAATCAAATGGCAACCACTGAATGAGGGACTTAAGCAGGTGTCACACGATGGCATTTTTCGGCAATTTTAGATGATCAACTTTTTGCTCGTACTATTTTGAGGCTCATTCGCATTGGATTCGGAAACTAGGTGCATTATACTGTATAAGGGAACTTAATTTTTATGAAACTGAAACTTTGAAGCTGCCAGACTACAATTCCCCGTAAAATTTGTGGGAAAAAGTACTCGTGTGACACCGCCTTTAGGAGAAATTATCAGGAGGTACAGTCACTCACAAAATGTTATGGATTTCTTGTATTTGTCTCTAAAGAACATACACTCATTGGGATTAAGGGGAAGCTTTCGTTTTTCTTCTGGCCTCCCTTCTCCTTTATGTTTGGCCTCATTAGCTTTGAGAATGTATGACCTTCGCCCCATTAGTTTGGCGATTTTAAGACCTTTCGACCCTTTTCTTTGTCAATATTAAGAACTTTCGTGCCTAATAGGTGTCGATTAATTTCCTGGCGAGCGATAGCAAGCCTATGATATAAAGGTGGAACTGAATTTCGGCGGAGACATTTTTCCATCAAAAAATGTACATATTTATTTCGAAGTTTTTGTTTTGTTTTTCAAGGTTGATGGAGTTCTAACGAGCAAATAAAAAATAAAAAAATATAAAACCTCCCCATAGCGCGGATCTCCTGAAATATATTCAAACAAATCAAATATTGCATTTCATCCATACTTAATTTTGTTTCGGATTAAGGAAGGGGATGAGGAGGGCTGGGGGGGGGGGGGGGGGGAGGGGGGGGTTTCTGGACCACCTTCCTCATTAGTTTTAATATTTTAATATTTTAAAACATTTGACCTATTAGTTTGGAGATTTGAAAACTTTTCATGCCATTTCTAGAATTAATGAATGGGGACAAGATAATCTAGTTTCCTTTAATGCACAGAAAACCAAGTACATTCAATTTTCTAACCGACAGAATCTCACTGACTCCCATATATTTTTTAATGATGTAAATATTCCCACTTCCCCTAGTATTGACATTCTCGGTGTAACATTAACTACTAACTTGAGCTGGACACATTATGTTAGAAGCATTGCTAAGAATGCCTCTAAAAAACTGGGACTCCTGTACAGAGTTCGAGAATTCTTCACTGACGAGCAGTTGGCCGTAATATATAAAAGTCATGTGCGTTCTCAGATGGATTACTGTTCACCTCTGTGGGGTGGAAGTGGAGTGGTTGCATTGAGGCAGTTGGACAAAATTCAAAATAAAGCTATTAGATTAATCAATAACCCTGCAATCACACAGGACCTTCCTACATTCTCCCTACGAAGAAACGTTGCATCCCTTGCATTATTCTACAGATATTTTCACAGCAATTGTTCCGAGGAACTTGCTTCAATTGTGCCGCCTCTCCACATCTTTCCCCGTAGAACTAGGGCAGCTGAGAGCGCCCATGAATTTACACTTTCTCCTCCACAATGCAGAACTTCTGCTTATCAGAATTCATTTATCCCCAGAGCTACTACTCTTTGGAATTCACTTCCCTCGAATGGCTTTCCACAAACTTACAATCTACAAATGTTTAAATCCAGTTGTTACAAACATTTTATGAATGGAGGATGCCTTTAGGCACATGGACCTTTTTGTTTTATCAGTGTGTTTCCTTCCTCCGTTCATTGTCTCTTAAAAAAAAAAAAAAAAAAAAAAAATTAGGTGTCGATTTTTCCCTGGTGAGCGATAGTCAGCTTGCAACTTAGGAGGAACCAAGGCATGTTTCTACTAAAGAATATTACAGTTTCTCGAAGAGTGTTCTTGGGAGCATATTTTAAGCTTGAGGGAGGTCCGGGGATGGAACTAATAATAATATAGCACTAACAATATATACATAAATAAATACAAATGTTCCCTATACCATCATTGGGATCCCCTGAGTACCTGTGCCAAGTTTCATGCCTTATATTCCCAAAGGGTTTAGGGGCTAAAGGGATACACACGGATATAATTTAATACATTATAACGTATATATATATATATATATATATATATATATATATATATATATATATATATATAAGCAGTACATACAGTATACATAACTATGTGTGCTTTTCGTAAGATTAATACAAGTACGAATTATTAGATTTGACAAAATATGATCAGTGTCAATTGCTGAAATACGAATGTAAACGTCCAAAGTATTTATTACCCACCCTTCCTTCGCAAATATAAAGAAAAAAAGAAGAATACAAAATATAATATTTTTCGTTTTTGCTACATATTGGAGCACACAGTACTTCCTATTAACCCAGGACGTAAATGTACGCCAACACATTATTCAAGAGGGACCGGCGGGTGACGTACATTTACATAATGTATTTTTCACCATGAAATATGCTCCGGGGTGACATGTAGTGGTGGATATTGACAGTATTCATTCCTAGCCATGGTCCAGGACCTGAGACCTCCCCACGCTCACTCAGTCGTTCTCAAACCTCTAGCAAGCAAGCACACATATCGTCCATGTTTCAATCTCTACAAAACACAGTCGTAAGGCTGGCCAGGCCACCACGACCGCCGTGGCCCACCACGACACCCGTGGCCCACCAAAGGCGTCAACAGTAGTGGTACCTACATACCAACCTACCCACCCACCAACTTACCCACATACCGACTCTTACCCCCTTATCAACACAACACCCCCCCCCCCCCCATCTCCCTCTCCCTACCCCATCTCTCACCCCCCTTCCCCTTACCCACCTCCACCCCCACCACGTATGTATAGTTGGTCAAAGTTCCAGCTGACCCACCCTCGCTCTGGGGCTCGCAGAATTATCTGGCAATACTGGTGTAGGAAGGAGTTGTGTCTTACAAAGATTCGGATTGGTAGATCTGATTTCGGCTATATCATTGTTAGAACATATACTAAGCAAGGGAAAGTAAGCCTATCTCTAATAAAAATGCATTCATCGTTATGTATGATCCCGACATTCACCCAAATTTCGTAGATATGCTTAAATATTCCAGTTATTATATCCACTGATTGGCAACGTAAATACAACCTGCTGGCTGCCACAACATACTTTACTCGATTTTATAACAATACATATTTCTGTTTTATTGGTGGCTGCTTAATGAAGGAGCATTTAGTCTTCACACTGTGAACATTACATAGTCTAATTTGCAGTAATTTACAGGACAGACACAGGTAACACAATAATGGCAAGTGGTATCCCTTCACCGCTACACCCGAATTGCCAGCTAATTCTGCAAGCCTCAGAGCGAGGGTGGGTCAGCTGGAACTTTGACCAACTGTACATATGCACACTCATACACACATTATATACGGTATGAATATTCCTTAATACACATTCATCAGACATGAATCCCAATACTCATAACGGTTTGAAAATAATTATCAGGTCCATTGATATGAGCTTACACTATATATACTGTATATTCTGTATAATTATATATATACATATATATATGTATACATATATATATATATATTACATATAATGAAAAAAACAAATTTAAGATACAAAACCCTATCACAAAGTTTTTTAGATACATTTACCAGTCATCCAAGCAGATTATGAATGTGTAAAGGGACACAGGGGACCGCACATCAGCGTGTAACTGCGAGGGAGATACTGATGAGTGAGCCTCTGTCTACATCCCGCGGTGGGCTAGGATGACTGAGAGAAGTGTTGCCAATGGTTTTATTCAGCGTGCCACTACCAAAACTTACCATAATAGCCCAATTTATATGCAATTCGAGTATTCGGTTTTCATTGAACTGATTTCTAAGGTAGCGAATATGCTAATCGCATATCGTGCGTGTAGAGACGACCTTCCTGAATATGCAATTCAAGTATTTATGCGTGAGAGGGTTAATTTTGTTTATGGCAATGTGTTTATCTCCTTACAAGACTTCTCAAAAACCTATTAATACACAGTATTTTAAAGAATCTGGGTTACTACACTTTTATGGTCCACAAACACATTTCATCAATATTTCCGTAATTTATATAATAAGTCTGATGGTGGGTGACTTTTCTGATTTTTGTTATGCTATAGCCGCCTAAACCTATGATTCTAGGGTAAAGGTATGGTGGTAACTCGACTCGTGCTGTGACATAAATTGTTCGCTCATCAACTTTGCTCACTTGGTCTGCTATGCAGGCGTTATTTGTGTAACATAAGCTTGTTTTCGTTGATCTTCTACGCCATTTAGAGGCGAGCAGTTGCTTGCTCTTCCCTGCTTGGCTATCGCCTTAACAAGGGGCACAGTGAAGTATTGAGGCACATAACACGGCTTATATTAGATTATTCTCCAGACATCCACTCACCTCGTTACAGACATCCACCAGCCTAATTACACCAACATTTAGCGTCAGACCAAAAACTACATGCATTTCTGAGATATGTTGCCCTAATAAACGTGCTTGGCAGCATTATTAAAGCGTAGGGTAGCTATCCTTTTAAAACTAAATATAATGTACAAACGCCAACAGATATAGCCAGAACAAAGCTAATCGTATCAATGCTATTCTAGCTATTTTGGAGAATATAATATATAGCAATAATAAACTACCTAAAACTATTTTGTTTATATTTATTTCTATATATACTAATATTCACATATAAAGGTAAAATCACAAAATTAAAAGCAGCTTCGTAACAGTTACTTCTATCTATTGTCTGACGCCGTGATCCCCGAAGGGGTGGCCACGAACGAAACGCCCCCATGCACCCCTGTCCCCAGTCATTCGACGCCCCCTACTCCCAACCGTCACCGCCTTCATCCATATATACTTCCTCACTCCATCCTTCCACCACTCTTTCGGTTTACCTCTCCCTCGCTGTCCTTCCACCTCGCTCTCGTACACCCTCTTAGTCATTCTCTCACTTCCCATACGTTCCATATGGCCGAACCATCTCAAGGTGTTCCTTTTCACACTTTCCAGCACATCTACCTCCACACCACACCTCCTTCGTACTTCCCCATTCGTCTGTCTATCCCTCCATGTAACTCCGCTCGCACTTCTTTACCCTTTCACGCACATATAACGCAGAGGTTGCCATATTAGCAATAAGAAATAGAGTTCTCTCACTCTTATAATTACCTCTACAAAATTAGTTTTCTGCCCACAGCTAACTCAAAGACAACTGCAGAGGTTGAAGTAACTAAACTAAAGGTTTTTAAATACCCCTGATGGTAACAAAGGCTTTAACCCTTAATTAGCGGCTCACCACATAAGTCGAGTTAAATAAAGCTGGACTATGTGGCGGCGCTCGACATAGGTCGAGTGGCAATTTCAGCACGTAATGTTGCTGAGAGAGAGAGACAAGTGGTGGCAGGAGACTAGCGAGCGTATGACTGCTCCATACCACCGCGGCGAACCTACTGACACGAATCTCAGCTCCCTCCTCCCTCTCTCACTCGCTACATACTGAATTATATGGGGAAAGTACCGAATTACATGCTTTTTGCACTCGCGTTGCACGGTTATTGCAAGAAAACTATCCATCATACAAGGATCGTTATGGTGTCATTCGAAAGCTCTGTTTATGCCCTTTCAGGGATAGGTACTTGTTTTACGTTCTGGGTCTTATTTAGGCATGAAAATGATCACGTAAACAGCCCTATTTTGGCTAAAAACACCCCGCTGGGCGGTACATATAAATAAACCGCATAGGCCGCTCGTAAGATGTTAAAGTATCCCCAATAGGCTCAAAATCGCGTCATATGTCGGAGAGGGTTAAGTAGCTCATTTCCACCCCTCTCACTCTTGATCTGAGTCTCTCCACCAATGTCCATGCTTCGCTTCCGTAAGTCAGTGTCGGGATTACCACACTGTCATGCAAGGACTTCTTCACTTCCATACTGACCACCATATTTCTTGTTACTGCTTTCAGCGTTCCTACAACCCTCTTCCCCTGTTGCACCCTCTCCCGCACTTCTTCATCCATAGTCCCATCTTTACTCAACACACTGCCCAGGTACTTAAATAAGCTGACAATCTCCATACCCTGACCGTTCAACTTCACCTCACACTCTGTGGCTTCACCCCTTTCGAAGACCATAACCTTGCTCTTCCCCGCATTTACCTTCAGATTCCATTTTTCGCACACGGTTCCAAACATATTTACCAGACCCTGCAACTCCCAATCATTATCGCTCATCAGACCTGTATCATCAGCAAACAGCAGTACAGGTAGTTTCTACTAATTTCCCTCCCTTATCAGCGATACACCAACATCCACTGCTCTACCTTGTATTTCTTTCATGGCTCCATCCATATATACAGTAAACAACCACGGGGACATCACACACCCCTGTTTCAACCCAACATTCAGGTCAAAGAACTCGCTCTGATCATTCTCCACACGTACTGCCGCCTTTGCACCCTCATACATTCTCTTGACTGCTTTCAGCAACTTGCCATCTACCCTATATTTTCTAAGTACTTTCCACATACCTTCTCTATCCACTGTCATAGGCCTTCTCCAAGTCCGTAAAGGCAACATACACCTTTTTTTGCTTCTGTTGTCAGGTATACAAATTGACTCCGAGGAAAATTAATACACTCTTCAATTCTGCTTGTGACACCCATTAACCTTGTTTATTCATGTGTTTCTTATTTAGGGGAGATGGGCTGGTTGTTGTGGCCCCACTTCTCCGTCATTGTTTTTTTAGATTTTAAGACGTTCGGCCCATTAGTTTGGTAATTCAAAGAATTTACACCCCATTTAATTGTCAATATTAACACCTGTTGTGCCATTTAGGTGTCGATTTCTTCATGGCGAGTGATAGTGAGCCTGTAATTTTAAGAGTAACCGGCCCTGGGCCGAGAAATTTTTCTACCGAAAAATGTACAACTTTATCTTGAAGGGGGTTCTAGGGGGTGTTAGTCACAGCTTGATGGAGGTCTAGGGTGGAAACTTTAAAATAATAACAGAAATAAAACAATAAGCAAATACATACGCCCATCTCTCCTTAACTGTTAATACATACGCCCATCTCCCCTTAACTGTTAATATATACGCCCATCTCCCCTTAACTGTTAATACATACACCCATCTCCTCTTAACTGCTAATACATACGCCCATCTCCCCTTAACTGTTAATACATACACCCATCTCCCCTTAACTGTTAATACATACACCCATCTCCCCTTAACTGTTAATACATACACCCATCTCCCCTTAACTGTTAATACATACACCCATCTCCCCTTAACTGTTAATACATACGCCCATCTCCCCTTAACTGTTAATACATACACCCATCTCCCCTTAACTGTTAATACATACACCCATCTCCCCTTAACTGTTAATACATACACCCATCTCCCCTTAACTGTTAATACATACGCCCATCTCCTCTTAACTGTTAATACATACACCCATCTCCCCTTAACTGTTAATACATACACCCATCTCCTCTTAACTGTTAATACATACACCCATCTCTCCTTAACTGTTAATACATACACCCATCTCCCCTTAACTGTTAATACATACGCCCATCTCCCCTTAACTGTTAATACATACGCCCATCTCCCCTTAACTGTTAATACATACGCCCATCTCTCCTTAACTGTTAATACATACGCCCATCTCCCCTTAACTGTTAATACATACGCCCATCTCCCCTTAACTGTTGATGCAAACCCTAACATTCTTGGGAACGTTATGGCACAGTGTGTGTAGGTGTGTGTGTGTGTGTGTGTGTGTGTGTGTGTGTGTGTGTGTGTATGTGTGTGTATGTGTGTGTGTGTGAATGCCTCTGCCAGTGTGTACTGTATGTATGTGTGTTTGTGTGAGTGTGTGTATGAGTTGCCTACATGGCTGTGTGTGTAGGTATGTGTATGCGTCTATGTGTGTTTATAGCTACCCGCCCCATCAGTTGAGCGTACAATATGTTGCTATTACGATACTCTTGTAAATGACAGCCTCATTAACATAGAGCCCGTTAGTCATCCACCTATCCTTTGATCTCGCTCACTTATTCCAACTAAATATTGTGAAAGGGTTTTTGAAAGGCGGGCTTCTCTTGTGTGTACAAGAATTTAGGGTTATCGAATTATTTATATAATTAATAATAATATTCTTATTCTTATTAGTATTATCATTATTATTATCATCTTTAATACAAGTGATACAAATTACAATTGCAAAAACAACAACAGCATAATATATATAATAATAATAATAATACAAATAATAATACAAATAATAATTAAAGTTGCAAGCAACCTTGTCCGGGGTTTGAGTGGTTTTTGCAACCAGGGTATTGTGTTGGATACAAGAGCTGTGTTACAGAGATTAAAATATCATTTAACTTATCAGGCATGGAGAAACTATAGAAGGAACAGATTGTAGCCATTTTGGCTGTGGCCATTTAGGAGTGTAGCTCCTTTGGTTGTGGCCGTTTATGAGCGTGGTTGTTTTCTGGTTGCGGCCATTATGAGTGTGTCCATGAATGTTCTTATTTTTTGTATCATTCCGACTTTTGTTTTGGCCTTTGTGTCATTGTCCTTAGGAAATTGAGTTATTATTTCAGCATTACTAAATACAATAACATACTGTACATTATTGTATATTATGAGCATTATTACATAGTAAACAGTACTCTTTACCTAAAGTAACCTAGATATTAATTGACTATCCAGGAGAAGTCTTAGAAATAAGCTGACAAAAATAAAATAATTAAATAATTAATAAATTAATTAATAAATATTATAATATATATATATATATATATATATATATACAGTATATATATATATATATATATATATATATATACAGTATATATATATATATATATATATATATATATATATATATATATATATAGATATATATATATATATATATATATATATATATATATATACAGTATATATATATATATATATATATATATATATATATATATATATAATATGATGTCCCCGTGGTTGTTTACTGTATATATGGATGGAATCATGAAAGAAATAGTAGGAAGAGCAGTGGATGTTAGTGTATCGCTGAAAAGGAGGGAAATGAGTGGAAGCTGCCTATACTGCTGTTTGCGAATGATACAGTTCTGATGAGCGATAATGAATGGGAGTTGCAGGGTCTGGTAAATGAGTTTGGAACAGTGTGCGAAAAACTGAATTTGAAGGTAAATGCGGGGAAGAGCAAGGTTATGGTCTTCGAAAGGGGTGAAGTCACAGGATGTGAGGTGAAGTTGAACGGTCAGGCTATGGAGATCGCCAGCTCTTTTAAGTATCTGGGCAGTGTCTTGAGTAAAGATCGGACTATGGACCAAGAAGTGCGGGAGAGGGTGCAACAGGGGAAGAGGGTTGTAGGAACGCTGAAAGCAGTAACAAGCAATACGGTGGTCAGTATGGAAGTGAAGAAATCCTTGCATGAAAGTGTGGTAATCCCGACACTAACTTACGGAAGCGAAGCATGGACGTTCGGAAAGAGACTCAGACCAAGAGTGAGAGCGGTGGAAATTAGTTACTTGAGAAGTGCGTGCGGAGTTACATGGAGGGATAGACAGACGAATGAGGAAGTAAGAAGGAGGTGTGGTGTGGAGGTTGATGTGCTGGAAAGTGTGAAAAGGAACAAATTGAGGTGGTTCGGCCATATGGAACGTATGGAAAGCGAGAGAATGACTAAGAGGGTGTACAAGAGTGAGGTGGAAGGACAGAGAGGGAGAGGTGCACCGAAGGAAAGGTGGAAGGATGGAGTGAGGAAATATATGGATGAAGGCGGTGCTGGTTGGGAGGAGGGGCGTCGACTGACTGGGGACAGCGGTTCGTTCGAGGCCACCCCTTCGGGGATCACGGCGTCAGGCAATATATATTATACTGTATAATATTCAAGAACAATATTATCATAATTACTATTTTAATAATATAATGATGGTAGTGTTGGTGATATTTATGATAATGATGATGATGGTGAGTTGCGCAGAGTTATTCATTCTCTTTTCAGTTCTCTTCATAATGCCATGTTTATTTTTTCTGATTACTAAGCTACTCCCGACCCCTCGTTTGCTTAGTCCTTGGTCTGTTGTGCTTTGTGACTGCTAGCTCTCTCTCCCTCTTACTCATTCTCACACAAACACACCCACTCTCACTTCTCTCTCTCTCTCTCTCTCTCTCTCTCTCTCTCTCTCTCTCTCTCTCTCTCTCTCTCAGTGCATTCGTTTGTAATTATCTATCTACAGTATATATATATACAGTATATATATATATATATAACTTTCAACCTAGTTAAACATTTTTCGGATAGATGGGCATAGTCAGCATTGGTCAGTATCCCGTCTAGGGGAGTGAACATTATTCCAATTGCGTTCTGCTCACTTAGGGGTGAAGCAAATTAGTGGATGGACTAGCCAGCCATCACTGTTGAACGAAATAGTGCTAATAAGATACACAGAGGGCCTCAGGGTCAGACGAACCATAAGATAAGTGACCAACCCTGTAAGTCTTTGAATAAACCGGCATGGGTCGTCCTTCTCACAGGGGACAGGACCGCTTGGGGTAGATCTATAGATAGAATAAATGTCCAGGCAATATAAGTTTCGTCCATATCTGCAATGAAAGAGTTACGGATAATAATCTTCCCGCACTAAACATATCGGGCATTTTAAGATAAATGTGTCTAATGGAATAGAAATTACATATAAATTATTGACTGAATAGTTAAAATGTAGAACTACTACATCAAACACACACACACACACACACACGCACACGCACACATACATGCACACACACACACACAAGATTAGTTTAATTAATTGACACAATTTTTTTTTAGATCCTGGGAGTACATTCATTCATTCAACCCCTCTTTCCCTTTCCCATATATATATATCTCTTTCTCTCTCTCTCTCTCTCTCTCTCTCTCTCTCTCTCTCTCTCTCTCTCTCTCTCTCTCTCTCTCTCTCTCTCTCTCTCTCTCTCTCTCTCTTATGTCTTACCAATTTGCTGGACTTTTTCTACAAAATACTGAGTGAGTATGACAAAAGTAGAGCCATAGCCATCCTTTACTTTGAATTTAAAATTTGTTTTGATAAAGTGCCTCATTAATTGCAGGCTAATGTCAAAAGTGAGTGCACTAGGTATCAATTCAGAGGTCACACATTGGATAGAAATTTGGCTAACAGGTAGACAACAACGAGTGGTAATCAATGGTGTTTCCTCTGAGTGGATTCCAATCACTTATGGAGTTCCACAGGGATCTGTCCTTTGGCCCCCTACTGTTTATCATATATGTCAATGACATTGATATTGGTCTGTTGAGTGTGATCTCCATGTTTGCAGACGACATAAAGCTTGGAATGAATGTGAAGGGCTCCAAAGGGGTTGAACAGCTCAGGGTGGACCTCAACAGACTGGGTGAATGGTCGGAGACATGGCAGATGCCTCAAAAGTTGGAAAAATGCAAGGTGATGCATATCGGCCAAGCAAACCCCAACTTCGCTATTGGGAATGCCTCTGGAAGTGACTGACTGGGAAAAAAATTGGGTGTTCTGATTAGCAATGACCTAAAGTTTTCCAAGCAGTGCATTGAAGTAGAGAAGAAAGCTCAGAAATGATTGGGCTATATTAAGAGACATTTTAAGTATAGAAATACGGAAATAGTCCTTACAATTTACAACACTCTGATACAACCTCTTTTGGAGTATGCTGTTCAATTCTGGTCTCCAGCACTCAGGAAAGATATAGAGTGACTGGAAAAAGTACAAGCTAGGGCTACAAAACGTATTCCATCGATTAGAAGACTGACCTATAAGGATCGGTTTAGAGCTCTTAATCTCTTTCAGTTGGAGACACGAAGAGTACAAGGTCAGCTCATTGAAACTTTTAAAAATACTTAATGGGTTTGACAACGTTGACTATAGCAAAATGTTTAGTCTCATAAAGAAATACAATACGCAACCATGGCTGGAAATTATAATTGAAAAGGTTCAGCACTAGTATTTGTGAACACTTGTTCACATATAAGATCTGTTCTACCTGGAACAAACTGCCCTCAGAAGTTGTAAGCAGTTCTTCAGTAGAGCAATTCAAGAAGAGAGTAGATTGTATTTTGCACACTCTATAATGAGTGTAGTGCACTAAACAGTCTCTCTCCTTCCACTTCGAGTATCGCCAAGGAATGGACCTCAAGGTCTCCGAGATACTAACTGTTCCTTGTATCTCCTTGTACTTATCTCTCTCTCTCTCTCTCTCTCTCTCTCTCTCTCTCTCTCTCTCTCTCTCTCTCTCTCTCTCTCTCTCTCTCTCTCTCTCTCTCTCTCTCTCTCTCATCAGGCCTGTCTTCATTTATCACCATTTTTACTTCCTCCTTCACTCACCCTCTCTCCAAATATCTGGCAGTCATTTCTCGTTATTGCATGTATGGGTAGCAGGGTTTTAAGGGAAGGTTTTTAATTTGATCCCTTCACCCCCATCAAGCTTATAAAAAAAATAAAAAAATAAATAAAAAAAATAAACACCACCTTCGAGGATATTTTGTACACTATTCGGGAAAAGAATGTCCCGGCTAAAGGCCGGTTCCTCCTAAATTACAGGCTCGCTATCGGTTGCCTCGAAAAAATATACACCTAAATGGCACGAAAGGTCTTAATATTGACAAACACGTCTTAACATTTCAAAACTAATGGGGCTAATCATGATGAAGGGGGTAGGCCTATAGAAACAAACTAAAACCTTCCCTTAACATTAGCTCATCCCATGGGTTATGGATCGAATTTGTTGGTGTTTTTGTTAGATGTCCACTGTAGAAAAGAATAACAAAACAATGTAGCCGAATAACTTAGATACTGAGCTGTCATTTGCCATGCAGATAGTGTGACTCACTAAATATCATGTGTCATCTTGGAGCCAAAACTACATGCCCAACACTGAGAAACCCACAGTTATCTATGCTCTGGAAATGGTATTTTTCTTACTTAACCCTTTGAGGATCATGACAAGCTTTATACATTTCTTCTGGCTATTATTAGACGATTTTATACAGCTTAGGAAAGACCTCTAGCAAACAAAAGTGTAACGTTGACTTCAATTAATCTTTTGCCTCACTCAGATCTCTCATTTACTTGTTATTAGGTGTATGAAGAAGACAAAAGGCAAAACTGCCTGCACCAAGTATCTCCCCCAAAGTTAAGAATGATAGTCACTTTTTGAAATGTATTTTTGTATAGGAATGAAGTGTGGTGTACTTGTTTTCTTTAGTGTAGTACAAAGGAGTACAAAGGAAATCAAGCAACAACATATCTAGTGACCCTTCTAGGCTGTTTGTCCTCCAAAACACTGAGGATCAAGTGTCCAAACAGTGGTTTAGAGTGAGTAAGGGAACATTGGAAAGGGAATTACTGCCCTGTCTAGCGAGGAAACTAAGAATTTATGAATGAATGAATTTATAGGCCAAACAAACAGTGTGTGTCCCCTTTAAGAGTGCAAACAAGGAGAGACGTGAGTAAAGCTACCAACGACCCAGTAAAAGGTCTCTGAGGGTGGAGGAATGTGTGTGTGTGTGGGGCAGTTACCGTCACAGTCACAGTCACAGTCACACACACAACCACACACACATGAATACACTGGCACGCATACAAAGTACAAAGGAGTACAAGTACAAAGGAAATCAAGCAACAACATATCTAGTGACCCTTCTAGGTTGCTTGTCCTCCAAAACACTGAGGATCAAGTGTCCAAACAGTGGTTTAGAGTGGGTAAGGGAACATTGGAAAGGGAATTACTGCCCTGGAACTAATGTCCGTGGCAGGATTAGGAAGTTAGTAGAGGACAGATGGGTTAGTAACTGAGGAGGGGATAAAATAAAGTTATTCATTTACAAACGCAGTCAGTCGCGGGTTTGATGAGAGATATTTGTCTAGGCGGAGTTTAAATGAATCAACGGTGATGCAGTCTATAACGTCTCGGGGAAGCCCATTCCACAAGTTGACAACTCGATTGAAGAAGAAATTCTTAGATTCGTGTGAGTTAAAAGATTTACCAATAATTTTGCAACTGTTTCCCCGCGTGTAATTAGATTGGTCGATAGTGAAGTACTTACTACAGTTCATATTGTCGATGCCTTTGATGATTTTGAACACTTGAATTAAGTCACCTCTTAATCTGCGCTTGGTTAAAGGAAATAGATTTAATTCTCTAAGACGCTCTTCGTATGGTTTGTTCTTTAGGCTAGGTATCATTTTGGTAACTCTACGTTGAACTCGTTCTAGCTTGTTTATATCTTTTTGGTAATAAGGGCACCAGGATTGAACGCAGTATTCCAGAAGAGGGCGGACTAAGGAATTGTAAAGGGTTAGGATAACTTCTTTGGATTTATGCTCAAATGACCTGCCTATAAAGCCAATTATTTTGTTTGCCTTCTTAACAACTTCTCAACATTGTTGACTCGGTTTTAGGTTACTCGATATTGTTACTCCCAGATCGGTTTCTCTGTTTACATTCTTAAGCTGAGTGCCATTCATCGAATAGTTTGCTTTATCATTTAGGTATCCGATATGTAGTATATACTTTACATTTATCCGCATTGAAACATATTTGCCAAATTTGGGCCCAACATGACAATTTATCTAGATTGTGTTGCATATCGTCAACTTGTTCTTTTGAGAGTACGCTATTTGCAATTTTTGTATTGTCAGCAAATTTTGAGATTGTACAGGTGAGAGCCTCATCTATGTCGTTGATGTAAATTAGAAAGAGAATTGGTCCTAGTACCGATCCCTGGGGTACCCCGCTACTTACATTGGTCCATTTAGATGCCTTACCGTTTATGACTACTCTTTGCTTTCTGTCGCTGAGCCAATTTTCTATCCATTTCAACACACCGTCTTGTATTCCATGCGCTTTTAGTTTTAGCAGTAAACGTTTGTGGGAACTTTGTGAAAGGCCTTTTGAAAATCAAGGTATATAATATCTACAGCTTTACTCTCATCGTAGAGGTTGAGGATATCGTGGAAGAAGTCTAAGAGGTTTGTTAAACAGGAACGTTTTTTTACGAAAGCCGTGTTGACTATCTTTAAGTAAGTTATTTGCCTATAAGTGATTTACGAGTCTGTCTCTTATGACCGTTTTTAGCATTTTACATACAATTGAGGTTAAGCTAATTGGACGATAGTTACTGGGTAGGGATTTGCTGCCTTTTTTGAATATCGATGTTACGTTGGCTAGCTTCCACTGATCAGGCATAGTCCCAGACTGCAAGGATTCATTGAATAACAATGTCAGTGGTTTGGAGAGCTCATCCTTAGCTTCCTTTAGAACTCTAGGCGAGATTGTATCAGGTCCAGGCGTTTTATTTACCTTGAGTTTATCTAAACAATTCAATACTTCTCTCTCTGTAACGGTGATATTGCTTAGAACATCTGAATTATCAATCTGAATCGGCGATGGTGTAGGGATATCACTGAGGTCTTCGGTTGTACAAACTGATGCAAAGAAGGTATTGAGGGCATTACTCATTTGTACTTCGTCTTTGGTGTATTCTCCATTTTCATCGACTAACGGTCCAACAGTTGAAGTAACTACTTTTTTCTTTCTGATATAACTATAGAATTTTTTCGGGTTTGTTTTACTTTGATTCGCAACATGTAACTCCAGTTTTTTTTTACTTTGCTTAATTAACTTTTTGGCTTTGCGTCGTAGCTCTACAAATTTCACCCGTTCTTCGTCATTTTGTGAGGATTTTAATCTATCATTAGCAAATTTTTTAGCAAGCAGACAGTCTGAAATATCTTTATTCCACCATTTGGGTTTATCATTATGGCCTGGACGCCGTATTTTCGATGGTATGCAGTCTTGCACTGCCTTAAGGTAAGTGGTTGTGAAACACTCCCAAGATGTATTTATGTCGTTATTGTTAGTCAGAAAGCTCTGACTAAAGTTAGTAATAGTGAATAGGAGGAGGTGGTGTTTGTAAGAGCTAGCTATAGATTACTTTTTGTGTAGAGGTGAGACAGAAATAGAAACAGAGAGGGAGGCCAGGCAAATGAAACAGGAGTTCCAGCAACTCTTTATCACATGCCTATGAGGCCTCCTCGGGGTATTGCCCTGCTAGATTGGTGTCTTCAATCTCGTCAGTTGGATCAATAAAATTGTCTAAACATAGCCAGAATTAACTGTCAAAAATGCGTTTAACTGAAGGAGAATAATCGTTGAAATACTGAACTCAGTTTAGGCCAAGGTATAGATATCAGCAATAGAAAGCTCTCAGTATATATTGCATGTTGCTGAAAACGGAAACTAATGATACCCAACCCTACAGTGGTTGGTTGGCAAAACAATTTAGACTTGTCATCTTATTTTTGAGATACTGTGATACTATTTGACAAGCTAAATCCTCTCGCTTACTATGCAATTTGCGTAAATTCCAGATTGGACTTGGATTTTTGTTATCTTAGTTTGCCCTAAACTCCTTGAGTTTTCTTTTACCTTGCATATAACAACACTAAAATGTTATGGCTAACTTAACTATATTTCCCCAGTATTATATAAATATTGTTACTGGCTACTAACTGGCAACCAATAGGCTGAGAGAGTTTATTTAATGTAGGCGGCCTATAGAAAGGTATTCATCTGGATATTACTTGCTAATATATATTAAATATATTTTCAAATAGGGATTATGTTTTTAAAGAGTGATGGGCTATAGTTTAACACAACAAACATAACTTATTTATAAGCTTATGCATAGTATTTTTAATAGAAATGTAGTGCTTTGATTGTAGATATTCAAATTATAAACTAATCTTAATAATTCCAATAAGAAATATTTAAAGAGCATAGGATTCCTCTCTGGCAGAATTACACTAATCAGCAAGTTACCATGGGTGGAGGAGGGACGGGAAAGGGAGGGGATAAGGAGGGAGAGAGTCAATACAAGGTGAAGATGGAAAAAGATGGAGTGTGACGGAAAGAGGGAGTTGCAACGACTTACAATGAAGAGTATCTCAGAAAACTTGTGGCCCTCTAAAAAGTGTAAAATTAATTGGAAAGTGCTGAAATTTGTCTACTTAAACTGTTTGGATGTAAAACTATTTACAACTTCTCTGTGGCAGCTGGAACAAATTTTATATTTGTACGTTTTATGATGTGTTTCCACGTATTTTAGTGCTAAATCTCCTCAGATCCAACTTCTAGCTATGGATGCACCTTGTAGTCATATTGGAGGAAAGAGAAGAGCTTGGGGGTTTGGCATAGAAAAGTAAGGGAGGTTGTGTGGAGGGACAGGAAGAAAGTTGGGAGGGGGATAAAAAGACATGGAGGGAGGAGAGAGAGGAAGGAAGGATGAGGGGTGGTGGAAAAAGATTATATAATCTGTAAAGAAGACGGAGAAGATATATTTGGTGCGGTAATGTTTTAAATGCAGACTTTTCGTCCACAGAGAGTGTGTTTTTTTGTTTTCTTATTTTTTTTTTTTTTTTCTATATTCCAACTTACTTCCTCTCGGGCATAGGCTGAGAGCCTTAACATTCACCGCTTTACAATGAACAGTGAAGCCCGTGAGGTCTTGTTCCAGTCTAGGGAGTGAGACATGTGAAGCACGTAGAGTACAACGAGCACCTGCCATCTTGCCTTCACATGAGGCACGGTGCTCACTCATGGCCCGAAACGACCCCATCTCTGAAGCCACCTTGTTCCCGTGCTTCACTGTCTCACCCCCTACACTCGGACTCTCACACTTACACACACACAATGCCACCTGTTGAGCAGATAACTTACAGTCTCACATCTTATATGGCGGCATTCCAGGCGACCCTGTCATGGGCTGCCTCTGTTGTCAAGTTCTTTATTTTAAGATTGGACTGAAGTACCTGATCACACATTTTATCTAGATCTATCCCTACATGCTCCCCCCACGTTTACAGTCCATCATTTATTCTTCACCTATTTCTGATCATCTGTTCTCTCCAGGTGTGCAAACCAACCAAGTCGGCTCTTGTGGGAGAGAGAGAGAGGGGGGGGGGGGGAAGAGAGAACAAATATTCGAAAACTTACAGTTAAGCAGGAATCATACCATAGGTTATCATACCACTTGTGTTATCGTATACATTGGACTGGCAGCTTAGGTAAACTAAATTTAAACAAAAATCGGTCACATTAACATATTCTGTCGTCAGTATAGTTTCTACACCAGTGCTAAATATCCCAAAAATGTGGCTAGAAAAATTGTGACCATTGAAAATTGAGGATAGAAACCTTCGTGCGATATCCCGTTAGTCTGTTTATGATTTACAATATGTGTGTCTGCTTTTCTATTAATCCTTTTCTCTTATTCTCTCTCTCTCTCTCTCTCTCTCTCTCTCTCTCTCTCTCTCTCTCTCTCTCTCTCTCTCTCTCTCTCTCTCTCTCTCTCTCGTTTTCCAACTATCTCACAATCAGCTCTGTTCCCGGGCTATTATTGCATTTGGTGTAGTGAGTTCGTGCTAATGCCTGTCAGCCTGTCTGCATGATCTGTCTTGCCTGTCTGTTGGTCTGAGTTGCTACTCTCTCTCTCTCTCTCTCTCTCTCTCTCTCTCTCTCTCTCTCTCTCTCTCTCTCTCTCTCTCTCTCTCTCTATCTATGTAGCTCTCTCTCTCTCTCTCTCTCTCTCTCTCTCTCTCTCTCTCTCTCTCTCTCTCTCTCTCTCTCTCTCAAGTGACTTCAGATAAATGACGACAATTATTCAGTGGACAGCATAGATCCCAAATCAGAATACTCAAGACAACTATCATCATTATAAATTGCTTAAAAAAGTATTGCCCTTGATGAATGCCACTTTATCCACATTAAAGGAAGGTTTGTAGTTTGCTCCCTAAACCCCCTTTCGAGATATATTTTCACAATTTTCGGTATAAAACTGACCCAGCCAAAGGCCAATTCCTCCTAAATTGCAGGCTCGGTATCTCTCGCCAGGAAAACTTTGACACCTAAATGGCATGAAAGGACTTAAAATTCACAAATATACAGGGTGAGGGGTCTTAAAATCGCCAAACTATTGGGGCAAACGCCTTGAAATGTCAAAGCTAATGAGGCTAAAACATCCTCTTAAGTGAAAATATACCCCTAACTGATCCAAGTTTTCCGTCTTCCTTCCTTGTCAGGGCGACATATGAACCAGACGAATCGAGTTGAAAGGTTGAAATTGATTGAGTTGTTGAATTATATCGAATGAGGCCAAGAAGTTAAAGCACTCTATGTCTGTTCCTAATTTTGAAGATACAGTTATGAAATCCTATACAATGATTCACGAAATAGTAGACATAAATTGTTATCTTAGAAGAAACTATGCAAATATCAATTCATACTTCGTAAATTATCACTACCCATATGTTTGAATATGTGGGCGATAAAGCTATCAGCCATATATTAACATTTTATAGTAGTGCAACAATTCTCATTGGTGAGTTATTTAAATATATTTTTTTTGTTATTTGTATGAATGTGGTCTCTATTTAATAAAGCTATCTCACTACTTAAGGAAGGTTTAAGGCTTGTAATTCACCAATAAATTAAATTAAATTGGGTGATACACAGTACTTCAATTATTATTTTTTTTTTTTTGACCTCCTTCTCTCTTATGTTTAGCCCCATTAGTTTTGAGATCTTAAGACGTTTTCCCCATATGTTTGACGCTTATAAGATATTTCTACTCATTTATTTGTCAACATTGATACCTCTCTTGTCATTTAGGTGTCAATTTATTCCTGTAGAGCGATAGCAAGCCTGTAATTTAGGAGCAACAAGCCTTCGATCAGGACATTTGTCTACCAGACACTTATACGTATAAATTTATCTCCAAGGGATTTTTTTTTTTTTTTTTTTTTTTTTTTTTTTTTTTTTTATATACTAAAGAACCGTGCAAGGGAGGAGGTGCGATGCATACACTCCTTATGCGTGAATATCTGGAACAAACTAAGTCTTGCAAAATAGGTTGAAAAGTACATCAATGCCTTTGAAATACATACCCACATCCGATCATATATATTTTTTCCTTTCAAACCAATGTGGTTATGGCGTGGTCGTCGTTGGAAGTTGCATGGTTGGCATGCGTTGGCAATGGGCGAGTGAGGGAATGATGGCGGTATGGGGGTAATGATTCTCAAATTATGTGTTGTACAGACAAAACAATATTATTGTGCCACATGCATATAGACTTCAAGCACAATGCACACATGAAGAATGCCTACAGAGAAACTATGTGTCATATTTTTTTTTTATACACAGACTTATGAATGGTGGAGGGTAAAGGAAGCCGTAATACCACATGTCCGACACATTCTCACACACACGTCTCGATACAAACTGAGGCTCGCACTCCAGGTTCACACATAGTGGATGTGATGCAGGGGTGGTAGTAGATTGATGGGGGTGTATTGGAGGTTAAGAAAGGTAGTCGAGTCGAGTCGAGTCAGGGGAAGGTAGTAGAGAAAGGTGAAGGAAAAGAGGGAGGAAACATAAGTAGAGGGAGGGAGAGGAGAGGAGGGGTGGCATGGAAAGATGGCATGCAGTGCTATAATGTCACTCAAATTTGAGAGGCATGCTTTTTGTGTGGATTTGAATAGTGTGCCTCAGGTGTTATTTGCCACAGTCTTCCAGCAGAGCCTCAGGTGATGCTTTCCGCCGTTTACGAGTTAAGCGTGATAGAGGTCTAAGGAGTAAACTAATTTGCCCCCACCCTCTTAACTGAATCACCAATTATAGGTGATGTGATAAGTAAAAAGGATTGAATTTCAGTCGCTCTTGTGACATAAGCTAATCTAACAAAATACTATACTCATCTATATATGCAGATTTTTAACTCTGTCACGCTCAGTCTTGGTCTTGGTCTTAAGTTGAAAGGCGTTGTTGATCGACGTCCAATTCGCCCTAACTGGGGCCTGCCAGGGTAAACGGGCAGCAACGTCCTAGGCGCCAAAGGCGGTGGAGTTGGCCCGACCGCTTCAGGAAGTCGAAGGTGAGCTTGAGGACCCTGTCACATACCATATTCGGGAGACCATATCCATCAAGGAGCACAGGAAGGGTGAACGGCTGGACGTTGAGGGCTGAGAGGCGATCACGGAGGACTGTGTGGAGAGAGTAGAAGTGTGGGCACTGCAGCAAAAAATGGTCCACCATGTCTATGATCGATGGACACCACCTATAATAGGGGCTGGGGACAAGCCTAAGTCTGAATAAATGAGATGCCAACCCAACATCTCAGTTAAGTATCTTGGAAACTTATTACCAGTACCGTTTATTCTCAAGCGCCATTTGAGCTACCGTGAGACAATGCACATATGTCACCGGTCTGTTTTAACCCACAATAATATCTCTACATGCAATGTTGATATACATCTAAAAGTAGAGCAAGACCCATACTATTATAAAACCGGAAAAAATCCCATGAGATCATATTATCACATTGAAAATTGATATATAAGAATTATACTGTATAATAATTTGTCCAAGTTTACACCATAAATTTGCAATATCATTGTTTTATAAACGTAACTAGAAATATTTGTCATGCACATTCCAAATGTGTTATCATAATGTAATTATCATCAATACTTGTGTTTATATGAATGAAAATAATTATGGTATTTAGTGAAGACAAAATTATGCATGTGCAACCAAAATATTCTTTTTACAGCTATTTTCAGCAATAACAATTATGTTGGGTAACATCTATTATATCTCAAAAGAAAGAGGCCAAGTTGATCTACAATATTGCTGTTGCAAAACCCACAAACAAAATACATTTTCATCAAACAAAAGTGATGTCGACCAAATTTTATTTTATATTTTTCCAACATCTTTTCACTTTGCACCATCACAAATAAAACATTTCTGTGACGACAATAGGTTTTTATATATGATATGACAAGTATTTTTCATGCACTTTCCAAAAATGTAATAATAATTTGTCTATCATTAACAGTTTTTCATATGAGCAAAAGTATATGCACTCTCGTTTCTCTGACTCATATGACTGTTCATCATTCTCGGTTTATATTGTTCTAAGATGTTTTATAATTATAAACTATTGTGATACGCATAGCTCGTGGTATGGAAATAATAAAGCAAACCCATAGTCCCTAATCCAAACATTTACTTATATACGATTATTTACATCTAGGCAATCGTCAGAAAAGATTGTTATCACTCGTAACGGATATATATTGAAACCAGCTATACTGTGAACTGATGTTAGATTACGCTACATATATATTATAAAAAAGTATTCTAAGATAAAAACACCTATAACGCAGTATTTTTAGATAAACAAACCTGTAGTCCAGACAAAAAATTTGCCATATTTAAATGCCTCGTGATGCATGCTCCTGCTCTGCCTGTCAGCATGATACTGAGCTCTCTCACTCTTAGCATTGATCGGGAGAGGTGAGGTTGAGTGAGAGTAGTGTTGACAAAGGTTTTTGTTCAGTGAGCCATTACCTAACTCTATTGTAGCCCAATTTATATGCAATTCGAGTATTCAGTTTTAATTCAATAGATTTCTAAAATATACAATATGCTCAACGCGTATCCATGCATTTAGGGACACCCTTCCTGAATATGCTAATCGCGGTTCTGAGCTGAAGAGTTTATCATTTAATTATAGGAAAATTTGAATATTCATGGTCTCTTAGTAGAACTGAAGGTACAACATTAGGGTGTGTCTTCACTTGAACAAATTTACACGAAAGAACTCTAGGATATATTTGTATTTGTTTGTTAAGGGGGTGACCTGTTTTTGTTCTGTCATTCTCTATCTTTCTCTGGCTTGTATCCATTTGGCCCCATTCAGCCTACTGTTTTAAGACGTTTATCCCCATCCAGGTGTCAATTGTTTACTGGTGAGCGGTAGCGAGCCAGCATATTTTTTATTTTTGTTTGACAGCAGGCTAAATTTGTACATTTTTCGATAGAAACATTTCTCCGGCGAAGCCGGATTTCTTCATATAATGCTGGCTCGCTATCGCTCGCCAGGAAGAAATCGATACCTAGATGGGGATAAAAGTCTTAAAATAGTTGGCTGAATGGGGCCGAATGGATATAAGCCAGAGAAAGAGAGAAAAGGAGAGAAATAACAAAAAGCAGGTCACCCCCTTAATGTATTTACTTATCATTTATGTTTTCTCCTTAGACCTTCATCAAGCTTAACCCCTTCTGTACCGGCGACGTCTTTTAAATTTTATTCTTGCTATATTTAGAGTATTTTGTGCAGTTTAAGAAGGATCTGTGGTAGTAAAAAAGGGTTAAGTTAGATAGTTCGAAGCCTACTAATTGCTGGAGGCCCTTTTAAAACTGAATGCTATCGTCTAATAGTAGCCAGAATAACGTTAACAGAACGTCTCCGGTACAGAAGGGGTTACAAATATACCCCTAAGAACCACCTTTGATCTAATTTCGTGCATTTTTAAGTAGAAAACTGCCCCGAGGGAAGGCCAGTTCCTCCTAAATTGCAGGCTCGCTTTCGCTCGCCAGGAGAAAATAGACATTTAAATGGCATGAGAGGTCTTAATAAAACACCATACTAATGTAAAGAATGATATTTAAACTCAAAACTAATGGGGCTAAGGATGAGAGAGAAGGAGAGACATAACTCCCCCCTCTAACCTCCCCCCTCCATTTTAACAAGCAAGGAATTCATTAAAATGCAACAGTTAAACGTCCACCTTGATGAAAAATCGTTTAAATACCAGAGAAAATATTATCACCTGAGAATCTAAGGGCAAAGTAAAAGAGCAACTATCAAACAGTGACTAGAAATAACTAAAGACAATCGATAATTTTGTTCCTTCCTCAATTTGTTATAAAGTGTGTGTGTGTGTGTGTATGTGTGAGGGTAAGGGGGGGGGGGGGCTTTGTTTGCTCCTTAGAACTCCGCTAAGCTTAAAGAACCCCCCCAAGTCCCCTTTTCGATATATATGTGTAAACATGTTCCAGCCGAAATCCAGTTCCTCTGAAATTGCAGGCTCTCTATCGCTCGCCAGGAAAAGTTGACAACTAAATAGTACAAATGGTTTAAATACTGAGAAAGTGGGGAGAAAGATCTTATAATCGCCAAACTAATGGGGCGAACATTTTAAATCGGAAAAATAATGTGGCTAAACATGAGGGTGATTGGGGTCCAGAAAACCCAATAGCCTCCACTTATTTAGGCTGTAGTTCCTATCCTAAGGCCTGGTGTACACTCGACCCAAAAACAATCTTTACACTGGTGAGCTGTAAATAATCTAGTGTGAACGGAATGAATCGGGTGAAACAGACGTCTGTGAGGTATTATCATAAGATTCCGACCCACTTCCAGAATGTTTAGAGCGTTAGTGTAAAGATTGTTTTTTTTTATAAAGTGTACAGTACATTGAGACACAGTGAATGCACAGTTTAGTCTGTGCTGTGATGCAGCACAGAGAAGGGCTGAAAAATGAAAATTGTTATTTCAAATTAGACGCTGGCCAACATCACAATGTACACTCGGCCGCAATTCCGCGTGGGCCACCTAGTCACAGGGTTTGATAAACATCCGTTGTGTAGTTTGTTCGCTCTGAATATAGTAAGATCTCACACTCCCCTCCCTGAATCAATCGAAGATTTTGCCCCATAGATGGCGCAGCTTGATGGGAAGGGAGGGAGCTTGTCGTAGTGTTAAAAGGGTAGGACACAATGGGAGGAGGTGACGTTCTATAACATACAGTGACGAATGTTAAACTTATTTACTTTTACTTGTTCATACAATAATGTTCCCGAAACTAATTCGTAATGAACAGTAGATTCCCTCTTTCAGTAACTGAAACGTCTCTCTCTCTCTCTCTCTCTCTCTAGGTTATAAGAGGTATACAGAATGTTGAAAGTAACACTATTATATATATCCATTTACACCTTTAATGAATCACATTATGAAATTTATTCAGCAATATGATGAGAACTTGAGAAGAATATATTTTGAAGTAGCACCACGAAGTAACATTATACTGACGCGGCCATGTATAATTATCCACCTTCCTCTCCCTCTCCGAGCTCGGACTGTTTGCTATCCTCTAGTCTATTTTTTCCCAGCTGAGGGTAAATTGTCACGTTTCTATCTTTGTTACTCGGCTATAAGGTAGATTTGGTAGCGAAAGATGATGTTTAATCTGAAAACTTGGCATTAATATGACACACAGCCATAGTAATTTCATATATTTCCATTAAGTATCGAGAAATCAGCTAATAAGAGATTCAATTTACGATCAGCTGGAAAAAAAATAGAGTATAGTTGTCACTAAGGGATGGAGGGACGTAAGGGTGGCGAGGTAACTAACAAGGTGGGTGGAGGTGGAGGAGTTGTGGTGGGATTGTTTAGACTGGTGGATAAATGTATAATAACTAAATTTAGGATATTTCAGTGTGTGTGTGTGTGTGTGTGCGTGCGTGTGTGTGCTTAAAGGGCGATCGGGACACGATTGCATAGAGGTTTTGTGTTCGTGGACGAGTGGAAAATTATAAAGCTAAATTTATTTATGTATTATATATTGTAACTCTCTTTATACTGGCAAGGCCTTACTTACTCTTTACTTTGTATTAGTTTTGCACACATTTTCAGCATATTTCACTAATTGGCTTAAATATAGTTATGTTTATATGAATGATGCATTAGGATCCCTTTGGACGATCCCCTGTTCGCTTGTTTATGCTTCCTCTTACAACTTCGGTTAATCATTGCACACAAATCTTGATGTCATATCATATTTCGTGAACTCTCTAATCTGATTTATCTATCTATCTATCTATATATATATCCATCTATTGCCAGACAACCTTATCTCCCGAGAGGAGGTGGACGTGAAAGTATCACCTTCATAAGCTTCTATATGCCGAGGTAACTCATTCGATTATCTAGCTTTTTTTCAATTTATTTCAAAATAAATGTATAGCTTGATCATACAAGATTATTGCGCAATGCAATATAACAATGACAAATATTAATTGTCCTGTTGATAAACATTATGTTTGCGGTAATATGAACAATTGATAAAGGTAAACTCAATTAACTTCAGTAATTATATTTATTTAATTGATATTTTTTAGACAGTCATAGTAAGTAAATAGATCAAGGAAATAATGTGTTGGGGAAAAAATGGATTGCAATTCTCGAGGGTAATTTACTCTAGGTAAATATTTCTCCCTGTATCACATTATCTTATATTATCAGACTTGGCAATATGTAACAAACCACATGCAAAGAGTATAACATATCAGTATAAATAACTATATGTGTGGAATAATATTATCTGTGTATACCCTGGTCTATTTGTGATATCTAATAACCTGAGTTTACATGTAGTTACTCATAGTCTCACTGTTACCAAGGTAATGCACAAATTATTTATCAATACCATATTTACTACATAAATCGATTAACACAGTGCAACTTCTCTCTCTCTCTCTCTCTCTCTCTCTCTCTCTCTCTCTCTCTCTCTCTGAGAAACCAGACTTGGCTCTTCCGTGATACCAACAGATTTTTCATATACTTTAGTCATTATTTTATTTATTGTTTCTAGGTTAGCACACATCAATTATTAGCATTCGTCTATAGAGCAAGTTAATCAGAAAGAATTAGATTGGTATACTATAGCTGAATAGTTAAGGTCATATAATTTACCCTGATAAATGTTGATAAGCCTGTCGAGTAGGAACTGTGTATTTTCAGCAGAAGTTTTGGTAAGGAGCTCTTTATGAAGATCCATACTAATTTCAACCTAATGTCAGAGAGCAATAAAGGTGAAACGAGACTCAAACTATCCATTTGGGGTAGGGAAGGGGTAGTTTACCTTGATGCACAGGAAAATCGACTTTAAATCGCCATAAACAGAGAGGAATTTTGTATCTAAGTTTAAACACTGTTGCCAGCTACTCTAAATATACTGATATTCCTGAGGGAAATGCTTTATCAACAAATTTGCCTCGATGTAAATTAATTGTTAAATATATAAATCAGACATGCCATACCTCTACCATTTGGCTTAATGTATCAATGTGATCATATGCAATGTTTTCTTTCTGGCCACAGGTAATTTAGAATCTTGATAATGATATTACCAATCTTAATGAATCCTGATCAATGTAATCAATATCCCACAGACTCAGTATTAACTGTGACTCTCATGCTTGAGGTAAGTCATCCACAGATCGACATATTTTGACACTACAAAGGTAACTCATCTAAATAATAATAGTTTACTACTTCTGTTAATCTAATTTGTCGCTAGTTTGTAGTTTGCTAACAAAAGGTGTATGTTATATATTATATAGTATGACCTGTACTATTATTTTATTCATACCAATACAGTGGGTGGAGAGAGAGAGAAAGTGAGAGAGAGTGACGTTTCAGTTACTGAAAGAGGGAATCTACTGTTCATTACGAATTAGTTTCGGGAACATTATTGTATGAACAAGTAAAAGTAAATAAGTTTAACATTCGTCACTGTATGTTATAGAACGTCACCTCCTCCCATTGTGTCCTACCCTTTTAACACTACGACAAGCTCCCTCCCTTCCCATCAAGCTGCGCCATCTATGGAGCAAAATCTTCGATTGATTCAGGGAGGGGAGTGTGAGATCTTACTATATTCAGAGCGAACAAACTACACAACGGATTTACCCAAACCCTACGACTAGGTGGCCAACGCGGAATTGCGGCCGAGTGTACGCACCTTAATTCTAAATAATTATTTGCAGATTTCTGTCCAGCTATGTGCTGCGTCGCCTCTGTTATTTGCTTCTCAATGTGCGCCAGGCCTAATTCTGTTTTGTGTTTAAGTGCTATTTCGGTTTTGGGGGACTTAAAGGCTCAAGTAAAGGCACGCCCCTAGAGGTACTGTACAGTTAAGAGCATAAATGACGACCCATCCACTTGAATCAGTATCGAACGCAAGCAACACAATATCACGTTTTATTATTGCCTAGATGCTTCAGAACTTGGTTATGAAGGTTCAAAGATTCTAACTGGTGTAACCTTACATATGCTTACGACTGTATACATTTAAAGACAAACATCCTAGACTCATATGGGTTAATATACAGGAGACGCAACAATATAGGTAGCACATTTATAATGGAAGTTTTGGGTTCCTATCATCTTATGCTTCATTTCTATATACATTTTATCCCCGGGGAAAAAACAAAAATCTTGGGATTTTTCATTTTTTTTCTTGGGATTTTTTTTTTTGGTCATTAACCTAACCAACAAACCTAACCTAACCTAACCTAATAGCCCCCAAATACATTTAGGTTAGGTTAGGTTAGGTTTTTTGGTTAGGTTAATAAAAAAAAAAAAAAAAAATCCAAAACAAAAAGAAAAAACCCAAGATTTTTTGTTTTTTCCCGGGGATAAAATGTATATAGAAATTAAGCATATGATGATAGGAACCCAAAACTACCATTATAAATTTGCTACCTATATTGTTGCGTCTCCTGTATATTGACCCTAATATGAATCCACGAATCTCTGACATATAAGCATTAACGAGAAGGTTAGATTAAATACGGGATAACTTTTCCCTATGAGTGATGTCTAATGGGAATGACATGAGTCATTCCAGGTTTACAGGCTTCGTTCAACTCGCCTTGGTGAACCAAAACTTAGCACAGGTGCAGTCACTCGGCGGGCACAGTGTGGACAACGTGTGTGCGGTTGAAGGGAGCTCCTGTATTATCGTGTGTGTTCCTGTGGTGGGTGAAGGGATTTTGCCGATGTTGGTTGTTAGTTTTGGGCGGGGCTGCTGCTGCAGACGGGTTGGTTGTGGTGCAGGGGAGGAGGGTTTTGCAGTGTTTGGGGGCTGGTGTCGGTTAGCCTATATGACTACTGGAGTGCCACATCCTTCAGGAATTTTTCACTGGAAGGTAAGAGGTTCAGGTTTCTGTATTTGTACCACAAAATATTTGCTAAAATTTATTTCCTAAAGTTGCAAGTGCCCATTTCAATCTGTATCGAACCCATACAAAACGATACAATGGGTTATTATTATAATTATGCAAGGTGCTTTAGAACTTTATCTTAACCCGTTCTGTACTGGCTACGTCCTTTTAATTTTGTTCTGGCTACTATTAGGCGATGTTATTCAGTTTAACCCTCTCACGACCATATGACGCAGAGGTTGCCAGATTAGCAATACTAAATAGAGTTCTCTCTCTTATTAATTACCTCTCCAAAATTAGTTTTCTGCCGACAGCTAACTCAAAGACAACTGCAGAGGTTGAAGTAACTAAACTAAAGGTTTCCAGATACCCCTGATGGTAACAAAGGCTTTAAAGTATCCCTAGTAGGCTCAAAATTTCGTCAAGAACGTGAGAGGGGTTAAGAACCTCCAGCAATTTATGGGCTTCGAACTATCCAACTTATCCCTTTTTACGATACTTCTTATACTGCACAAAATCGTCTAAATATAGCTAGAATAAACTTGGAAAGACGTCGTCGGTACAGAAGGGGTTAAAGGTTCAGAAATTCAAATGACTACACTTTGTGTTCATGCCTGTAACATTCATTATTAGACAGGTGAATTGCAAATGTAATTCATACACATTTTCTGTATATTACAGAAAGAAAAATATCGCGATTTAGGAATATGGCAGGTTACCAAGAAAGCTGTCACCTGCTCGGTTCACTTTCTCAAATTGAATACCGTAGTGTTTACTCTAGGAAATGTATCGTGGTCGGATGTTTTCGAAGCTATCCCGAACTGTATCGAATCTTCTCAATAATTGTTGACCTAACATTAACATATCGAAGGTTTGCATTTCTGTTCGAGGGTTCATATTGGGCTAGGATTTATATTTTAAAGTTTACTGTTCTATCAACGACAAAAGTTCGTTCCGTCAACCAGCCACTGAGTGAATTGGAAACACCTACTATGGGTTTCAGAGACCGTGTTACATGGTTTTTCGGGAATAACTTATTAACACAAATTTGGATTAGTACGATATTTTGACACAGCTTTATTCACACCCTGCCCTAATTTTCGCCAATATCGTGCATTACCAAAAGTGTAGAATTAAGGTACTTGTCCCTGTGTCATGAGGTTAAAGTCGCACCTGGTCACACCTGGATGATGAGGAAACGAACAAGGTTAGTCACCCCCCCATCTCTCTTTCTTTCCCTCTCGCTCTCTCTCTCTCTCTCTCTCTTGCTCGCTCTCTCTCTCTCTCACTTTCTCACACATGGAAACTACGGCCACTGGCGCATGCATTATACATATAAAAATGAGGCATGCAAAATGTGTTAATTTTATATTGTATAGTGACATAACGTGAATGTAAGGACAAGAGTATGGTAGGGTGCTGGGTATATAACGACCGTGTTTCATCGATGAGCAATGGTTCGGTTGTTTCCGGGTGTTGTGTGTTTTCGTCGGGTGCCACGGGCTTACGGCAGCAGTCGTATACAGTCAGCCATACGTGACATTGGCTCCAGCAAGGCAAATTATGGCAACCATGTTGCGTCATTGTCCGCGTGGGTGTAAAAACGCATTTGTCATGCGTCTTTACTACATATACAGCAGGGAGAAAGCCGCCAATCGGCTTGTCCAATCATTTGTCCACCCTTCATGTCTCCGCTTCCTTTCGTTGTATAAAATGACCTATTAATAAAACCTGGCCACACTCACCCCTCCACATTCCTATAAACTTAGTATAAATGTCCCATTGTCCCACCCTTCTCCTCCGTGTTTTTGTTGTATTGTTTGTTTTATTGTCGGCACAATCTTCCTCAACGTACCATCACTCATAACAATTCATGGACCTCACCTTTTTTCTAATTATGGAAGTATATCTCTACAAACGGATTTACGAATATGATTGTCTATACATCAATTACGAACCTACATATACCATTGATTATAAAGCAAGTCCCAGCCAATAATCAACCCAGATAGTAATTGCATAACGAAAATCGTACCGGTCCACGATTTTGTATAAGTGACTGTACTTACTTACCCTACACTACCCTTCCTCCCCCAACATTTTCCCATCCTCACCCCTTCCCAACCCGTAATTAATGACCAAGCGTCAACTGCCCCATCCCACCTGACATCCAACACAACCTGACGATACGATGACCATATTACACCTTACAGTAGATGCAATATCATGCCAACACAAAACTACACAACACCTGGAAATCACCAAACCACTGCTCTTCCATCACACACGCTCGTTTTATACCCACCACCCTACCCTACTGTTGCCCTTGCAGTCAGTTTATGTCACTATCATACATTAATATAAAATTAATACATTTTGCATGCCTCACTTTTATATGTATAATGAATGCGCCAGTGGCCGTAGTTTCCATGTGTGAGAAAGTGAGAGAGAGAGAGAGCGAGAGCGAGCAAGAGAGAGAGAGCGAGAGAGCGAGAGGGAAAGAAAGAGAGATGGGGGGGTGACTAACCTTGTTCGTTTCCTCATCATCCAGGTGTGACCAGGTGCGACTTTAACCTCATGACACAGGGACAAGTACCTTAATTCTACACTTTTGGTAATGCACGATATTGGCGAAAATTAGGGCAGGGTGTGAATAAAGCTGTGTCAAAATATCGTACTAATCCAAATTTGTGTTAATAAGTTATTCCCGAAAAACCATGTAACACGGCCTCTGAAACCCATAGTAGGGGTCGACAAACGAAGCATCTGAAAGTAGTGCCATTTACACCTAATATATGCTTCATTGTTCGACCCCCAGGTGATTCGAATTCACACAGTGGCAGGTTGTGGGAACGAAGTGTAGTCGTTGATAGTACACTGACAGGCTATAATCTCTCATGCCATTATATAAAGCCACGTTGCTTTCTCGTGTTAATGCGAATATACTTATTGAGGTTGGTTAGTGAACTTATTATTTTGATTTTAAATTATTTTTTCTTTGTATATATATGTTTTTTTGGTCAATATTTAAGAGTCACACCACAGCTGGAATCTCATTTCTAAGGGTAGTTTTGGGTTCCTATCACTCTATGCTTCATTGCTATATACTTTTTATCCACCGGATTTTTTTTTTCTTGGGTTTTTTTTTTTTAGCATTAACCTAACCAAAAAACCTAACCTAACCTAATAGCCCCCAAATACGGTTAATATACAGGAGACGCAACAATATAGGTAGCACATTTCTAATGGCAGTTTTGGGTTCCTATCATCATATGCTTCATTTCTATATACTTTTTATCCCCAGGGGAGAAAAAAAAGGTTCAATGTTATTTTAATACCACGAATTTTATTGATATATTTGAAGATAAATATTGAATGTATATGCTCTAAAGATCATAAGAAAATATATTTTAACCCTCGGCAAAACCTAATAAAAAAGTATGGTACTAACATTTTTTTTTCGTAACAAGGTTGTCAATACGGTACTTCCAGTTATCGACAGCTCTAAAGATCATATGAAAATGTGTTAAACCCTCGGAAAAACCTAATATAAAAGTATGCTACTAAAATTTAATTTTCGTAACAAGGTTGTCAATACGGTACTTTCCCGTTATCAATGTACAATCAAAGCTGAACATTGCAGAGTAAACACCGTAGACTTCATCGACTTGTCTTTCACCTTCGTATAATCGACAGCCAATTTTTTTTTTTTTATTTACTAAGGGATTAGTACTCAACCAGCGGGGGTGTGGGGGCGGAAGCCCCCACCCATAATACTAGGTTAGGTTAGGTAAGGTTGTTAGGTTAGGCTAATGTCTTTTCAAATCACTATCGGGGAACAACATCGATGGATAGGCCTAAAATAGGTTTTCCCGAGATTTCTAATTGATTACAAACTCTATATATTGATGCAAATGAACAATTTTGTTTATAAAAATCACTCGGAAAATTCGTGGTATTAAAATAAAAAAAATCCAAAAAAAAATCTTGGGATTTTTCATGTTTTTTTTTTTCTTGGATTTTTTTTTTTTTTTCATTAACCTAACCAAAAAACCTAACCTAACCTAACCTAATTGCTCCCAAATACATTTAGGTTAGGTTAGGTTTTTTGGTTAGGTTAATAAAAAAAAAATCCAAGAAAAAAATAAAAAACCCAAGATTTTTTTTTGTTTTCCCCCGGGGATAAAAAGTATATGGAAATGAAGCATATGATGATAGGAACCCAAAACTACCATTATAAATTTGCTACCTATATTGTTGCGTCTCCTGTATATTGACCCCAAATACATTTAGGTTAGGTTAGGTTAGGTTTTTAGGTTAGGTTAATGCTAAGAAAAAAAAAAAAAAAAAAAAAAAAAAAAAAAAATAAATTCCGGTGGATAAAAAGTATATAGCAATGAAGCATAAAATGATAGGAATCCAAAACTACCCTTAGAAATGAGATTCCAGCTGTGGTGTGACTCGTAAATATTGACCTTTTTTTTGTTTCGTGTTGGTGGTTCATTTAAACAGTGCAAGAAGGAGTAAAAAAGGACCAGCATTTGCATTCTAGACTGTCTAGATCCTGGTACTATCAACGACAAATGTTCGTTCCCTCATTGCCGGGTAAAAAGCGTAAAAAGGCGATAATAAGGTATTCAAACAAAACCTGGCTCGAGTGTTCTTAATTTGAAACTCTTAACACCTTAACACCTTACGAGCGGCCTATGCGGTTTATTTATATGTACCGCCCAGCGGGGTGTTTTTAGCCAAAATAGGGCTGTTTACGTGATCATTTTCATGCCTAAATAAGACCCAGAACGTAAAACTAGTATCTATCCCTGAAAGGGCATGAACAGAGCTTTCGAATGACACCATAACGATCCTAGTATGATGGATAGTTTTCTTGCAATAACCGTGCAACGCGAGTGCAAAAAGCAAGTAATTCGGTACTTTCCCCATATAATTGAGTATGTAGCGAGTGAGAGAGGGAGGAGGGAGCTGAGATTCGTGTCAGTAGGTTCGCCGCGGTGGTCTGGAGCAGTCATACGCTCGCTAGTCTCCTGCCACCACTTGTCTCTCTCTCTCAGCAACATTACGTGCTGAAATTGCCACTCTAGTTATGTCGAGCACCGCTAGTTAGTCCAGATTTATTAAATACGACTTAAGTGGTGAGCCGCTAATAAGGGGTTAAGAGCGGCCTATGCGGTTTATTTATATGTACCGCCCAGCGGGGTGTTTTTAGCCAAAATAGTGGTTTAAGTGATCATTTTCATGCCTAAATAAGACCCAGAACGTAAAACAAGTATCTATCCCTGAAAGGGCATAAACAGAGCTTTCGAATGACACCATAACGATCCTTTTATGATGGCTAGTTTTCTTGCAATAACCGTGCAACGCGAGTGCAAAAAGCATGTAATTAGCCACTTTCCCGATACAATTCCGTATATAGCGAGTGAGAGAGGGAGGAGGGAGGTGAGATTCGTGTCAGTAGGTTCGCCGCGGTGGTCTGGAGCAGTCATACGCTCGCTACTCTCCTGCCACCACTTGTCTCTCTCTCTCAGCAACATTACGTGCTGAAATTGCCACTCGACCTATGTCGAGCGCCGCCACATAGTCCAGCTTTATTAACTCGACTTAAGTTGCGCGCCGACATTTAGGGGTTAAAACCCGAAATTTTGAATACTCGAACCAACTTTTGCAAAAGTTGGTAAATCTACAGTTATACTACCCCTCCCCCACTATCCCCCCACCTCCCACCTTCAAAACACGCCTTTTAGCGTGTTTTTGGATGGTTCAGCAGACGCGGAAATGGAAAAAAAAATGAATTTGTTTATATTGTCACTAATTTTCCCATGGATTTATAGTTTTCTGTGTTAATTGTCATCAATATATAATGTTTGGAAGTATTTACAAGCTTCTGAAAAAACATTCCCCATGGGGGGGGGGGGGGGGCTTTGACCCCCCTCACCCCCATGACTTATTGTCATCATCATATATATTGGCAGCAGGGGGCGAAAAACAAGTACGCTTTGGCCCAACCGACTGTACACCCAGGTAAACAAACTTCACTTTGCCGAAGGTTTATAATACTTCAATATATCTATTTAAAGTCAAATATACATTTCCGCACATCATCAAACCATACTAAGTCTACTACTAATAATATTAACCTATTAATACCAACGTGAAACGTGGAAACGTGATAGGTAGAAAGTCTGGAGTAGACAAGGGAGTCAGGGGGAAAGAAGGAGTGGCTATTATTGTGAAGGAGGAGTTGAGAGAGTTTATAAAAGAGTGGAAAGAGGTGTCGTCAAGGCTAAGTTTAAGGGTGAAAGGTGGGTTTTTGTAAGTGCCTATGGACCAGGAAGTGAAAGAGAGTTAGACGAGGTAGAGGGTTTCTGGGAGGATTTGAGAGATTGTCTACAAGGGTTTGATGAAAATGAAAATGTTATAGTTTTAGGGGACCTAAATGCTAGGGTAGGAAATGAGCCTGTTGAGGGAGTCATCGGTAGTTTTGGTGTGGATGGTGTAAACGAGAGTGGAGAAAGACTGAAAAATGTATGTGAAGAGTGCAGATTGAGTGTAGGTAATACGTTCTTCAAAAAAAGGCAGTAAAATTCTAGTTTCACGTACACAGCGACAAAAGGGAGGCGCCGTTGTAAAGGCATAGCTTCCCGACCAACTATGAAGATCAGGGAAATTGCTGGGTAAAAGACGTAATATAATGATAATAAACTACATTAACGACATTAGCCTAACCTAACAACCTTACCTAACCTAACAACCTTACCTAACCTAACCTAGTATTATGTAATAGCTATGGTGCCGCATATGGGGAGATTTTTTTTTTTTTTTTTACAGTAGGTATAATGCCTTATAATGCATTTCTGCCGCTTTGGACATATATGGAATTAAGTATGGTATATGACAACTCTTAAGTAGCCATAGAAATTTATGAGTATGCTGTGAAAGCGAAACTAGAATTAAACCAAAAAGGCGTATACACAAGTACACCTGGCATAGACTTGTGAGGGGAGAGATTGTAGAGAGGGCATTGATGGATTATGTGCTGGTGACAAGGGAAAGATTGTGTAGACTGCTGGATGTGAATGTGATGAGAGGTGAGGCGGAGGGTATGTCAGATCATTACCTGGTGGAGGGAAAACTAAGAGTTAGGAGTTACAAGAGAATAAGAGATAAGCGTGAAGTAAGAGCGGTAATAAAAGTTAGTGAGTTAGAGAAGAGTGAAAAAGAGAGAGAGTACAAGGAAAGACAAAATGAAAAGTGGATGGAAGTGAGAGAGAAGTAGAGGTTGAATGGCAACAGTTTAAGGAAGGAGTGAAAGCAAGTGCAGAGGTAGTATGTGGCAAAAGGAAAGTAGGAGGCAGAGGTATCAGGAAGGGAAGCGAGTGGTGGAATGATAAGGTGAGAAAGGCAGTTGAGGAGAAGAGACAGTGTTTTGAGAGGGTTTTACAGGATGGTAGTGTTGAGGTATGAGAGAGATACAAGGAGAAAAGGAGAGAGGCAAAACGGAAAATTAGAGAAGCGAAAAAAGATGAAAACGAAAGGTGGGGTCAAAGGTTGAGTGAGAATTTTGAAGAACGAAAGAAGATGTTCTGGAAGGAGGTAAATAGAGTAAGGAAAGGAGGACAAAAGAGGGAAGAGTCCGTGAAAGATGCAAATGGAGAATTACTAGTGGAACCAGTTGAAGTGAGGAAAAGATATGCCGAGTATTTTGAATCTTTGTTAAATACAAGAGATGGAAGAGAAGCAGTGATTGAAGCAGAGGAGGATGGAGATAGGTTACCCAGGCCACCCAGGTGGCAGGGAATGAATGAAAGGATTGAGGAATATGAGGTGAAAGAAGCAGTGAAACAAATGAGAGCGGGAAAAGCAGAAGGTTTGGATGGTATTGCTGTGGAGTGTATAAAGAAGGGTGGAGATGTGATAATAGATTGGTTGGTGAGACTTTTCAATGTGTGCTTTGCTTTGTCAATGGTACCAATAGACTGGAAGAGTGCATGTATTGTGCCGTTGTACAAGGGGAAGGGAGATCGGCAGGAGTGTTCAAGTTATAGAGGTATTAGTTTATTGTCAGTGGTTGGAAAGCTGTATGGCAGGGTGTTGATAGAGAGGATAATAAAGTGTACGGAAGTTGCAATAGGAGAAGAGCAGTGCGGTTTTAGGAGGGGAAGAGGGTGCATGGATCAGATGTTTGCAGTAAGACAGTTATGCGAGAAGTATTTAGAGAAGCATAAGGAGATATTTTGGGCTTTTATGGACTTGGAAAAAGCATATGATCGTGTGGACTGTGAAGCAATGTGGAAGGTGTTAAGGATTTATGAAATAGGAGGAAATTTGTTAGAAGCAGTTAAGAGTTTTTATGAAGGGAGCAGAGCATGTGTGAGAGTAGGAAATGGTGAGTTGAGTGAATGGTTTGAGGTAAAGGTAGGTTTGCGACAGGGTTGTGTAATGTCACCATGGCTGTTTAATATGTTTATGGATGGTGTGGTGAGGGAGGTGAAAAGGAGAACTATGGGAAGAGGATTGGGTTTAGTAGGAAAGAATGGTAGAGATTGGGAGTTGAATCAGTTGCTGTTCGCTGATGACACAGCATTGGTGGCGGATTCTGATGAGAAACTGCAGCGGGTAGTCAAACAGTTTGGTGTGGTTTGTGGAAGGAGGAAACTGAAGGTGAATGTCAATAAAAGTAAAGTAATGGTGTGTAATAGGGGAGAGCATAGGGTGAATCTAGATGTGAGGCTGGATGAGGAAATATTGGAACAAGTAGTGTTTTAAATATCTAGGAGGAACAATAAGCAGGAGTGGAGGTATGGAAATGGAGGTAAAACAGAGAGTGTGTGAAGGAAGGAAGGTTTTCGGAGCAATGGGAAGTATGTGGAAGATGAGAAATCTCGGAGTGAAAGTAAAAAGTGCACTGTATCAAGGAATTGTTGTGACAACAGTGATGTATGGGGCTGAGCCATGGGCTCTGAAGAAAAAGGAGAAAAGAGGGCTGGATGTCATGGAGATGAGCTGCTTGAGGAGTATGTGTGGAGTTACTCGTAGAGACAGATTGAGGAATGAAGAGATACGTAGGAGAGTGGGGCAGCAGGAACATTTGTCAGCCAGAGTGGACAGAAGGGTGCCAACCTGGTATGGTCATGTTGAACGAATGGGAGATGAAAGGCTTACAAAGAGAATATGTGAGTCAGGTACAAGGTGAGATAGAAGGGCAGGAAGACCCCCATTGAGATGGAGAGACTGTGTAAGAAAAGCTTTGGATGATAGAGGAATGACTATAGATCAGGCAGGGGAAGTGGTGGTGGACAGGAGTGAATGGAGAATGCTTGTGAATAGTTAAGTGAACACGTGGTCATTTGGAGTAAGAGGTCGGGCTTAAGTTGGACTAGATAATAGTCCATCAGGCGCCTGGCCCGGGGAGACTATTAATATGAAGGGTGTGCCTGGAAGTGTGGTGAGAGGGCTTGTGGCTGTGGCTCCGCTGCATGTCTGCCTGCCGAGATCGGAACCTCTCCGGGTGGTCGGGGGCCGGGGGAGTGCTGGAGCGACCTTGGTGACCCTGGTTTCTTGGTCTTCTCCTGGGTGACCTGGATGTGTGTGAGTTTGTGCTTTTTATATGTATTTATTCGTTGTTTTATGTTGCTTTTGTGTTTTCCCTGTTCTTGCTCTGTCTTGAGTCGGCTATCCCCAAAGTGGGGATTGGGCCTGAGCATATAGATAGATAGATAGAATACCAACAGAATAGCGACAAAATAGGGGTAGTATAACTGTAGATTTATTCAAAAGTTGGCTCGGGTTTTTCGATTTTTCAGAGTAAAAAAATCCCAGTAACCTCAATTCGAAACTTGGCTCGGGTTTTGCGTATTTTGAAACTCATAAATAGGTAATTGAATAACCCATAAAGCCCGAAATTTGGACAATCCGAGCCAACTTGTGATACATTTTGGCTCGGGTTTTGCGATTTTTAAAAGTAAACTAACCAAGTAACCTAACTTGACCAAGACCTAGGCCATTAGATACAATACTAACCCTTACCCACCAGGTAGTACGTGGGATACAAAAGTAACCCTTACCCACCAGCTAGTATATGGCACTAGTACTGTACTTAGTACGCGAGATACAATACTAACCCTTAAGTACCAGGTAGTAAGTGTTCCTAGTACATAGTTTATTCCATACCTACCACCCGATCCCTTGTCATTAACCTAACCAAAGAACCTAACCTATACCCAGTACGTGGGATGCAATACTAACCTTTATCTAACACCTAGTAATGTGTTCATAGTACCCAATACGTGGAATACAAGACAAGTATACAAATCGGTGCCGTCTATAGGAGAATGTTGACAACTTGTTTCCAAAAATACATTTTAGTACCGTAATTTTTTATTAGGTTTTGCCGAGGGTTAAAACACATTTCCATATGATCATTAGAGCAAATAGAATCCATATTTGTCTTCAAAACGAAACAAAGTCGTAGTATTAAAATAGTTATACTGCGGATGCTAATATTATTAAAATTATATAAACAGGATTTACTTTTGGACTTGAGTACTTAGCATGACAAGTAAAGGCTTGTGCAAACGCATAGTTAATAGTCATTCCAGTTGCGTAATGTGACTTGCAAAATTTGGATGTGTGCTTCTACACAAGTCATCCTTCAGGCCCCCGGGTGTCATTCCTCAGTATTAGCGTGACTGGGACGTCCCCACTCTTATAAGGAACTCGGCTTCAGCACGACGAGTCTGCACGGTCAGCTATTTCAACATAGTAAGACTGTTATATTGCATTCACCACGGACCTATACATATTTAAACACTTCGGAATTGAAATGCGGATTTTCTGCGAGAGAACAACAGTGCACTTTACGTTTTATGACAGGTTCACAGCTTCACAGTGTTCAGTATAATCAAATTGACTCCAAACTATCCCCACCCAAGTAACCGCTTCATTAATGTTCTTTTCTTAGATGTCTGGGGGAGATTTGTATTTATTTATTAAATATTTTTTTTTTCCTCCCTACTCCTCCATCAATAAAATGTGTTATCATAACCTAAATGCTTCAGGGTTCAATTATTCAAATGCGTGCAAGTTTACTAATGTTCATAACTATACATAAACCCTTTCAGTGTACGAGGATGCACTTATCCATTGTATTCGGATTATTATTTTAACTAATTGTTTAATGAAAGGAAAGATCCGTTGGAGTTAGAGGGCTAATTGAGATCATTTCCATCTCTCTAATTGCTCGAGATCTTTCTTAAATTGCACAAAATCGTCTAGTATCAGCCGGACTACTGTTTAAACGCGTCGTAATCCTCAAGGGGTTAACTTCAATTCACTTCCTTCCATCACGAACACCTTTTATATATATATATTTGCTTAACCCTTTCTGTACCGACGACGTCTTTTTATTATTACTAGTTATATTAGACAAATGTGTGCCGCGAGGGAGGAATATACAGTATAGTAGATAAATGTGTGCCGCGAGGGAGGAATATACAGTATAGTAGATAATGTGTGCCGCGAGGGAGGAATATACAGTATAGTAGATAATGTGTGCCGCGAGGGAGGAATATACAGTATAGTAGATAATGTGTGCCGCGAGGGAGGAATATACAGTATAGTAGATAATGTGTGCCGCGAGGGAGGAATATACAGTATAGTAGATAATGTGTGCCGCGAGGGAGGAATATACAGTATAGTAGATAATGTGTGCCGCGAGGGAGGAATATACAGTATAGTAGATAATGTGTGCCGCGAGGGAGGAATTTACAGTATAGTAGATAATGTGTGCCGCGAGGGAGGAATATACAGTATAGTAGATAATGTGTGCCGCGAGGGAGGAATATACAGTATAGTAGATAATGTGTGCCGCGAGGGAGGAATATACAGTATAGTAGATAATGTGTGCCGCGAGGGAGGAATATACAGTATAGTAGATAATGTGTGCCGCGAGGGAGGAATATACAGTATAGTAGATAATGTGTGCCGCGAGGGAGGAATAACAGTATAGTAGATATGTGCCGCGAGGGAGGAATATACAGTATAGTAGATAATGTGTGCCGCGAGGGAGGAATATACAGTATAGTAGATAATGTGTGCCGCGAGGGAGGAATATACAGTATAGTAGATAAATGTGTGCCGCGAGGGAGGAATATACAGTATAGTAGATAATGTGTGCCGCGAGGGAGGAATATACAGTATAGTAGATAATGTGTGCCGCGAGGGAGGAATATACAGTATAGTAGATAATGTGTGCCGCGAGGGAGGAATATACAGTATAGTAGATAATGTGTGCCGCGAGGGAGGAATATACAGTATAGTAGATAATGGGTGCCGCGAGGGAGGAATATACAGTATAGTAGATAATGTGTGCCGTGAGGGAGGAATATACAGTATAGTAGATAATGTGTGCCGCGAGGGAGGAATATACAGTATAGTAGATAATGTGTGCCGCGAGGGAGGAATATACAGTATAGTAGATAAAAGGATGAATTGAAACAGTCTATATCCTTTTAATTGGTAGACGTCCTTCCTGAGCTGAAAACAATCGTATAATAGTTGCTTGAATATGATGTTACCGGTATTGATGGAGTAAATATCAATATCGACAGTTATTCCTCAATCCCGCACCTCGCGAGTGGTCAATTGAGTTGTTCGCTTGTTGAGGAAATTGTTGAATGATATTGTGTGCTGTTGCATCGTTTTTATTTGAAAACAAAAATACGTGAACGAATGCAATACGTGAAGCGTTTCGTTCTCACTTCACTGTTCTTAAAAGAATTGACGGATGATATGATGCAGGTGAATATAGGTTGGCATTTACAGTTTCCATCTCTAGTTAATAATTCTCTCTCTCTCTCTGTCTCGCTCTCTCTCTGTCTCGCTCTCTCTCTGTCTCGCTCTCTCTCTGTCTCGCTCTCTCTCTGTCTCGCTCTCTCTCTCTCTCTCTCTCTCTCTCTCTCTCTCTCTCTCTCTCTCTCTCTCTCTCTCTCTCTCTCTCTCTCTCTCTCTCTCTCTCTCTCTCACTCTTTCCTCTCTCTCTCTCTCTCTCTCTCTCTCTCTCTCTCTCTCTCTCTCTCTCTCAAAGACTGCAGTATAACTCCATTTCTATATCATACCCAGAATAAAAGCGAGTTCGTACGGGCAAAACAGAGCCTAAAGCCCCGTCCACACGATCGAGCACTGTCCGTCGGGCACGAGGGAAATGTCAGTCATGGGGCAAATTCAGCGGGCAAAGCAGGGGAATGGTCACGGCGGTAGTTGAGCTAAATCACCAGACACTGCCCGGTAGTTTGCCGGTGGATATGGGGATAAAGGGGGCCTGTGGAATGAGGGGAGTAGTGTGTAGTTTGATCTTTAATTATCAAATATATTTTATCCTATTATTTTACGGATGTTTATCAGGTAAATCTGGTGGAAGAAATCCAGGATTTAATATTTGCAAGCACTTTATTAACGGTCACTGATGGTATGAATTAAGTTTTAGCTATAGAATATTGTATGGGTAGCATCCCTATTTATATAGACGCTATTATTTTTTATAGATATTATTTTATTAATATTCTTATGAGTATTATTATAAATAGTATTATTAATCTTATTATTGTGAGAAAGCCACCCCGCCATGATCTTCTGCACTAACTATTAATGTAATGTTCGTTTAACGTACGTATGCTGACCATAGCAGCAAATCGCGTGATTGAAGCACTATCAGAAATTACTGTATATGATAGGATAAATTCATATTTTTTCACCAATCAACTTGACTTCTAAACTCAATGAAATCAACAAATACATGTGGCATTCCAAGGACTCAACCCTAGGATACTCACACCCATAGGTTATGCTTATCAGTGTATTACGTAAATATAAGACAACATCAGAGAGAGAGAGAGTGTGTGTGTGTTTGTGTGTGTAATTGCAGCTCTAACTTACGCTATTTTGAGAATTCACTCTTTTATTGTTACCGGTATGATCTTTTCATATGTGTTGTTTTGATCATGTTGACGTTCATTTCATATTAAAGTATAACTCATTCCCACGTAATTTAGATTTTTGGATAATTATATTATAAGAAATAGGAAGTGATGAAATAAATTATTTATCTTCAAGCAACTTTCTTTTCTATTCTCTTTTGCAACATGGCAATTATAATGCTACACAACACTTTACATCTCTCTTTAACTGCCCTGCCGATCATCTTGTCTGACCACAGACAGACTTTGACTGGCCAGTCACGGCAGTGTGGACAACAACACAAGTGTGTTCGACAGACTTTGCCTGGTGACGGGGCACATGCTGCCAGACACTGCTCGATCGTGTGGACGGGGCTTTAGATATCACATGGCCAAGGTCATGCGCGAACTGGAGAATGTACTTTTTGTGAACAATTAGATGAATTTCGAATGGAACTCCTCCCTGTTTAGCGGAGATGGCACTCATTTATCAGAAAAAGGCGTTCAGTATATGAGTGACATCCTAAAGCACGTAACCTACATTGCCCAAGAAAGCAATTACGTCAAACTGGATCATGAAACAGAAATGATCATACATCCCTCAGAGTATTGATATCGATCCCTACCACCCAAGAAGCCCTCCCACAACCCAAACCAACCAATTACATTAAATATATACCCCCCTTGGTTTACTAGTCGGGAACCTTAACCCGGCCGAACAATTATGAAACCTAAATAACCCCACCCAACTTATCCCCAAACCAACCCAACCAATGGAATTTATTTAATAACTCCCTTGAGCTTCAAGTCGCAAACCAAAACCCATCCGAACCACTGAGAGAAATAAATTCCCCACGAGCTAAAGGAAACTTTATCAAAATAGTATCCGTAAATGCTTGTTCAATAAGAAACAAATTAGACGAACTCAAATGTATATTCGTAAACGAGAAAGCTGATATTATCTGCATAGCAGATGCCCATCTGAACCTTAAACATAAAGATTTAGTTCATGAATATCACATTTAACCATATTAATGTTATCACAAAGACCGTAATAATGGAAAACAAAGAGGGAGGGCCAGGGTTGCAATGAACGTTGTCACATACTTAAACCCAATTGAGGTGACTCTCCGAAAGTAATGCGGAAATAGTTGTGTAAAAAAGAAAAACTAAAACTAAATCTATATCTATCTATCTATTGCCGGACGCTGTGATCCCCGAAGGACGGGTCAGGACGGGTCAACCACTCACAAACCCTCCTCACTCTGCTGTGAGGGACCATTGCGCTAAGGTATGCAATATTCCGTTAAGCAAGGACAATTTTAAAATAATTGACAGTTGATCTTCTGTAAACTTGAGAATTTTAGAATCACTTGACATTAAGAAAATTCAACCCAAACTAAATATTTCGAAGTCTGCTTTCCCCTTACTGTCAGTGTTGCTTATCGTGTCAAATTTAAATGTTTAGTAACTATACATTTTATTTATTTAGTATTAAGCTTTAGCGTGCCCAATATTTAGTATTAAGCTTTAGCGTTCCCAATATTTAGTATTAAGCTTTAGCGTTCCCAATATTTAGTATTAAGCTTTAGCGTTCCCAATATTTAATCTACGTACTTTATACCCCTCAATAAATTATGTTTTCGTTTGTATTTGCTTTTAGGTCACTGATGATGCCATACACTATGTTGAAACGTTTGATAATTATGGTAATACAGATGGTGTGTTACGTCCCTCGTCATTCTTGTCTTCATATATACAGTATATATACAGTATATACTTATTGAGATTGGAGACCGGACTGCCTAGTGGTGACCGCAAGGTCTGTGTGATCTCTCTCTCTCTCTCTCTCTCTCGCTCTCTCGCTCTCTCTCTCTCTCTCTCTCTCTCTCTCTCTCTCTCTCTCCTACACGTTAGCTTCGGTCGTGTTGCTCGTCCATGTAAATATATCCAGCCAAATAAACTCTACCAATATTAACCTCTGTCGAACGCTACAACATGAACCATTGAACCTGTTTGTTTGGTATACAAATATTTGAAACAGAGTCCACCATAATATATTATTGACGGCTATTCCGGACCATGTAACTTAGCCTTTTAATAGGGGTCACCGTTTTTGTTTTATGTTTCTCTCATTTTCTCTCGTTCCCTGGCTTGTATCCATTCGGTCCCATTCAGCCAACTGTTTTAAGACGCTTATCCCCATCCAGGTGTCGATTTCTTTCTGGCAAGCGATAGCGAGCCAACATTGTACAGAGAAATCCGGCTTCGCCGGAGTAATTTTTCTATCGCAAAAAGTAAAAATTTAGCTTGCTGTCAAAAAAAAAAATATGGATAGTCTCGCTACCGCTCGCCAGGAAAATATTGACACAAGGATCGGGGTAAACGTTTTAAAACAGTAGGCTGAATGAGGCCGAATGGATAAAAGACAAAGAGAGAGGGAGAGAAAGAGAAAAAAAGCGAGGTGGGGTCCCTTAAAGTGTGATGAACCTAGAGCTTGAATGATAATGGGAGTTGTTTAGTTTGCTCCATAGATCTCGCTCCATCAAGCTCTAAAAATAACCCCAATACCGGGGGGTTATAGGTAAATTTTGATATTTTTCAGTAGATAAAATTTCCTAGCCTAAGACAAGTTCCTCCTAAATTGCAGGAAATCTTTGCTCGCCAGAAACAAAAATCGATACCTACATGGCATGAAAGATCTAATAATTAACAAATTATTTGGGCGAAAGGTCTTGATCGTCAAATAAAAAGGAACGCACTTTTTAAAATATCAAAACTAGTGGGGAAAAACATGAGGGAGAAGGGGTTTAAGAAAACATGAGGGAGAAAGGGTTTAAGAAAACATGAGGGAGAAGGGGTTTAAGAAAAGAAACGCCATCTTAAGTGAAAATATACCCTTAAGGGGAGATCGCCACTTGAGGGATTTTTTGCTTGACTCTTTTCTCTCTCATGTCTAGCCCCATTGCTTTTGACATTTTAAGACGCTCGCCCCATTAGTTTGGCGATTTTTAAGAATTTCCGCCCCATTCTGTCAATTTTAAGACCTTTCGTGCCATTTAGGTGTCGATTTTATCCTGGCGAGCGATAGCGAGCCTGTAATTTAAGAGTAATCGGCCTTCGGCCGGGACATTTTTCTACCGAAAAATTTACAAATTTATCTTGAAAGGGGGTCAAGGGGGTGAAATTTTAAGATTGCTGGAGGAGTAGGAAACAAACTAGAAACCTCCCCTTAAGTCTTTCAATCATATGACTCGTTTAATATATATTCTAGCTACGGTACTTTCGGAAAATTTTGGGAAGAACCAGTGGAAGAACCAGTGGAAGAACCAGTGGAAGAACCAGTGGAAGAACCAGTGGAAGAACCAGTGGAAGAACCAGTGGAAGAACCAGTGGAAGAACCAGTGGAAGAACCAGTGGAAGAACCAGTGGAAGAACCAGTGGAAGAACCAGTGGAAGAACCAGTGGAAGAACCAGTGGAAGAACCAGTGGAACCAGTGGAAGAACCAGTGGAAGAACCAGTGGAACCAGTGGAAGAACCAGTGGAACCAGTGGAAGAACCAGTGGAACCAGTGGAACCAGTGGAAGAACCAGTGGAACCAGTGGAACCAGTGGAAGAACCAGTGGAACCAGTGGAACCAGTGGAAGAACCAGTGGAACCAGTGGAAGTCAAAAGAATAATTGAAATTGTATTCACCCCCCCCTTAATCTCTAGAAATAATTCCTTACTACAGTAAATGTATCTCTTATTAGTATTATCAAATTATATACATCGTCTGATTGAATGAGTCTATTAGTATTATCAAATTATATACATCGTCTGATTGAATGAGTCTATTAGTATTAGCAAAGTATATACATCGTCTGATTGAATGAGTATTAGTATTATCAAATTATATACATCGTCTGATTGAATGAGTCTATTAGTATTAGCAAAGTATATACATCGTCTGATTGAATGAGTCTATTAGTATTAGCAAAGTATATACATCGTCTGATTGAATGAGTCTATTAGTATTAGCAAAGTATATACATCGTCTGATTGAATGAGTCTATTAGTATTAGCAAAGTATATACATCGTCTGATTGAATGAGTCTATTAGTATTAGCAAAGTATATACATCGTCTGATTGAATGAGTCTATTAGTATTAGCAAAGTATATACATCGTCTGATTGAATGAGTCTATTAGTATTAGCAAAGTATATACATCGTCTGATTGAATGAGTCTATTAGTATTAGCAAAGTATATACATCGTCTGATTGAATGAGTCTATTAGTATTAGCAAAGTATATACATCGTCTGATTGAATGAGTATTAGTATTAGCAAAGTATATACATCGTCTGATTGAATGAGTCTATTAGTATTAGCAAAGTATATACATCGTCTGATTGAATGAGTCTATTAGTATTAGCAAAGTATATACATCGTCTGATTGAATGAGTCTATTCAGAACAAATGTATGATGGAGGTCAATTAAGGGGAGATTTGTATTGGTTTGTATATTTCTTATAACTATACTTATTATTTTTAGTTTCTTCCCTAGACCTTCATCAACCTTTAAATAATACTCCCAAGACTTCATTTCGAGATCAATTTATGGTAATGCCCAGGCCGAAGGCCTGTTCCTGCTAAATTGTTGGCTTGAAGTAAGCTACATTTTCATCTGGAAATTATATATAAGAACGAAAATTGAGAAGCACATGTAAACTAGAAACTAGAAAACAGAAGAAATAGGCTCAACTGTTTTATTGTTGCTTTCGTAGAATATCCTTGAATAGTGTGTAATAGTAAGGACATTGAATATCCTTGAATAGTGTGTAATAGTAAGGACATTGAATAGTTGGACAAAAGTAACAATATGGTTACCAGAATAATTGAGAACATTTTCATAATAGGCCTAGATTGATTAAGGAGGGTGACCTGCCTTTTTTTGCTTTCTCTGGTTTTTAGCCATTCGGTTCCATTCAGCCAACAGTTTATAGACGCTTATCCCCATCCAGGTGTCCATTTTCTCTTGGCTAGCGATAGCGAGCCAGCATTATATGGAGAAATATGGCTTCGCCGGAGACATTGTCTTTAGACAAATTTACACATTTAGCCTGCTGTCAAAAACATTTAAAAAAGTCTTAAAACAGTAGGCTGAATGGGGCCGAATGGATACAACCCAGAGAGAGAGAAAAATAACAAGGAGGGCTCCCTTAAAGAACACATGGATCTGATGACTCTAGGGGAGAGCAGAGACGGGGATATTGTTACTCTATACAAAGGCGTCGTGACAGCAGCGGTTGGCTCGTGTGATTCAGGGGAGATGGGTCGTTTTTCTGGTCCCCCTTCTTCATGCTTAGCCCCATTAGTTTCAGATTTGATGAAGTTTGCCCCATTAGCTTGACGATTTTAAGACCTTTCGCCCCATATCTTTGGCAATATTAAGACTTGTTGTGTCCTTTAGGTTTCGATTCCTTCCTTTATATTACATGGCATCGATGGCCCTGGGATTATTATGGGATTGTCACCCATATAAAGCCATCAACCCATTGAATCGGAAAAACCCCGACATGCGGTCTATGTAATTGCACCCATTCCAATATTGGAAACATCTCCTCACACTTGTGGGGTTGTGGGACACTCAAGAATGAGACGAAATTCAACTTTCCAACCAAATCAATCTAGTGATTAAGGGGAGGTTTCTAGTTTGTTTCCTACTCCTCCAGCAATCTTAAAATGTCACCCCCTTGACCCCCTTTTAAAGATAAATTTGTACATTTTTCGGTAGAAAATTGTCCCGGCCGAAGGCCGGTTACTCTTAAATTACAGGCTCGCTTTCGCTCGCCAGGATAAAATCGACACCTAAATTGCACAAAAGGTCTTAAAATTGACAGAAATGGGGCGAAAGTTCTTAAAATCGCCAAACTAAAGGGGGCGAGCGTCTTAAAATCTAAAAAGCAATGGGGCTAAACATGAGAGAGAAAGGGATCCAGAAAAAATCCCTCAAGTGGAAATCCCCACTTAAATGCTTACATGAAATACTGTGTGCGACAAAAGGGTTCACAGCTTTAATAATACGTTCATATGATAGAAGCAGACAAGACAAAACGTGTTTAGTAATTTTTTGCAAATGTACATTTAAGTGAATACACATCGACGCACATACACACACCTGCAAAGACACACACATACAGTATATTAGCGCACATTTGCAAAGACGCACGCGGACACACATACACATTATCACACACATACACATTATCACACACATACACATTATCACACACATACACATTATCACACACATGCACATTATCACACATACACATTATCACACACATGCACATTATCACACACATACACATTATCACACACATACACATTATCACACACATACACACATACACATTATCACACACATACACATTATCACACACATACACATTATCACACACATACACATTATCACACACATACACATTATCACACACATGCACATTATCACACACATGCACATTATCACACACATGCACATTATCACACACATGCACATTATCACACACATGCACATTATCACACACATACACATCATCACACTTACACACACATACACATTATCACACATCACACTTACACACACATACACATTATCACACACATACACATTATCACACATGCACATTATCACACACATGCACATTATCACACACATGCACATTATCACACACATGCACATTATCACACACATACACATTATCACACACATACACATTATCACACACATACACATTATCACACACATACACATTATCACACACATGCACATTATCACACACATGCACATTATCACACACATACACATTATCACACACATACACATTATCACACACATGCACATTATCACACACATACACATTATCACACACATACACATTATCACACACATGCACATTATCACACACATACACATTATCACACACATACACATTTCACACACACACATTATCACACACATACACATTATCACACACCACACATTATCACACACATACACATTATCACACAACACATCACACACCACATTATCACACATACACATTATCACACACATACACATTATCACACATACACATTATCACATACACATTATCACACACATACACATTATCACACACATACACATTATCACACACATACACATTATCACACACATACACATTATCACACACATATGTAACAATATCGAGTAACCTAAAACCGAGTCAACAATGTTCAGAAGTTGTTAAGAAGGCAAACAAAATAATTGGCTTTATAGGCAGGTCATTTGAGCATAAATCCAAAGAAGTTATCCTAACCCTTTACAATTCCTTAGTCCGCCCTCTTCTGGAATACTGCGTTCAATCCTGGTGCCCTTATTACCAAAAAGATATAAACAAGCTAGAACGAGTTCAACGTAGAGTTACCAAAATGATACCTAGCCTAAAGAACAAACCATACGAAGAGCGTCTTAGAGAATTAAATCTATTTCCTTTAACCCAGCGCAGATTAAGAGGCGACTTAATTCAAGTGTTCAAAATCATCAAAGGCATCGACAATATGAACTGTAGTAAGTACTTCACTATCGACCAATCTAATTACACGCGGGGAAACGGTTGCAAAATTATTGGTAAATCTTTTAACTCGCACGAATCTAAGAATTTCTTCTTCAATCGAGTTGTCAACTTGTGGAATGGGCTTCCCCGAGACGTTATAGACTGCAGCACCGTTGATTCATTTAAATTCCGCCTAGACAAATATCTCGCATCAAACCCGCGACTGACTGCGTTTGTAAATGAATAACTTTATCCTCCCCTCAGTTACTAACCCATATGTCCCCTACTAACTTCCTAGTCCTGCCACGTTAGTGGCAGGGCAGTAGTTCCCTTTCCAATGTTCCCTTACCCACTCTAAACCACTGTTTGGACACTTGATCCTCAGTGTTTTGGAGGACAAGCAACCTAGAAGGGTCACTAGACCTGTTGTTGCTTGATTTCCTTTGTACTCCTTTGTACTCTTTTGTACATACACATTATCACACACATACACATTATCACACACATACACATTATCACACACATACACATTATCACACACATACACATTATCACACACATACACATTATCACACACATACACATTATCACACACATACACATTATCACACACATACACATTATCACACACACCCCTCATAACCAACCACAAGCTATTACTACCATCTCTCTCTCTCTCTCTCTCTCTCTCTCTCTCTCTCTCTCTCTCTCTCTCTCTCTCTCTCTCTCTCCCTCTCTCCCGACCCATTCATCATCACTATATCTGCACCATCACCAGCCTCACATCTCGCCTACATTTATCTTACCCAACCTCTTGCGTTATGTATTACTCTCACTTTCCTTTATCACTGTCTCTCATCTTTTCATGGAACAAACTACCTGATAATGTCGAGTTCAAATGTTCAAGTGTCACTTAAAGGAGCCCATCTCGCTTGTTTTCTCTTTCTCTCCCTCTCTCTTTGGCTTGTATCCATTCGGCCACATTCAGCCTACTGTTTTAATACTGTTATCCCCATCCATGTGTCAATATTTTCCTGGCGAGCGGTAGCGAGCCAGCATATATATATTATTGTTTTGACAGAGAGCTAAATTTGTAAATTTTTCGATAGAAAAATGTCTCTGGCAAAGCCGGGTTTCTCCATACAATGCTGGCTCCCCAGGAAGAAATAAGACACCTGGATGGGGATAAACGTCTTAAAATAGTTGGCTGAATGGGGCCGAATGGATACAAGCCAAGGAAAGAGAGAAAAGGAGAGAAGGATAAAAAAAAAAAAAGAGCCGGTGATCCCCCTTAAAATATTTATCTTGCTTTGAATCCCTGACTGAGTGCATTTGTGACTTGGCGGTAAAATTGGCATGTCCCTACGTTGCTTACTCTGCTATTTCAAAGTTTGCACAGCCAAATTTGTTGTTAGATATAAACACTTAGTATTTATATGATGTATAGACAGTTTACTGTAGTTCCATAATTAGCAATTAACTATCAACACATCAATTGCTCGGAGATTGGCAGCCCTTTCAACCCCGCGGATGTAACCAAATGTCGAGCACCTCACACATTTCATGACTGGTCTTGTGGGTGGGACTAGCTATCCCCGAACATAGTGTCCATCAGCGGAGGAGCTCCCATGGATATGTTCTTGCGAACAACCCTGCATCACATCTCCCTTCCACACACACATGGCTGTAAGTCTCCTTTAGCCCTACACTTATTTTTTGTTTTCATTCACGACATAGAGGCGAACAATTTATCCGTCCAGTTTTATGGGCGGATACAGTTTGGAAGCTTCAAACTTTATATTGCGTAAGCATTCAACTACCTAGCATAAGCTACCTTCGATCTACTTTCCGATTCCAATGTGAAAGCCTCAAAACTGTACGAAAACAAATCCATCGAAAATTGCCGGAAAATACGCTCGCATGACACCCCAATAAGTTACCTTTATCTCCCTTTCATGTACCTTGCCTCCCTCTTATCAACATCATTGCACCACTCGTCTCCCATCAAACCCCCCCCCCCCTCACATAACATTGTTTCCCCATTCCAACACTTGTCTCCCTTTCTCTTCCCCACATAACATTAATTTCCCCACTACCCCCTCCCATTACATCCCTCACCCTTCCCACCACCTCACTTTCCCCTCTATCCCCCTCCTCTTGAAGACGTCATCACTGTGCCCTCTGCCTGCCTCCCACGCCTGGCCCTCTCATTATCAGCTTGGGGTTATCATCTTCCCCTCTGCTCGGCCCATCCATCATCATTACCGCCAGAGGGATTTAGTCTTGTCACTTCGCCCTAGAGTCATTCCGCACATAAACCATTCACCCACTAGTCATTTTGCCTACTAGTCATGTCGCCTATTAGTCATTTCACCTACCAGCCATTTCGCCTATTACTAATATCGGGTACAAATTATTTTTTATACAAATACATTTGTTCACATTCCTACCCCTGTTCTGTCAAACTTTCTAATCCAAGAGAGAACCGATTTACCCAATTTGTTCTACTAAACAAGTAAACTCTGGAATTCTTTCCCTCAATCTTTCTTTTCCTCATCCTATGACTTAAACTGCTTTAAGATCCGTGTACTCAGACATTTTGACTTTAACGTACCTTGAATTTGGCTCCCTGTTACGCTTTCAACTTCGGGGAGACACTTGTTACAGATAGCATTGTTTTTTGTATCCTTCTTACGCATAGGAAAAACAAATGAAAGCATAAAAAATCGTTGGAGTCATTTTGCCAATATCTACTTGACAAAGAACACCCTCGTGTTGTACTCATTCTAGGGAGCATGCCTAGAAGAATCAAGTTCTGTGATTTTGTCTTGTACTGCTGGATCATCTTACGGTTTACTTTTCGTACAGTTCTTTTGATCTCATCCACATTATATAATTTGTACCTGCATGAATGATGTTAGGGTTGTATTTTGGGCATGGGTGGTGACTTCATCAATGGCGCGCAGCAACATCATAGCCTACAGACCCGCACTTGGAATACAGAGACCCTTCCTACTCTTGGGTGCCCTGCCCCACAACTCAGTTAATTGTCCTCACACAATGGAATCTCCAGTGAGCCTGACCTAATTTTCGTCCTCTTCAGTATTACCAAGAATATGAAATTTTATAAAAAATAGTTACCTTCTTCTTCTTTGGCTGCACACCATTTCTTACGACTGTGGAGGCAATCTGTTATCGATAGCCTGGGATGTCACTGCAGCAGGCCTTGGTGACTCAGATACAACAATCTGTTATCGATAGCCTGGGATGTCACTGCAGCAGGCCTTGGTGACTCAGATACAACAATCTGTTATCGATAGCCTGGGATGTCACTGTACCAGGCCTTGGTGATTCAGATACAACAATCTTGAAACCGTGTCCCCATTCGTAGTGGCTGGGAGAGTAGTTCCATTGCCAATGTTGGCACTCACGAACTCCTCAAGGGTATTTACTATACGGGTTAATACATCAATACGTTGTGTGGCCTTTCTTAGTGTTCCTCAAGTTCTATGCGTTGGATATATGAACAGCAGTTCTTTGAGTTTCCGCTGGGGAAGATTGTTGTACCATAATACCCATTACAAGGCGTTAAAGTACGTAAAGTAGGCATCATTTTAGAAGAAAGAGTCATAGGAATATACATAAATAAATAGCAATGAGCTAATTTGATAGAGAGAGCGCGAGACAGCACGCGAGAGCGGGAAATGGTGGGTGTTTGGAGAGAGGAATGTGGAGAGAGAGAGATAGAGGAGGGTGGGGGGGGGGGAGGGTGAGTGAAAATTGTATGGAATAATAAGAGTATGAGTTTCCAATGTAAACGGAAGTGAGAGTGCACGGTACTGAGCGAAACTAGGGACTGACAGTAAACAAAGGCTTAAGATGTAAGTAAGAACACACAAATGAAAGATAACATTGGTGGTAGTATGAACACTTAGTATATTAGTACACGGGTGAAGGGAACAGGTAAACAAAAAAGGTAGGGTCAGGAGGTGTACAGTATGTATATAAGGCGGGAGGGAGGGAGGGGACTTTTAAATGGTTATTTTCCGGTCTATGCCAGAGAACATTCGAGTCTAAGCATATATACATAGTAATTCAATCTCTAGGGAAATGAGATAATAGAGCAGGAGAGTTATTTATGTGTAATACTGGGGAAAACAAAACACGCAGTTATACAAATATACATATGAAACAATTGGCCATCCAGTTTGACAAATGTAATTTTCCTGAACAATAAGTACCCAGCAAAGGATTTTGTAATATATGATGCTATCACAGATACACACATTCGATAACTGAACAGTATAATTGATATACTAAGGAATAATAATTGGGACGCTGAATACTGTTATAGAAACACTGAACAAGACACTAGGAAAATCAAAACTTGTCGCTGGACTCTAAAAACATAACTGGAACAAAAACATTACCACTGAGGCGCCACATACGAAAAACATTACCACTGAGGCGCCACATACGAAAAACATTACCATTGAGGCGCCACATACGAAAAACATTACCACTGAGGCGCCACATACACATACGAAAAACATTACCACTGAGGCGCCACATACGAAAAACATTACCATTGAGGCGCCACATACGAAAAACATTACCATTGAGGCGCCACATACGAAAAACATTACCACTGAGGCGCCACATACGAAAAACATTACCATTGAGGCGCCACATACGAAAACATTACCATTGAGGCGCCACATACGAAAAACATTACCACTGAGGCGCCACATACGAAAAACATTACCACTGAGGCGCCACATACGAAAAACATTACCATTGAGGCGCCACATACGAAAAACATTACCACTGAGGCGCCACATACGAAAAACATTACCACTGAGGCGCCACATACGAAAAACATTACCATTGAGGCGCCACATACGAAAAACATTACCATTGAGGCGCCACATACGAAAAACATTACCATTGAGGCGCCACATACGAAAAACATTACCACTGAGGCGCCACATACGAAAAACATTACCATTGAGGCGCCACATACGAAAAACATTACCATTGAGGCGCCACATACGAAAAACATTACCACTGAGGCGCCACATACGAAAAACATTACCATTGAGGCGCCACATACGAAAAACATTACCACTGAGGCGCCACATACGAAAAACATTACCACTGAGGCGCCACATACGAAAAACATTACCATTGAGGCGCCACATACGAAAAACATTACCACTGAGGCGCCACATACGAAAAACATTACCATTGAGGCGCCACATACGAAAAACATTACCATTGAGGCGCCACATACGAAAAACATTACCATTGAGGCGCCACATACGAAAAACATTACCACTGAGGCGCCACATACGAAAAACATTACCATTGAGGCGCCACATACGAAAAACATTACCACTGAGGCGCCACATACGAAAAACATTACCATTGAGGCGCCACATACGAAAAACATTACCACTGAGGCGCCACATACGAAAAACATTACCATTGAGGCGCCACATACGAAAAACATTACCACTGAGGCGCCACATACGAAAAACATTACCACTGAGGCGCCACATACGAAAAACATTACCACTGAGGCGCCACATACGAAAAACATTACCACTGAGGCGCCACATACGAAAAACATTACCACTGAGGCGCCACATACGAAAAACATTACCACTGAGGCGCCACATACGAAAACATTACCACTGAGGCGCCACATACGAAAAACATTACCACTGAGGCGCCACATACGAAAAACATTACCACTGAGGCGCCACATACGAAAAACATTACCACTGAGGCGCCACATACGAAAAACATTACCACTGAGGCGCCACATACGAAAAACATTACCACTGAGGCGCCACATACGAAAAACATTACCACTGAGGCGCCACATACGAAAAACATTACCACTGAGGCGCCACATACGAAAAACATTACCACTGAGGCGCCACATACGAAAAACATTACCACTGAGGCGCCACATACGAAAAACATTACCACTGAGGCGCCACATACGAAAAACATTACCACTGAGGCGCCACATACGAAAAACATTACCATTGAGGCGCCACATACGAAAAACATTACCATTGAGGCGCCACATACGAAAAATATTACCACTGAGGCGCCACATACGAAAAACATTACCATTGAGGCGCCACATACGAAAAACATTACCATTGAGGCGCCACATACGAAAAACATTACCACTGAGGCGCCACATACGAAAAACTGTAACACTAATCTGATAACTAGCAAAAGGGGACAAGAAGTTAAAACCGTAGCATTGAAAGATATATAAATTACAATGAAGCACAATATACACTTGAGAACAGAGGTACTAAGCAGTACTATAATTCGCAGTACTTAAGGGGAGGTTTTTAGTTTGTTGCCTAGTCCTCCATCAAGCTTAAAATTACACCCCCTAGGCTCCCTTACCAGATAAATTTGTACATTTTTCGGTAGAAAAATTTCCCGGCCAAAGGCCGGTTCCTCTTAAATTACACCTAAATGGGACGAAAGGTCTTAAAATGGGGCATAAGTTCTTAAAATCGCCAAACTAATGGAGCGAACATCTTAAAATCTCAAAAGCAATGGGGCTAAACATGAGGGAGAAAGGGGTCTAGAAAATAATCCCTCCAGTAGAAATCTCCCCTTAACGGTAGCCATAGTCGTGGTGGTAGCCGAAGATCACTTATGTGCTTTCACTTTCTTAACCCCGTCTGTACCAGTAAAGCCTTTTGCATTTTATTCTATATATATTTAGACGATTTTACTCAGCTTAGGAAGAACGTCTAGCAATTAATAGGCTACAGACTAACTCCATTAATCCAGTTATCTACCATATCCATACCATATCTACCATAAGCTTCATGAAATCACAAGGGACTGGGCTCCAGTCCTGACGCTTTTCTTGACTTACATGCAGTGGCTTAATGATCCAGAAAGGTTAATAGCCTCTGAAGTCCTATTTTAACTTTATGAAATCGTCTAAATGCAGCTGAAATCAAATAAAAAAGAAGTCACCTGTACAGAAAGAGTTAATGCACTTTTCCCGAATTCAGAGTGTGATTAACGTTCAATATATTTCCTCTTCCTTTCCAGCCCCGCCCCTGAAGTTCTCGATACTGTCTGGCAACGAGGAGGGGATCTTCCGTCTGGACTCGGCTTCAGGGCGACTCTTTCTCCTCCGACCCTTGGACTACGAGAGGAAGAAACAGGTACGAGATCCAAGATAATCATTTAAGGGGGGTGACTAGCTTGTTTTCTCTCATTTTCTCGTGACTTTTATCCATTCGGCCCTATTCAACCTACTGTTTTAAGACGTATATCTCCATCCAGGTGTCGATTTCTTCCTCGCGAGCGATAGCGTGCAAGCAGTGTATGGAGAAATCCGGCTTCGCCGGAGCATTTTTTTATCAAAAATGTACAAATCTAGGCTGCTGTCAAAAAAAAGTTTTTAATAATATGCTAGCTTGCTGACGCTTGCCAGGACAAAATCGATACATAGATGGGGATAAGTCATTAAACAGTAGGCTCGACGGGGCCGAATGGATACAACCAAGAGAGGGAGAGTAAAAAAAAACGAGGTGGGCCCCCTTAACCTGTAGACTATATATCCTTCCATAACAAAACTTCACATGTCTATCATCCGGACTCTGCTTAGATGCAGACCTCTCCTTGATTCCTCGGGCATAGTCAAGGTACATTATGCTCCAGAGCTATAGCATAATTATATCATAGTCACTCTAATGCTCAATGAATATATTGAACTACTTGATAATAATACGTACAACAATACCCTGTCCTCAATTGCCGGTAACATTAAGTCATCATGGATCATCGGGCAACCGATAATTGTGTTTTAACTTTTACCTTGAACTGTGGGAGGAAGATACAAGTAGAAACGTATTGTTGATCAATTAATCTTCTTGACATATTTTTTTATCATTCGTCCATAGTTAAATTTCGAATATTTTCACTTTTGTCAAAACGTTAAACGTTAAACACTACTAAGCTTGGTGTTCTGCTTGTACAGTATTTCTTATATGTGAAGTGATAATGTATTTGTGGAGGTGGAGGTGATCTGCGATGAGAAGGGGACTTATTCCTCAATAATATCAATCCAATGTGGAGGGAAGTGAAGTAGTGTAGGTTATGCTGTATATTGTGGGTAAATATTTTGCATTGGTGAATATTTTACTAGGCGTGCTGGACTGTGTGGGAGACCGGAACAACTTACAGTAATAGGAACATATTTTAAGGCCATTTTTATCACTTCTCGGCTTATTGTATTGTAGTTCATCATCAGGGATGTAATTTTATACAACTGTATGAAATAGACAATAGTTAGGAGTTTTGGTGAACTATTCTCTTTCAGAGCTTTGAATGGAACTATCTTGCTTTAAGGCTACAGTGTATGATAAATGACCGTTTCTCTTGAAAAAACCTACATACCTATATATATATATATATATATATATATATATATATATATATATATATATATATATATTCATTCATAGAACCCTAACGAATACACGATTAATCGACCGAATACAAAGTCAGCAACTACGAGAAAGTGTTCGAACACAATTTGGCATAAGGGAGAACCTAACAAAGGAGTACAAAGGAGTACAAAGGAAATCAAGCAACAACAGATCTAGTGACCCTTCTAGGTTGCTTGTCCTCCAAAACACTGAGGATCAAGTGACCAAACAGTGGTTTAGAGTGGGTAAGGGAACATTGGAAAGGGAACTACTGCCCTGCCACTAACGTGGCAGGACTAGGAAGTTAGTAGGGGACATATGGGTTAGTAACTGAGGGGAGGATAAAGTTATTCATTTACAAACGCAGTCAGTCGCGGGTTTGATGCGAGATATTTGTCTAGGCGGAATTTAAATGAATCATAACCTAACCAATCCTATCCTCACTTAAGCCTACCCTAACCCAACTGAATCTTCCCCTAGTATACTGTACAGCCGTGTCTTTCATCAGAGGCTGAGTTTTCTTGGTACCGCCTAAGCGAGGTTACAGTATATTATTTGAAAGCAGCAGTAAGTAAGTAGGGATCGATACACCATGCCTGTCATCAGTCCAACTCTACAAATAGTTCGTAATGTTCAGCAGTTTTTCATAATTTTCCTTCCAAAGGTGTGCAAATATTCTTGTCTGCGAATGGACTATCGTTCAGAAAAGGTCCAGCACTTTTGATGATTAAGTTATCAATATGCATATAATGGATATTATGGATGTGATTATGTATTCGTTAAATTAATATCCTAACTTGATTTGATCAGTCCAATTTACATTCATAAATCAGTGTGATGGAGATGAGCTGCTTGAGGAGTATGTGTGGAGTATCACGCGAAGAGACAGATTGAAGAATGAAGAGGTACGTAGGAGATTGGGACAACAGGAACCCTTATCGGCCAAAGTGTGAAGTAGGGTGCTATGCTGGTATGGACATATTGCACGAATGGAAGATGAAAGACTTACACAAATAATATGAGTCAGACACCAGGGGAAATAGATTGAGAAGAAGACCTTTTATGAGATGGAGAGAAGCGTCGAAAGATTGAAAGATGCCTAAAGAACAGGCAAAGGAAGTGGAAATAGATATGAATGAATGGAGAATGCTTGTGAATATATGAATGATAACACAGTCGTAGGGAAAGGGGGTCGGGCGCCAGTTGGACTAGATAATGGTCAGTCAGGCGCCTGGCCCGGGGAGGCAGTGTATGTTGTGAAGGCCCATGCCCGGAAGTAAATGAGTGGGCATTGTGGTAGTGCGCTTCGCTGCGTGTCTACCTACTGAGACCGGAACCTCTCCTGGAGGTCTGGGACCTGCAAATCTTTTTGCTGCGAAACCCAAATGGGCTTTGGTATCTGGATCTTCTACTGGGCGACCTAGTTGTGTGTGAATTTTATTTATTTTTATGTTTTTGTTTTGTTGTTTCTGTTCGGTCTCGAGTCGGCCACCCCAGCTATGGGGTATGTGCCTGAGTATATACATACTGTACATACATACATAGGCCTACATACTTAGGATGGAGAAGCAGATTATTTGTTTACTGGTTGTAAGGAATTTAAATTTAGTTACATACCACCAGTGTCAATAAATATATTTGCAAGATGATAATTACTGGAGACTATTTTTTTTGTTTAGTCAACACATTTCTTAATCTGAATATCCCTTCCGTCGGTGTCTATGAAGACAAAGGAGAGCCAGGACAAGTAATTATCTATAAACTTGTTTCCTGAGCAATTCTAGAACGTAATTTGTATTTAATCTTTCGTAAATGTCATCGGATATAGTTTGTGAAAATATACCCAAATCAGCGTGCAATCGTACAGCGGTGAATGGAATCGTAAAGGTTCCAATTAGTTTTCTTCAAGTGGTAGGATTTCCTAATTAGAATTTAATCAAGAAGGAAATGAAAATGTCGTCATCAGACTAAAAAAGTTGACTCTCTCAGCTCTATGCGGTAATTTATTTTTATTTTTTTATTCTAGCTAATATCTTGTGAATGTATTAAGCTTGAGAAAAATATATCATCATGTAAGAGTTATAGATGTTCTATTTCATATAACAGTAACGGCGTATTTTATAATAATTATGACTAACTATATACACTTGTACCACCTTTCTTAAAACTTATCTTACAGTAGCTAAAAGGGAAAATAGACAGTCTGGTCTTTTGGTCGGAGAAAAGGTATATATGGAGCAGACACGTAATGGAAGGCGGAAGAGAGGATAACAAAGGGAGGATACTTTGAACTTGACTTTTCTCAGGTTTAAGGGGATAGTGTTCGATTTTTGGCCTATGTGTTCATATATTTATAAAAAAAATAGTTTCTTTGCTAGACCTCTATCAAGCTTAAAGAAAACACCCCCTAGACCCCCTTTCAAAATAAATGTGTACATTTTTCGGTAGAAAAATGTCCCGGCCCAAGGCCGGTTCCTTCTGAAATGACAGGCTCGCTATCGCTCGCCAAGAAAAACTCGACACCTAAATGGCACGAAAGGTCTTAATATTGACAAAGACATGGGGCTAAAGGTCTCAAAATCGCCAAACTAACTGAACGAACGTCTGAAAATCTCAAAACGAATATGCTAAACACGAGGGAGAAAGAGGTCCATAAAAAGCGAGTACTACCCCCTTAAAGAGGAACAATCTGTAGAGTGGGGTAGTAGCGAGAGGAAGATACACATATATACGGTATATAGCTGCAGGGAGGGGGAAGGGCCTATATATATACGGTATATAGCTGCAGGGAGGGGGAAGGGCCTATATATATATACAGTATATAGCTGCAGGGAGGGGGAAGGACCTATATATATATACAGTATATAGCTGAGCTGCAGGGAGGGGGAAGGCCCTATATATATATACAGTATATAGCTGCAGGGAGGGGGAAGGGCCTATATATATATACAGTATATAGCTGCAGGGAGGGGGAAGGACCTATATATATATACAGTATATAGCTGCAGGGAGGGGGAAGGGCCTATATATATACAGTATATAGCTGTAGGGAGGAGGAAGGGCCTATATATATACAGTATATAGCTGCAGGGAGGGGGAAGGCCTATATATATATATACAGTAGATAGCTGTAGGGGGGGGGAAGGACCTATATATATACAGTATATAGCGGCAGGGAGGGGGAAGGGCCTATATATATATACAGTATATAGCTGCAGGGAGGGGGAAGGACCTATATATATATATACAGTATATAGCTGCAGGGAGGAGGAAGGGCCTATATATATACGGTATATAGCTGCAGGGAGAGGGAGGGGCCTATATATATACAGTATATAGCTGCAGGGAGGGGGAAGGGCCTATATATATACAGTATATAGCTGCAGGGAGGGGGAAGGGCCTATATATATACAGTATATAGCTGCAGGGAGGGGGAAGGATCTATATATATATATTATTTAGCTGCAGGGAGGTGGAGGGACCTATATATATATATACAGTATATTGGTGCAGGGAGGGGGAAGGGCCTATATATATACAGTATATAGCTGCAGGGAGGGGGAAGGGCCTATATATATACAGTATATAGCTGCAGGGAGGGGGAAGGGCCTATATATATATACAGTATATAGCTGCAGGGAGGGGGAAGGGCCTATATATATACAGTATATAGCTGCAGGGAGGGGGAAGGGCCTATATATATATACAGTATATAGCTGCAGGGAGGGGGAAGGGCCTATATATATACAGTATATAGCTGCAGGGAGGGGGAAGGGCCTATATATATATACAGTATATAGCTGCAGGGAGGGGGAAGGGCCTATATATATACAGTATATAGCTCCAGGGTGGGGGAAGGGCCTATATATATATATACAGTATATAGCTGCAGGGAGGAGGAAGGGCCTATATATATACAGTATATAGCTGCAGGGAGGGGGAAGGACCTATATATATATACAGTATATAGCTGCAGGCAGGGGGAAGGGCCTATATATATACAGTATATAGCTGCAGGGAGGGGGAAGGACCTATATATATATACAGTATATAGATGCAGGGAGGGGGAAGGGCCTATATATATATATATACAGTATATAGCTGCAGGGAGGGGGAAGGACCTATATATATATATACAGTATATAGCTGCAGGGAGGGGGAAGGGCCTATATATATATACAGTATATAGCTGCAGGGAGGGGGGAAGGGCCTATATATATATACAGTTTATAGCTGCAGGGAGGGGGAAGTGCCTATATATATATACAGTATATAGCTGCAGGGAGGAGGAAGGGCCTATATATATACAGTATATAGCTGCAGAGAGAGGAAATGGTCTATATTTATACACCATATAGATGCAGGGAGGGGGAAGGACCTATATATATATATACAGTATATAGCTGCAGGGAGGGGGAAGGTCCTATATATATATATACAGTATATAGCTGCAGGGAGGGGGAAGGGCCTATATATATATACAGTATATAGCTGCAGGGAGGGGGAAGGGCCTATATATATATACAGTATATAGCTGCAGGGAGGGAGGGAAGGGCCTATATATACAGTATATAGCTGCAGGGAGGAGGAAGGGCCTATATATATACAGTATATAGCTGCAGGGAGGGGGAAGGGCCTATATATATATACAGTATATAGCTGCAGGGAGGGGGAAGGGCCTATATATATACAGTATATAGCTGCAGGGAGGGGGAAGGGCCTATACATATATTGCGCCGTAGAAAGGTTGTTGAGTGAAGCGTAAGGTACCGTACAGTGCCCATCAGACTGACTACTCAACCAGTGGACCGGTTCATCTATAGCCCATTCTCTGGCTTGTAGCCACACGGCCCATTTCAGCCAACTGTTTTAAGACGTTTATTCCCATTCAGGTGTTATCTTCCTGGCGAGCGAAAGCGAGCCAGCATATATATATTTTTGTTTTGACAGCGAGCTAAATTTGTACATTTTTCGATAGATAAATGTCTCCGGCGAAGCCGGATTTCTCAATACAATGCTGGGTCGCTATCGCTCGCCAGGAAGAAATCGACACCTGGATGGGGATAAACGTCTTGAAACAGTTGGCTGAATGAGGCCGAATGGATACAAGCCAGAGAAAGAGAGAAAAAGAGAGAAAGATAAAACAAAAATCGGTGACCCACCTTAAGGGGGGTGACCTGCTTTTTGTTATTTCTCTCCTTTTCTCTCTTTCTCTGGCTTGTATCCATTCGGCGCCATTCAGCCAACTATTTTAAGACCTTCATCCCCATCTAGGTGTCGATTGTATCCTGGCGAGCGATAGCGAGCCAGCATTATATGAAGAAATCCGGCTTCGCCGGAGACATTTTTCTATCGAAAAATGTACAAATTTAGCCTGCTGTCAAACAAAAATAAAAAATATGCTGGCTCGCTACCTCTCACCAGTAAGAAATTGACACCTGGATGGGGATAAACTTCTTAAAACAGTAGGCTGAATGGGGCCAAATGGATACAAGCCAGAGAAAGATAGAAAAGGACAGAACAAAAACAGGTGACCCCCCTTAAGTAAGTTTAGGTTTGATGGTCTCCGATATATTTGGTACCGGTGGAGAACTAATGGTTGAAATAGTTTGCTATACCCTGTTCCAAGTAGGTAGGCCAGCAATCGTAAAACCTAACCTCTGTAACCCACAAAGGGCTTGAGCAAATGGGCTGTAAATTTCCACACTTATTCCCTGGCTGACCCTTCCCAAATGGTACACATAGTAGCTCGATTACTCTAGTCGTTTGTGAGTTATAGAGGTTATTGTTCAAGAGTGTTGGCCTACTTACTTGGAACCGGGTATAATTGAGCTGTCCGGGAATCATACAATTATAAGTTGTACTATAAGATGTTATGACAGGTAGAGGTAAAGATGTTATGACAGGTAGAGGTAAAGATGTTATGACAGGTAGAGGTAAAGATGTTATGACAGGTAGAGGTAAAGATGTTATGACAGGTAGAGGTAAAGATGTTATGACAGGTAGAGGTAAAGATGTTATGACAGGTGAGGTAAAGATGTTATGGACAGGTAGAGGTAAAGATGGTATGACAGGTAGAGGTAAAGATGTTATGACAGGTAGAGGTAAAGATGTTATGACAGGTAGAGGTAAAGATGTTATGACAGGTAGAGGTAAAGATGTTATGACAGGTAGAGGTAAAGATGTTATGACAGATAGAGGTAAAGATGTTATGCCAGGTAGAGGTAAAGATGTTATGACAGATAGAGGTAAATATGTTATGACAGGTAGAGGTAAAGAGGAAAGCCAATTCTTAAATACTACATCCTTTTCTGTTTGTGAATTATATAAACTTGGAGAGTGGCATAACAACGATCATTATAGGGAAAGACAATATTTTAATGTAAAGGAAGGGACTGGAGTTCTCGCAGAGGCTCCAGTCCTAACGTTATTCTTGACGTACAAAGGAGTACAAAGGAAATCAAGCAACAACAGATCTAGTGACTCTTCTAGGTTGCTTGTCCTCCAAAACACTGAGGATCAAGTGTCCAAACAGTGGTTTAGAGTGGGTAAGGGAACATTGGAAAGGGAATTACTGCCCTGGAACTATAGTCTGTGGCAGGATTAGGAAGTTAGTAGGGGACAGATGGGTTAGTAACTGAGGGGGGGATAAAATAAAGTTATTCATTTACAAAAGCAGTCGGTCGCGGGTTTGATGCGAGATATTTGTCTATGCGGAGTTTAAATGAATCAACGGTGATGCAGTCTATAACGTTTCGGGGAAGCCCATTCCACAAGTTGACAACTCGATTGAAGAAGAAATTCTTAGATTCGTGCGAGTTAAAAGATTTACCAATAATTTTGCAACCGTTTCCCCGCGTGTAATTAGATTGGTTGATAGTGAAGTACTTATTACAGTTCATATTGTCAATGCCTTAGATGATTTTGAACACTTGAATTAAGTCGCCTCTTAATCTGCGCTGGGTTAAAGGAAATAGATTTAATTCTCTAAGACGCTCTTCGTATGGTTTGTTCTTTAGGCTAGGTATCATTTTGGTAACTCTACGTTGAACTCGTTCTAGCTTGTTTATATCTTTTTGGTAATTAAGGGCACCAGGATGAACCAGTATTCCAGAAGAGGGCGGACTAAGGAATTGTAAAGGGTTAGGATAACTTCTTTGGATTTATGCTCAAATGACCTGCCTATAAAGCCAATTATTTTGTTTGCCTTCTTAACAAACTTCTGAACATTGTTGACTCGGTTTTAGGTTACTCGATATTGTTACTCTCAGATCGGTTTCTCTGTTTACATTCTTAAGCTGAGTGCCATTCATCGAATAGTTTGCTTTCTCATTTTGGTATCCGATATGTCAGTACTTTACATTTATCCGCCATTGAAAACTCATTTGCCAAATTTGGGGCACCAAACATGACAATTTATGTAGATTGTGTTGCATATCGTCAACTTGTTCTTTTGAGAGTACGCTATTTGCAATTTTTGTATCGTCAGCAAATTTTGATATTGTACAGGTGAAACCCTCATCTATGTCGTTGATGTAAATTAGAAAGAGAATTGGTCCTAGTACCGATCCCTGGGGTACCCGCTACTTACATTGGTCCATTTAGATGCCTTACCGTTTATGACTACTCTTTGCTTTCCTGTCGCTGAGCCAATTTATCCATTTCAACACACCGTCTTGTATTCCATGCGCTTTTAGTTTTAGCAGTAAACGTTTTTGGGGAACTTTGTCAAAGGCCTTTTGAAAATCAAGGTATATAATATCTACAGCTTTACTCTCATCGTAGAGGTTGAGGATATCGTGGAAGAAGTCTAAGAGGTTTGTTAAACAGGAACGTTTTTTACGAAAGCCGTGTTGAGTATCTTTAAGTATGTTATTTTCCTCTAAGTGATTTACGGAGTCTGTCTCGTATGACCGTTTTCTAGCATTTTACATACAACTGAGGTTAAGCTAATTGGACGATAGTTAACTGGGTTTAGGGATTTGCTGCCTTTTTTGAATATCGGTGTTACGTTGGCTAGCTTCCACTGATCGGGCATAGTTCCAGACTGCAAGGATTTATTGAATAGTAATGTCAGTGTTTGGAGAGCTCATCCTTAGCTCCTTTAGAACTCTAGGCGAGATTGTATCAGGTCCAGGCGTTTTATTTACCTTGAGTTTATCTAAACAATTCAAAATACTTCTCTCTCTGTAAACGGTGATATTGCTTAGAAACATCTGAATTATCAATCTGAATCGGCGATGGTGTAGGGATAATCACTGAGGTCTTCTGTTGTAAAAAACTGATGCAAAGAAGGTATTGAGGGCATTAAACTCATTTGTACTTCGTCTTTGTGTATTCTCCATTTTCATCGACTAACGGTCCAACAGTTTGAAGTAACTACTTTTTTCTTTCTGATATAACTATAGAATTCTTTCGGGTTTGTTTTACTTTGATTCGCAATTAAACTCTAAGGTCATTTTACTTTGCTTAATTAATTTTTGGCTTTGCGTCGTAGCTCTACAAATCATTTCAGCCGTTCTGCGTCATTTTGTGAGGATTTTAATCTATCATTAGCCAATTTTTTAGCAAGCAGGCAGTTTGAAATATCTTTATTCCACCATTTGGGCTTATTATTATGGCCTGGACGCCATATTTTCGATGGTATGCAGTCTTGCACTGCTTTTAGGTAAGTGGCTTCGAATAACTTCCAAGATGTATTTATGTCGTTATTGTGAATTAAAAAGCTCCAGTCAGTTTCTTTAAACATAGCTCTAAGTTTATGGAAGTTTGCTTTTTTGAAATTAGGGACTTTTTCGATGTTACTATTTGGTTCGTTACTAGTAAACTTTAAAGTGAAAGTTACCGTACGATGGTCGCTGTTACTGAATTCATCACCAACATTCAAATTCTTTATTAATTCTTCTTTTGTTGCAAGTACAATGTAAACGTTATTACCACGGGTCGGCGTTCGAACAAATTGATAAAGCGAACTCTCTTGCAAGTTCGTATACAAGTCATGTCCGGAGTGTGAAGTAAGAGTATCGCCCCACTTGGTCACAGGTAAATTAAAGTCGCCAAAAATTACGGTATCTTGTGAGTTACTTATATCTTCAATTTGTTCGTAAATTTCTTGGTCAGTTTGCACTGATTGAGCTGGAGGTCTGTATATTAATGCAAGTATTATTTTTGTACCTTTATTATTCTTTATTAGCACAAATGATGCGTCGACGTTCACAATTTGAGGTTTTGACAAGAGGGTAGGGTTAAGACTTTCTTTGATATAAAGTAAAACGCCACCTCCATTTCGATTTATTCGGCTTTTCTCAAACATTACATAACCGGGAAGTGAAAACTCTGCTAAAGAGTCTCTATCTTCTGTATTGAGCCAAGATTCTGTTATGCCAATCACATCATAATTTTCTGTAAACACTAGCTCCTCTAAATCTGAACATTTATTGGTATGCTACGAGCGTTTGCATAGAAACCCTTTAAATTTGTTATTTTAGAACTCACGGAACGCTCTTTAATATTATTTTTGGTTCTTGTCGGATCTACATTTATGTTCATGGCTGTCCTCGGTCCTCGCTGCCTTCGGTCCTTATCGCTGGTGGTCCTCGGTTGCCTCTGTTGGATGACCCCATGCTGCTTCTTCTCGGATGGCGTTTTTTGATCCATGGCTGCGGATTGCTTCGTGTAGGAGACGACCCAGTGTGCTGGCTTAATAATTCAATAGGGTTGATAGCCTCTGAAGTCATATTTTACTAAACATTTATGTAAAATCTCAAAATATATAATCCCTCGGAAATTATGATCATCGAGTGAGTAGGATTGTCACCGGCATCCGTATGTGTTGAGAGAGAGAGAGAGAGAGAGAGAGAGAGAGAGAGGTATTGAAGAAAGTGGTACTGAGAGTTATCTTAAGACAAATTTGTATTGGATGACTTGCTTTTAATATAAGCAAAACATGTCAACAAAAATATTAACTAATTTTGTTCTTAAGAGAAACATTTGGGAGAGTGTTCCTGGAAACGGAGAAGTGTGTTACAAGTACTCTCTCTCTCTCTCTCTGCCTGTCTATCTCGCTCTGTCTGTCTCGCTCTCTGTCTGTCTCGCTCTCTGTCTGTCTCGCTCTCTGTCTGTCTCGCTCTCTGTCTGTCTCGCTCTCTGTCTGTCTCGCTCTGTCTGTCTCGCTCTCTGTCTGTCTCGCTCTCTGTCTGTCTCTCTGTCTGTCTCGCTCTCTGTCTGTCTCGCTCTCTGTCTGTCTCGCTCTCTGTTTGGCCGTCTCTCTCTGCCTCGCTCTCTGTTTGGCCGTCTCTCTCTGCCTGTCTGTCTCGCTCTCTGTTTGCCTGTCTCTCTCTCTCTCTCTCTCTTCTGTCTCGCTCTCTGTCTGTCTCGCTCTGTCTGTTCTCGCTCTCTGTCTGTCTCGCTCTCTGTCTGTCTCGCTCTCTGTCTCTCGCTCTGTCTGTCTCGCCTCTGTCTGTCTCGCTCTCTGTCTATCTCGCTCTCTGTCTGTCTCTCGCTCTCTGTCTGTCTCTCTGTCTGTCTCTCTATCTATCTCTGTCTCTATCTCTATCTCTGTCTGTCTCGCTCTCTGTCTGTCTCGCTCTCGTCGTCTCTCTGTCTGTCGCTCTCTCTCGCTCTCTGTCTGTCTCGCTCTCTGTCTGTCTCGCTCTCTGTCTGTCTCGCTCTCTGTCTGTCTCGCTCTGTCTGTCTCGCTCTCTGTCTGTCTCGCTCTCTGTCTGTCTCGCTCTCTGTCTGTCTCGCTCTCTGTCTGTCTCGCTCTCTGTCTGTCTCGCTCTCCGTCTGTCTCGCTCTCCGTCTGTCTCGCTCTCCGTCTGTCTCGCTCTCCGTCTGTCTCGCTCTCCGTCTGTCTCGCTCTCCGTCTCTCGCTCGCTCTCGTCTCTCTCGCTCTCGTCTCTCTCGCTCTCGTCTCTCTCGCTCTCGTCTCTCGCTCTCCGTCTCTCTCGCTCTCCGTCTCTCTCGCTCTCCGTCTCTCTCGCTCTCCGTCTCTCTCGCTCTCCGTCTCTCTCGCTCTCCGTCTCTCGCTCTCCGTCTCTCTCGCTCTCTCTGTCTCGCTCTCTGTCTGTCTCGCTCTCGTCTGTCTCGCTCTCGCTCTCCGTCTGTCTCGCTCTCGTCTCTCTCGCACTCGTCTCTCTCGCCCCTCTCGTCTCTCTCGCCCCTCTCGTCTCTCTCGCCCCTCTCGTCTCTCTCGCTCGCTCTCCGCTCTCTCTCTCGCTCTCTCGCTCTCCGCTCTCTCTCTCGCTCTCCGCTCTCTCTCTCGCTCTCCGCTCTCTCTCTCGCTCTCCGCTCTCTCTCGCTCTCCGCTCTCTCGCTCCGTCTCTCTCGCTCTCTCTCTCGCTCTCCGTCTCTCTCGCTCTCCGTCTCTCTCGCTCTCCGTCTCTCTCGCTCTCCGTCTCTCTCGCTCTCCGTCTCTCTCGCTCTCCGTCTCTCTCGCTCTCCGTCTCTCTCGCTCTCCGTCTCTCTCGCTCTCCGTCTCTCTCGCTCTCCGTCTCTCTCGCTCTCCGTCTCTCTCGCTCTCCGTCTCTCTCGCTCTCCGTCTCTCTCGCTCTCCGTCTCTCTCGCTCTCCGTCTCTCTCGCTCTCCGTCTCTCTCGCTCTCCGTCTCTCTCGCTCTCCGTCTCTCTCGCTCTCGTCTCTCTCGCTCTCGTCTCTCGCTCTCGTCTCTCTCGCTCTCGTCCTCTCGTCTCTCTCGCTCTCCGCCTCGCTCTCCCTCCGTCTCTCTCGCTCTCCGTCTCTCTCGCTCTCCGTCTCTCTCGCTCTCCGTCTCTCTCGCTCTCCGTCTCTCTCGCTCTCCGTCTCTCTCGCTCTCCGTCTCTCTCGCTCTCCGTCTCTCTCGCTCTCCGTCTCTCTCGCTCTCCTCTCTCGCTCTCCTCTCTCGCTCTCCTCTCTCGCTCTCCTCTCTCGCTCTCCTCTCTCGCTCTCCTCTCTCTCGCTCTCTCTCGCTCTCGCTCTCCTCTCTCTCGCTCTCCGTCTGTCTCGCTCTCTCTGTCTGTCTCGCTCTCTCTGTCTGTCTCGCTCTCCGTCTCTTCTTTCTCTCTCTCCGTCTCTCTCGCCTCCGTCCTCTCGCTCTCGTCTCTCCGTCTCTCTCGCTCTCCGTCTCTCTCGCTCTCCGTCTCTCTCGCTCTCCGTCTCTCTCGCTCTCCGTCTCTCTCGCTCTCCGTCTCTCTCGCTCTCCGTCTCTCTCGCTCCGTCTCTCTCGCTCTCCGTCTCTCTCGCTCTCCGTCTCTGTTGCTCTCCGTCACCCTCTCACTCCGTCTCTCTCGCTCTCCGTCTCTCTCGCTCTCCGTCTCTCTCGCTCTCCGTCTCTCTCGCTCTCCGTCTCTCTCGCTCTCCGTCTCTCTCGCTCTCCGTCTCTCTCGCTCTCCGTCTCTCTCGCTCTCCGTCTCTCTCGCTCCGTCTCTCGCTCTCGTCTCTCTCGCTCTCGTCCTCTCGTCTCTCTCTCTCTCCGTCTCTCTCTCTCCGTCTCTCTCTCTCCGTCTCTCTCTCTCTCCGTCTCTTTCTCTCTCCGTCTCTCTCTCTCTCCGTCTCTCGCTCTCCGTCTCTCTCGCTCTCCGTCTCTCTCGCTCTCCGTCTCTCTCGCTCTCCGTCTCTCTCGCTCTCCGTCTCTCTCGCTCTCCGTCTCTCTCGCTCTCCGTCTCTCTCGCTCTCCGTCTCTCTCGCTCTCCGTCTCTCTCGCTCTCCGTCTCTCTCGCTCTCCGTCTCTCTCGCTCTCCGTCTCTCTCGCTCTCCGTCTCTCTCGCTCTCCGTCTCTCTCTCGTCTCTCGCTCGCTCTCGTCTCTCGCTCTCGTCTCTCTCGCTCTCGTCTCTCGCTCTCGTCTGTCGCTCGTCTCTCTCGCTCTCCGTCTCTCTCGCTCTCCGTCTCTCTCGCTCTCCGTCTCTCTCGCTCTCCGTCTCTCTCGCTCTCCGTCTCTCTCGCTCTGTCTGTCTCGCTCTCCGTCTCTCTCGCTCTCCGTCTCTCTCGCTCTCCGTCTCTCTCGCTCTCGTCTCTCGCTCTCGTCTGTCGCTCGTCTCTCTCGCTCTCGTCTCTCTCGCTCTCGTCTCTCTCGCTCTCGTCTCTCTCGCTCTCGTCTCTCTCGCTCTCGTCTCTCTCTCTCTCTCTCTCTCGCTCTCCGTCTCTCTCGCTCTCCGTCTCTCTCGCTCTCCGTCTCTCTCGCTCTCTCTCTCTCGCTCTCGTCTCTCTCGCTCTCGTCTCTCTCGTCTCTCTCGCTCTCGTCTCTCTCGCTCTCGTCTCTCTCGCTCTCGTCTCTCCTCTCCTCTCGCTCTCCGTCTCTCTCGCTCTCCTCTCTCGCTCTCCTCTCTCGCTCTCTCGCTCTCCGCTCTCCTCTCTCGCTCTCCTCTCTCGCTCTCCTCTCTCGCTCTCCTCTCTCGCTCTCCTCTCTCGCTCTCCGTCTCTCTCGCTCTCCGTCTCTCTCGCTCTCCGTCTCTCTCGCTCTCCGTCTCTCTCGCTCTCCGTCTCTCTCGCTCTCCGTCTCTCTCGCTCTCGTCTCTCTCGCTCTCGTCTCTCTCGCTCTCGTCTCTCTCGCTCTCGTCTCTCGCTCTCGTCTCTCTCGCTCTCGTCTCTCTCGCTCTCCGTCTCTCGCTCTCCGTCTCTCTCGCTCTCCGTCTCTCTCGCTCTCCGTCTCTCTCGCTCTCCGTCTCTCTCGCTCTCCGTCTCTCTCGCTCTCCGTCTCTCTCGCTCTCCGTCTCTCTCGCTCCGTCTCTCTCGCTCTCCGTCTCTCTCGCTCTCCGTCTCTCGCTCTCCGTCTCTCTCGCTCTCCGTCTCTCTCGTCTCCGCTCTCGCTCTCTCTCTCGCTCTCCGTCTCTCTCGCTCTCCGTCTCTCTCGCTCTCCGTCTCTCTCGCTCTCCGTCTCTCTCGCTCTCCGTCTCTCTCGCTCTCCGTCTCTCGCTCTCCGTCTCTCGCTCTCGTCTCTCTCGCTCGCTCTCTCGCTCTCCGTCTCTCTCGCTCTCCGTCTCTCTCGCTCTCCGTCTCTCTCGCTCTCCGTCTCTCTCGCTCTCCGTCTCTCGCTCTCCGTCTCTCTCGCTCTCCGTCTCTCTCGCTCTCCGTCTCTCTCGCTCTCCGTCTCTCTCGCTCTCCGTCTCTCTCGCTCTCCGTCTCTCTCGCTCTCCGTCTCTCTCGCTCTCCGTCTCTCTCGCTCTCCGTCTCTCTCGCTCTCCGTCTGTCTCGCTCTCTCTGTCTGTCTCTCTCTCTCTCTCGCTCTGTCTGTCTCTCGCTCTCTCTGTCTGTCTCTCGCTCTCTCTGTCTGTCTCTCTCTCGCTCTCTCTGTCTGTCTCTCTCTCGCTCTCTCTGTCTGTCTCGCTCTCGCTCTCTCTGTCTGTCTCGCTCTCGCTCTCTCTGTCTGTCTCGCTCTCTCTGTCTGTCTCGCTCTCTCTGTCTGTCTCGCTCTCTCTGTCTGTCTCGCTCTCTCTGTCTGTCGCTCTCCGTCTCGCTCTCTCTGTCTGTCTCGCTCTCTCTGTCTGTCTCGCTCTCTCTGTCTGTCTCGCTCTCTCTGTCTGTCTCGCTCTCTCTGTCTGTCTCGCTCTCTCTGTCTCGCTCGCTCTCTGTCTCACTCGCTCTCTCTGTCTCGCTCGCTCTCTCTGTCTCGCTCTCTGTCTCGCTCTCTCTGTCTGTCTCGCTCTCTCTGTCTGTCTCGCTCTCTCTGTCTCTCTCTCTGTCTCTCTCTCTCTCTGTCTCTGTCTCTGTCTCTGTCTCTCTCTCTGTCTCTGTCTCTGTCTCTGTCTCTCTCTCTGTCTCTGTCTCTCTCTCTGTCTCTGTCTCTCTCTCTGTCTCTGTCTCTCTCTCTGTCTCTCTCTCTGTCTCTCTCTCTCTGTCTCTCTCTCTGTCTCTGTCTCTGTCTCTCTCTGTCTCTCTCTGTCTCTCTCTCTGTCTCTCTCTCTCTCTCTGTCTCTGTCTCTGTCTCTGTCTCTGTCTCTCTCTGTCTCTCTCTGTCTCTCGCTCTCATATTGGAGGAGAGGCACAGGCTGGCATTGTAGAAAAAGTACAATATCAAATATTTACCATTTTATATTTCATTTTTTAGAGAGCTCTTCTTGACAGAGGGATATAGCGTGATAAATAGAGCCTGATATAATAGGTACAAATATAAAAAACATATACGTTTTTTTTTCGAGAGTTTTTACATAACTAGAAACACCTAAATATAAATTGTTTCTATTATGGTCAACGGCAAAACTTATGGGGAGGTTAGTGTTTTTTTTTCTTCTGGACCCCTTATTCCCTCATATTGAGCCCCATTTGTTTTGAGATTTTATGACAATCGACCCGTTAGTTTAGTTTCTTTGTCAATATCAAGACCTTTCGTGCCATTTAGGTGTTGATTATTTCCTGGCGAGCGACAGCAAACCTGAAAATTAAGAGGAATATGCCTTTGTCTGTAAACAAATTCTACCGAAAAATTTACATATCTATTTCGAAGGGGGGTCTTGTTCGTGTTTTTAAGGCTTGTTAGAGGTCTAGGTGGCAAATTAAAAACTCTCTCTTAAGCTTCAATGATAGATTTTTCCCAAAGTCGAAATTATAATCTTCTGCATAATGTGAAGAGATATTGTTGCTATAGGTAGCGCCAAAAAAAATTGACAATATTCTTCATCCCTGACACCTCTGTAACTCAAAAGGACCTAGAACGAACTGTCTGTAACTATCCACACCTATTTCCTGGTGGACTCTTCCCAAATTATACAAACGTCAGCCCGATTGCATGCATTCACTTTGAGTTGTAAGAAGTTAAGGGGTCCAGATTATTGTCAAGTTCGCTGACACTCCCTATAATGATTGACTAAACAGCTTTTGCAATTCTAGGTTAGGCAACTTTAAAGACGGAATAACACATTTGTTCAGGCAATGTTTGATCCACAACTTTAATTCCGGCAATGTTTTGAGACTATTTGTCAGTAACTTTGGAACTTGACAAAATATAGAACATTTTATACAACAATATTCTTATAATAGTGTATTTCAGAAGCTGTCTTATCAAATTGGCCGCTACACGGAAAGGGGGAGGTAGGGGAGGTGTAGAGGAGGGTGAAAACTTGTGCTTGAGGTGGGAGGGAGCAAGTATAGGGAGTGGGGGGGAGGGATAAAATAGAATAAATGAGGAGGAAACCAGTTGAGCCAGAAAGGGAGGGAGGGGTGGGGGTCACATGTAAGAGGAAGATAGAGGTGGTGGTAAGGAAACATGCCACCTAATCACATATTACATGCATTTCCCAGGCACTGGTGTGTTTTTTGGTGTTGTTTTTAAGTGTCAGATTCTGGAAGGAAGATCGCATGCGTCCAGTAAAACATTCTGGAAGGATCTCTGCAGTCTTTGGGTTAACACAAGAAATACGCGAGGGGGTTCATATCGACCTATCCGTGGTGCGGGAATTGAAAACCGGGATGAAAAATACATAAACATAATGTAAATACATATCCGCATCCACCATAAGTGCAAATATTTTTACAGTAACATTGCGGTAATGACGTGGTTGTGCTCAGAATTAGCAAGGTCAGAGAAGTGGTGGAGGAGGAGGAAGGTTGAGGATTTGCATAATATCTTTTATTTTCTCCATATTGTGATGCTTCTGCATAGTAGCCACGTGCGGGCATGCGCGTGCGTCGGCTGCCCAGCCGTTTAGAAACCGGCTGGTGGCAGCCGGCCGGCCGGCTTTTCCTTAGTATATATCCTACGACAATGTAACTAATGTCTGGGATATTCTTATGTTGTTTCACAGCTTGTAGCTGCCCTTATTCTTAACCAACGCATCTTAGTATATTTTATTCTCGATAGTTGATTGTTTCATTATAATATATAAGATGTAAGTCTAGTGAGAGTGGGAGGAGACGAGCGGGAGAGAGAGACCGGCTGGGGGACGTTGCTTCGCACGGAGAGTCCAGCTTGGGACGAGCCTGATGTTGCCCCATGCATTCGATTGCAACGTTAGGCTTAGTTTCGACTCACGCACGGGGTAGACGATTTTGACCCGGCAACTGTGTTGAGTGTTGCCAAGCCTGGGATGTATTCTGCATGCCTAGGGCGGGGTCCAGACAGATTCAAGACTCAGAGCTCACCTCACTGTCGTACCCTTCGGACCCCCTTGATATCTATCCCTCTCAACCCCACTTAGAAAATTTCTCTCTTACTTTGTATACCTTCCTTCCACTACTTCACCAATCTATTTAATTATCCCATCCCCTTGATAGACCTTATATCTATTATTGTATTAACGACGAGCTCTCAGATAACTAGATAGGATTTTGGGCCTTCTGCAGAGACGTAATTGTTAATGAGATCTAGGAAGCTTTTTTGTTGTCTCATATTTGGTGGTTTCATGCTTGGTAGTGTGTTCTTGTGTCAGGTTAGCAGGGGCTAGACCGGAGGGGAGGCGTTTTGCGATCCTTTAAGTAAAGTCTGCTGGTGCGAGTCCTGTGGACCCGCACGACTTTACTAGGATACCCGTGGGAGTCTGGGGGCATTTTCTTGTCTGTGTCCATGTGTGTCTAGTGTTGTGTTGTGTGAGGGCCCTTGCCTAGTCCACTCAGCACTGCGCTAGCATGTCTTGCTTTTGGTTTAGGGTCGCCAGGAGAGAGTCAGATACTTGTGATCTGAGTCTCTCAAGAGAGCACCCTTTCAATTAGAGTAATTTGGCGCACAGACTTGGGAACGTCCCTAGGCTAGAGCAGGTGGCTCAGCCCGGGTATCCGAAGCCTATATCCTTCCAGCTAGACCTCTGCCACCTGGCAGATTAACAGCTAGGGGTTTATTATTTCTGTATGCTTGTTATTGTGCCACAGTTTACCGTTTTTGTGAGCATTGTGAGTCAGGGTTGGGCTTAGAGACTCTGTCCGAGCAGGCTTGCGTGACAAAGAGTGAGAAGCACACCTGTATGTGGTTATGTTGCGAGTTGCTACCTTTATTTAATTATACCTATGCCATTATACACTGTATGGCCTATCACTAGTATTTATTCCTGCTTATGAGTTAAGAGTTCTCTAAATCCGTAACGTACTTTCTTTGCTAAGCATCAGATCCTACAGTAGCCGCATGCAGTTTAGAAACCCGCATCTTGTCTACCTGTACGATGTTTTGAGGACTGTTTGCTTTCACCTTCTTTCACGCAGGGGTGATTAGTTGTATTAATTAACGTAACGTTAAATGTACTTTCTTCTAGTTTGTTATTAAATTGTTTCTGCAATTTAATTCAGTTATCTATCTTTTCCTTGAAGCTTTAAGTCAACTTAATTGTGTGATCTTTTATATAGCCTGCTTGACTATCAGCAGTCTATAGTGCGTGCACCCTGTAACCGAGTCATAGGATACCTCGTTGTCCAGGCAGGACTCTTGACGGTTTAGGGTGGTTGTTGCCTGGGTTTATGGATAAGGGTTGGATCTAGCGTTTTCCGTTGTTGCTTGTTGCCGCATACCTAGTCCAATAGAAAGAGCCCAGTGTTTATATATCCCAGGACGTAACAAATGGCGACCTTGCATAGGATTTACTGAACAGAGGAATTTAGTGGTCATTTGTTTTGAGATTCCTTATGATTAGAGGAATACAGTGGACATAGGTTTTTTTTGGGAGCAACCAATATAACACATTAAAGACTTTAAATAACATTAGTATATACATACTTGCATAGGAGATAAGGCACATTCTATAACCGTGATAATTACTGCAGTATACAAACCTGCCTAATACATCAGAACACAGTGATGGGGCAGGTCACGATACGGGCTCGGAGGGAGAAAGACCTGTGGAGTGACTAGTCGATAGCGAGGAGGGTGCTAGAAGATTTTTAGAGGTGCCCCTTACCGCTACCAGGGTGTTGAAGCTGAATATGTATGGCTTAAAGTGTGTGGCAGGTCTTCAGGGTCACCAGGGTTTAAGTGGCATGAGGAAAGATCAGCTGAGGACTTTGATATTGGGTTTAGAAGGGAGAGACTTGGGTGGAGAGGCGACTGGGGGCCCCGGTTCCCAGCCCCCCCTCCACTCTACCCCCATATCAAACGTCAGGGTGCCTGAATTTAGTACATACCCCCAAGTTGATGGTCAATGGCAGCGTGGAATTCAATCACAGGGACCCTCTCCATTAAATGCACCTTCCCCTCCTCAAGGGTTGACTCCAGATTTGTTGTTTCGGCTTGAGATGGCCAAGGTTGAGGCCGCTAGAGCTCAGGTTGAGGCCGCCGAAAGACAGGTTAGAGTGCAGGCTGAGGTTGCTAGAGCTCAGGTTGAGGCTACCGAAAGACAGGCTAGTGTGCAGGCTGAGGCTGCAGAGAGAACAGCTATACGAGAGGCTGAACTGCAGGCAGAGTCTACTAGGTATTGGGCTGACAGGGAGCTGGAGAGATCTCGAGTGGAGGTAACAGGGCGAAATATTGGGGGAGGTAACAGACATCGGGACCAATCATTGTCGCACCTGCTTAAACTAGTTCCTGTGTTCGATGAATTATGTGTGACTGAGTTTTTTATGCGATTTGAGAAGAAGTGTCAGGAACACCAGTGGCCTCAGGAAAAGTGGGCAGCATTAGTTTCATCAAGACTCCTAGGAAAGGGGCTAAAAGCGTATGATGCACTACCTTTAGAGTCCTGTGTAGTTTATGATGAGCTAAAGAAGGCTGTGCTACGGGCCTATGAGTTACAACCAGAAACTTACCGCTTGAAATTTCGGGGTGTTACTAAGGGCAAGTATAGTAACTTCCTAGAACACGCCCGGGACTTGTCTGATGCACTACGACATTGGCTGCGTTCTGAGAGGGTAGCTACTTTTGAGGAGTTGAGTGAGCTGGTTCTCTTGGAGCAGTTCTTTAAGTGCACTGGCGGGGACTTAACATTAAATATAAAGGAAACAAATCCTAGAACTCTCCAGGAGGCAGCAGAAATGGCTGACCGCCGACTGTCATTAATTCGAGGGTGCGAAGCAGCAGCTAGGAGCGAGTCGGGTGCAAAGGATCGTACCCCCCCCCCCCCCTCCCAAGAATTTTGATGCACATAAATACACAAAAACCATCTAGCACTGACAATAAAACTGAACATAAACCAAATGCCGTCCCGTATAAGAAGTCTAATGGTACCTCCCACTCCCAAGGGAAACCAAAGAGTAAAGAGTGCTTTGCATGTCACAAGGAGGGTCACTTTGCAAATGCTTGTCCGAACAAGCCACCAAACAAGGTTGTGTCATTGGCCCGCAGCATAGGGGTGTCGCCTATATCTACTGAGTTTGCCAAGGGTAGTTCGTCAGAGGCTGGGACACAGCCTGTGTTCAAGAGTCCGGAAGGCTCGAACCCTGTCCGCGACGTCTTTGGGGGTCATAGAGGGCATGGTTTTGTGAGGTGGGCTGGCGAAAGGCGAGGAGTTAAGCTATTGCGTGATACGGGGGCTTCTCAGACCTTGTTAAGGAACTTTACTGGTAGACCGATTAACGCTGCTCGGGTGGTGGTAGTTCAGGGGATCAATGCTACGAAGTCCTACCCGCTGGTGCAGATGGAGCTGGAGGTGGGTGGTGTGGCGAATGAGCTGGATGCCGGAATTGTAGAGAACTTGCCTGTTGGGGGCGTCGACCTCCTCCTCGGCAACAACTTTGCGGTGCCTGCTTCTAAGGTTTCACCCTTGGTCGTTGCCGAGAAGGCGGCCGACGTTAGTAGGGAGGAACAGGAGTGGGTTGAGAAGTGTAGCGTACAAACCATGGCGTGTGTTGTGACGCGTTCTCAGACATCCGGAGCCTTGCAGCCACCACCTCAGTCTATCAAACCGCGGAGGAAAGGTCACAAGAAAACGGGAAGTGTTGGTCAATTGGAGAGTTTTGAGCCGGCAGTGTTTCTTGGTGACTCATTATTGGCACCTATGTTAGAGTCTGGAGAGGCCCCGGGGCCTGTCACCGCTAGTGCAGGTGCAGGGCAGGAAGAGACTCTGCGACAGCATCGTTATGCGCAGCGTGAGGAAAGGATGGCTCAGCGGGACATTGGAGGTGGAAATAAATTATTTAAGATGAACTTGGATAATCTCGCACCTGCTGATATATGTTCCTTGCAGCTGGAAGATCCTGAAGTCAGGGCGTGTGGTAATGGTGCTGTCGAACTAAAGAGCGATGGGGATGCGCAGCCTGGTGATTTTTTCTTGTCCGAGGGGATCTTGTATCGGAGACATCAGGATCCCAAGAAAAAGTGGGATGGCGGGTCAGGATTAGTGGACCAGTTAGTAGTACCGAGGGTGTGCCGTGAGAGCTTATGGAGATTAGCTCATGATGTGCCTTTGGCAGGGCACCTGGGGGCACGTAAGATGGAGGCAGCTCTGAGCAAGCTTTTCTGGTGGCCTGGGTTAAAGGCGAGTGTCGTGTCATGGGTGTCACAGTGTCACACTTGTCAAGTTGTTGGGAAACCCAATCAGGTCATCCCGAGAGCCCCGTTACAACCCATCCCTGTCATTGGGCCGCCCTTCAGCAAAGTAGTTATCGATATGGTTGGCCCATTGCCCCCCACTAGTGCCGGCAATAAATGTTTACTAACTGTAATGGATGTAGCAACACGGTATCCAGATGCTTACCCCATGCGCAACAGGATGGCTAAGACTGTTGTCAAAAACCTACTTGTCTATTTCTCTCATTATGGCTACCCTCAGGAGATCCAGTCTGATCAGGGATCCAATTTTACTTCTGCTCTGTTTAAGCAGACCATGCAGCAACATGGGATAGTGTCTGTGGTGTCATCTGCCTACCATCCCGAGAGTCTGGGAGTTTTGGAAAGGTGGCACTCGACTCTCAAGAGTATGTTGCGGTGTTATTGCATGGAAAATGGGAAGGACTGGGATCTAGGTCTCCCATACGTTTTATTTGCTGCGAGAGAAGTACCTGGGGAGAGCTTGGGATTTAGCCCGAACGAGTTGGTTTTTGGACACAGGGTCAGGGGGCCCCTCCACATAGTCAAGGAGATCTGGGAGGGAGTCACAAAGCCATGCTCGCTTCTAAAGTATGCAGTTGAAAGCCGTGAGAGAATGCTAAAGAGCTTGAAGGTAGCAGGTCGGAACCTTAAGAGTTCACAAGCTCAGATGAAGGACAGATACGACCAGAAGGTGAAGATGAGGGAGTTTGAAGTAGATCAGGAGGTACTGATACTACTGCCTCTGGTGGGACACCCCTTGTCTGCCAAGTATTCTGGTCCATATCGGGTTGTAAGGAAGGTTTCTGATCTTGACTATTTAGTAGCTACTCCTGATCGTAAGAAAAAGAACCAACTTTGCCATGTAAATCTGATGAAAGAGTATGTGAGGCGCCCCTCCGAGCCTCTCACTGTCCCAGTGTTGATCTGCAGCGATCGTGGTGGAGAAGGAGGAAGGGACAGTCAAGCTGCGGGGGAGGATAATTGGGATTGTCATGCTTCCGCGGATCAGTGGGCGGGGAATTCTAAACAAGTGGCTCACGAGTTGATATTGCACCTGCCTGAGCAACAGCGTGTAGCTGTGCAGCACTTGTTTGATTCAAACCCAGCTGTTTTCGCGGAGCATCCTGGCCTTACTACTCAAGCGGTGCACGATGTCGATGTTGGGGACCACCCGCCCTTTAAATCAGTGCCATACCGTGTTCCCCCTATTAAATTACCAGCACTTACGGAAGAGCTGGATTATATGCTGAAACTTGGGCTGATTTCTGAGGGTGCAGTAAGGTGGACTTCCCCCGTCACACTGCAGCCCAAACCAGATGGCAAGGTGCGGTTTTGTATAGATTTCCGCAGGTTGAATGGTTTAACCCCCACAAATGCCTACCCTCTCCCTCGCGTGGACGACAGTGTGGATAAGATAGGAAAAGCCAAGTTCCTCACTAAGATAAACCTTGTTAAGGGTTATTGGCAAGTGCCCTTGTCTGAGCCAGCGCGAGAGGTGTGTGGGTTTGTGGTGGACGGTGCCACATATTGGTGCCATGTTATGCCATACGGGCTGAAAAATGCCCCTGCAACGTTTCAGAAATTAATGAACGACATTGTAGCCGACATTCCCAACTGTTCGGTGTACCTAGATGATGTCATAATATACGACGATGATTTTAACAGTCACTGTGCTCACATCGGACAGCTTTTTAATAAACTGAATGAAGCAGGTTTGGTGGTAAACCTGGGTAAGTGCGATTTTGTCAAAGCCACAGTTTTGTACCTGGGGTTCGAGGTGGGGATGGGTCAGGTGTGCCCTCCACAGACAAAGATCAAAGCCATCGATCAGTTTCCCCAGCCTACGACTAAGAAACAAATCATGCGGTTTCTAGGTATGATAGGCTATTATCGTCGCTTCATCAAAGGCTATTCGACTGTACTTGCACCTTTAACTGACTTATTAGCTAAGGACAAGAAGTTCCGGTGGTCTCCTGAGTGTGCAGAGGCGTTTTCCTTGGTGAAACACCTGTTATGTACCCACCCCATACTCAGGGCCCCGGACTTCAGCAGACCTTTTCAGCTGGCGACTGATGCCAGTGGCGTAGGGGCTGGCTGTCTTGTTACACACAGATGATGAAGGTATCGAACATCCAGTGAGTTTTTACAGTAAAAAATTCAATAGTGCACAAAGGAATTACTCTGTAATTGAAAAAGAACTCCTGGCGATAGTGCTGGTGCTCAGGCACTTCAATGTATATGTTCCTGCTTTCGGACCAGTCGTAGTGGTTTATACCGATCATCACCCTCTGAAATTCTTGAATCAGTTTCATAACCGGAATATGAGTCTGACCAGGTGGTCACTCATGCTTCAGGAGTATAATCTGGACATACGCCATATTGCCGGTTCTGATAACGTGATAGCGGATTGTCTATCAAGGGTGGATGATGTTGGTTAGACTGCCACAGGATTGAGGGTTGGGTGTGGAGGAAAATAGGCTGTCACTGTAGTTCAGCCGAAAAAAACAAATTAAAAAAGCAAAAACCTTATAAAAACTAATTATTTTTATAACGTGTAGAATTTTGTATAAGATGTTGTAGAAGTATCGAAGTTGAATGCTTTCGCTTATTGTCGCTAAGTTAGTTGAACGTGCTCGGTGGAGCGCAACAGTCTTTATTTTTTTTATATATAGTGCTTGTGTCGCAACAGTGTGTGGTACTATGAGAAGCTTTCTGTTAGATATGAAGAACTTAGTCAAGGGTCTTATATCTTGGGGGAGGTGTGACGCTTCTGCATAGTAGCCATGTGCGGGCATGCGCGCGCGTCGGCTGCCCAGCCGTTTAGAAACCGGCTGGTGGCAGCCGGCCGGCCGGCTTTACCTTAGTATATATCCTACGACAATGTAACTAATGTCTGGGATATTCTTATGTTGTTTCACAGCTTGTAGCTGCCCTTATTCTTAACCAACGCATCTTAGTATATTTTATTCTCGATAGTTGATTGTTTCATTATAATATATAAGATGTAAGTCTAGTGAGAGTGGGAGGAGACGAGCGGGAGAGAGAGACCGGCTGGGGGACGTTGCTTCGCGCGGAGAGTCCAGCTTGGGACGAGCCTGATGTTGCCACATGCATTCGATTGCAACGTTAGGCTTAGTTTCGACTCACGCACGGGGTAGACTATTTTGACCCGGCAACTGTGTTGAGTGTTGCCAAGCCTGGGATGTATTCTGCATGCCTAGGGCAGGGTCCAGACAGATTCAAGACTCAGAGCTCCCCTCACTGTCGTACCCTTCGGACCCCTCTCAACCCCACTTAGAAACTTTCTCTCTTACTTTGTATACCTTTCTTCCACTACTTCACCAATCTATTTAATTTTCCCATCCCCTTGATAGACCTTATATCTATTATTGTATTAACGACGAGCTCTCAGATAACTAGATAGGATTTTGGGCCTTATGCAGAGACGTAATTGTTAATGAGACCTAGGAAGCTTTTTTGTTGTCTCATAATTGGTGGTTTCATGCTTGCTAGTGTGTTCTTGTGTCAGGTTAGCAGGGGCTAGACAGGAGGGGAGGCTTTTTGCGATCCTTTAAGCAAAGTCTGCTGGTGCGAGTCCTGTGGATCCGCACGACTTTACTAGGATACCCGTGGGAGTCTGGGGGCATTTTCTTGTCTGTGTCCCTGTGTGTCTAGTGTTGTGTTGTGTGAGGGCCCTTGCCTAGTCCACTCAGCACTGCGCTAGCACGTCTTGCTTTTGTTTTAGGGTCGCCAGGAGAGAGTCAGATACTTGCGATCTGAGTCTCTCAAGAGAGCACCTCTTTCAATTAGAGTAATTTGGCGCACAGACTTGGGAACGTCCCTAGGCTAGAGCAGGTGGCTCAGCCCGGGTATCCGAAGCCTATATCCTTCCAGCTAGACCTCTGCCACCTGGCAGATTAACAGCTAGGGGTTTATTATTTCTGTATGCTTGGTATTGTGCCACAGTTTACCGTTTTTGTGAGCATTGTGAGTCAGGGTGGGGCTTAGAGACTCTGTCCGAGCAGGCTTGCATGACTAAGAGTGAGAAGCACACCTGTATGTGGTTATTTTGTGAGTTGCTACCTTTATTTAATTATACCTATGCCATTATACACTGTATGGCCTATCACTAGTATTTATTCCTGCTTATGAGTTAAGAGTTCTCTAAATCCGTAACGTACTTTCTTTGCTAAGCATCAGATCCTACAGTAGCCGCATGCAGTTTAGAAACCCGCATCTTGTCTACCTGTACGATGTTTTGAGGACTGTTTGCTTTCACCTTCTTTCACGCAGGGGTGATTAGTTGTATTAATTAACGTAACGTTAAATGTACTTTCTTCTAGCTTTTTATTAAATTGTTTCTGCAATTTAATTCCGTTATCTATCTTTTCCTTGAAGCTTTAAGTCAACTTAATTGTGTGATCTTTTATATAGCCTGCTTGACTATCAGCAGTCTATAGTGCGTGCACCCTGTAACCGAGTCATAGGATACCTCGTTGTCCAGGCAGGACTCTTGACGGTTTAGGGTGGTTTGTTGCCTGGGTTTATGGATAAGGGTTGGATCTAGCGTTTTCCGTTGTTGCTTGTTGCCGCATACCTAGTCCAATAGAAAGAGCCCAGTGTTTATATATCCCAGGACGTAACAATATATCGTAACATTATTGTGCCACATGTATATTGTTTTTTAGCACAAGGCACATGTGAGGAATTAGGACCCAGGAATTAGTTGTAGGGAACATTTTTCTAAAAAAATTAAGTCAAATAAACAAGTCGGAACTGAGAGCGGGAAGGTGGATGGAGGGAAACTAGCGTCCCTCCTCCTTCCCTGATTGCAAAGTGCTTGTGTTGGTGTTGCGTTCCACTCCTCTTCTCTTACATATTTACATAGGATATACATGGGGTTGAGGCACGGGGACGGTCCCCGAGTGTTTCCACTATTTCCACGATGATGCGGAAGGAGTGATGGTTTGGTGTGTGAATGTGTGTAAGGCGTGAGTGTCTTGCACCGTTTGTTATTGAGAGTTGCCACTTAGTCCTAGTTGTCATCCATTTTTCACATACATCCTGCCTTTGGTGCAGATTTGTTGCAATTTTGAATATTGTGCCTTAATAGAGTCCTGCCGTATTCCTTCAACATAACCTCAGCCGAGTCATGTCGCACTTGACGGGTAAAGGGGAGATCTTTACTTATTTGTTTATAAATATATTTATTTTCCTCCCTAGATCTTATCAAGCTTAAAATCATATGCATGTGCACTTTTCGGTAGAAAAATGACCTGGCAGAAGGCTGGGTTCTTCTAAATTGCAGGCTCGTTATCGCTGGCCAGGAAAAAATGACATGCAAATGGTATGACATGTCTTAAAGTCGCCAAACTAATGTGGCAAATTACATTCTCAAAACTAATGGGGCTAATCATGAGGGAGAAGAGGGTCCAGAAAACCTTTCCTTCAAGTTGTGTAAAACAGTTGCGGGTAAAAGAGCTCGTGTATGTGTAACTTGAGTAAACACACACATTTTGTGCTAAAGTTCAAGACTAATTTTCAGGAAAAAGGTGGGTCTTTTCCATTAGTTTCGGAATGGGTGTGAAAATGTAATGGTATACTTGCTCTAGCCCTTCTTGAGTTTGAGGTCATGATTTATGGGGTGCCCATAATGAACGGACTATAGCATGGAGAAATATTTCTTTCTGAGACTGAAAATTATTATATCATTCTAATAAATTAAGGGAATACACCGACCGAAAACAATATGGTACATAGTTTGAGTGCAAGATTGCTTATGCTGTTTTATTATGTGTTTTATTGAGAATTATCTTATCTTTTTTATAATTTGGGTCGTATTTGAAGTTATTACCCTTCTTTGGTTTCATCCAGTATTTCTAGCGAAAAGGTCCATCTCCTTCCCTTGTCATTATTATTATTATTAGTAGTAGTAGTAGTAGTAGTAGTAGTAGTAGTTATATATATATATATATATACTGTATATTTATATATATATATATATATATATATATATATATATATATATATTTATATATATATATATATTTTTTTTTTCCACCATTCTTCCTCTCACTGAACTAGCGGTTATGCCATTATCCACACACGCTACCAAAGTAACCATTATATATAAGAGTAAAGTAATAGCTATTGGCAACTGGTGATATCAGTGCCTGTGTCATCTATATAATATTTACGGTTGACTGTCTGTCTGTCTGTTCTTTATAGGCGGCCGCAGTTTTGGACCTGGGAAGCTGAAACTTTGCATGTGGGTGTCAATTGACCTGGGTCAGGTCATAGAGGGGTCCCCAGGGTGAAAGGGAAAGAGAAAATGGGCGCGAAATCGAAAAAAGGGCCGTTTGGGACAGAAGGAGGCCTCCGATCGAAAAGTTGTATGAACGAAAGTTGTTCGCAGCCCCCCAAAATGGGGGTACGGATGAGGTCAGATCCAAAATCGGAGGTCATTTAGCGGCCGAAATCGAGGTCGCCGTTTAATGAGGCACAGGGAGGTCAAGGCCGGTGATTATGGTAGTATTGATGATGGTGATTATGGTAGTAGTAGTGGTGGTAGTAGTGATGGTGATTACCCGGGCAACGCCGGGTACCCCTGCCAGTGACTTATAAATTATCTCTTCGTACACTTCACTACTTGGACACTCAATAAACAATGATACAAATGAATAAGATCTGTGAGTGTTCACAAATTATTAAGTGTCGTGTAGGTTATATATCTTAGTTATAAAATATATATAACGTTTAGTATGGAGTTTAAATCAGTTAAATCCAGGACACTATATATATAATTAACCGGCACAAGTGTAGTTTGTTCTCACAATGCGAGAGAGAAATTGGGGCGAGGAGAGTCCAGAATAGGCCTCTAGGTCTGATTCAGGGGTTCCCAACCTTTCTGTTCCTCTGTACCACTTGGGCATTCTGATAGGTACCCATGTACCCCTAACAATTTAGGATAAAATGGGACAAAATTATGTAAATTTTATATTATCTATATTATAAAATAAGTTCGTGTGTCTGTTTGTCTGTGCGTTCCTAATAGGCGGCCGCAGTTTTGGACCTGGGGAGCTGAAACTTTGCATGTGGGTGTCAATTGACCTGGGTCAGGTCATAGAGGGGTCCCCAGGGTGAAAGGGAAAGAGAAAATGGGCGCGAAATCGAAAAAAGGGCCGTTTGGGGCAGAAGGAGGCCTCCGATCGAAAAGTTGTATGAACGAAAGTTGTTCGCAGCCCCCCAAAATGGGGGTACGGATGAGGTCAGATCCAAAATCGGAGGTCATTTAGCGGCCGAAATCGAGGTCGCCGTTTAATGAGGCACAGGGAGGTCGAGGCCGGTGATTATGGTAGTAGTAGTGTTGTGATGATTGTGGTAGTAGTGATTGATGATGTTGATTATGGTAGTAATAGTGGTGGTAGTAGTGATGGTGATTATGGTGGTACAGTATTATTATTAAATTTAAACCCGGGCAACGCCGGGTACCCCTGCTAGTAGTGTATTATCTTCTCCTTACCGATACTCACAGTTGATGTATAGGGTGAAGGGGAGATGGCCGTATTTATTTGCTTATAGTTTTATATTTGTAAATGTTTCCAGTTTCCTCCATCGACCTCCATCAAGTTGTAAAAAACACCCCTAGACTCCCTTCAAGGTAAATGTGTACATTTCTCGGTAGAAAAATGTCCCGGCCAAAGACCGTTTACTCTAAAAAATTACTGGCTCGCTATCGCTCACCAGGAAACAATCGACACCTAAATGGCACGAAAGGTCTTATTATTGACATAGAAATGGGGCGTGAAACCTTAAAACCGCCAAACTAATGGGCCGAACTTTATAAAATCTAAAACAACAATGGGGCTAAGCACGACGGGAGAAGGTGGACAGAAAAACCGGCCCATCCACCCTTAAAGCCGCTCTCCTCGTATGTTTCCAATACAGACATAATTTATATCCTTGTCTTTGTTAATCGGTTTTCATATCCATGATCTCAATTATCCCTAATTTATGCTATTGTCTTTTTCAGGGGGGTATCCGTTATTCATTCAATGCCAGCAATTCTCTCTCTCTCTCTCTCTCTCTCTCTCTCTCTCTCTCTCTCTCTCTCTCTCTCTCTCTCTCTCTCTCTCTCTCTCTCTCTCTCTCTCTCTCTCTCTCTCTCTCTCTCTCTCTCTCTCTCAGTACCTACTTATTTAGGTTATAATTCATAATTGACTGCCTCTGAGGGACCATGTTGTCTGTGTAATCATTGTATGTATGCAACTTTATGCAACTCTCGTTCTCTCCCCTTCCTACCAATCGGAATCATCAGAATTCATGAATACGGATGGCTTATTTGACTACTACAAAACATAATCACAATGAAGGCCTTGAACAGCACACAATCAAGCGAACATTCTTTTGCACTGAAACATTTGTATTGGCTACTAGAGAATGTGGATTTAGGAAGGGGAATTAATATTGTCTACTGTATGTGAAAGGAGTCAACAGGTTGCAATGCTTATAGTCAGTGTCCCTTCACATACAACGAGTGATGGGTTACTTAAGGGGAGGTTTTTAGTTTGTTTCCTACTCTCCAGCAATCTTAAAATGTCACCCCCTTGACCCCCTTTCAAGATAAATTTGTACATTTTTCGGTAGAAAAAATTCCCGGCCGAAGGCCGGTTACTCTTAAATTACAGGCTCGCTATCGCTCGCCAGGATCAAATCCACACCAAAATGGCACGAAAGTTCTTAACATTGACAGAATGGGGCGGAAATTCTTAAAATCACCAAACTAATGGGACAAAAGTCTTAAAATCTCAAAAGCAATGGGGCTAGACATCAGGGAGAAAGGGGTCAAGAAAAAAAGTCTCAAGTGGAAATCTCTCCTTAATGTTTGGACTAACTAAGTTTAAATGAGTTTGTCATGAAAGGTAATTGGATAAGATAATTCCATAGTTTACTGGCTGATAAAGAGAGTCGTGGGTAGAGAGTCGGGGAGAATAGAGATGAGCCTGGTGTGTCTACTCAACGTAAAGGAGGGAATATACGCAAAAATAGCTCCGAAAAACATTGTTGATTGTAAGGGCGATTGAATAATGATAGAGAAGCAAGACTGTGGTCAATGAGATGCTAATTGAGAGTTAGTAGAGGAAGACATTTATTGTTTTAAGCTCGGGGTATAGGCAGCAAATTCATGTTTATTTTTTAAATTAATAAGCATAAATTATGTGGAAGGTAGTTTTTCAGTCAATTATATTTTCGAGTTTGTGAATCCAAATAAATTCTAGTACCAAACATACTTCTATTTATATTGAATAATTTACTATAGTCTGTTCCCTAAGCGCACACCTATTGAAAGTAGAAACTATCTAACGAAAGTTGATGATTTTGTGATATATCAAATGTTCTTATTAACTGCCTTGATGGCGTAATGGTTAGTGTGTTTAAAATCTGTATGTGGTAACCCAGGTTCGAATGCTGATGGATCACATGCATGCTTTCATGATTTAATTGGAGGTGTTTGGTGTTGGAGTGAAATTGACAAATAGATTATATAGAAACATATCTCGAACATTTCAATTGCTGATGTATATATTTGTTTGCTGTAATCGTTTATTGCTTAAATATAACATATCTCCTAGGTATAAGAAGCTGTATCGAAATAATGGGAGGTTTCTGTTTTTTTTCTAGACACTGTTCTCTCTCTAGTTATCCCCATCAGTTTTGATATTTTAAGACGTTCGCTCCATTAATTTTGTGATTTTAAGATATTTCGCCCATTTTTTTATAAATATTAAGACCTTGTGCCATTTAGGTATTGGTATTTACTGGCGAGCAATGCGATGGCGATCCTGTACTTTAGGAAGAACCAGCCTTTGGCCACATTTGTAGTGAAGGGAGATCTTGGGGTGTTCCTACTAGGTGGTCCGGCCTTGATATTAGCAAAGGGACAGTTTTTAGTAGATGAACAGGATCGCAAAGTAGAAGGCTTTCTCCGATCCTTCTGCTCCCTTCAGCAAATAAGTCATACCGGAAATACGTCAAGAAATACCTACAGGGACAGTTTTTGCATAGTATAAACCGACATTAATCTGAAAATAAATTTACACTCTCATACCTATTTCAACCAAGTATCGCTATACTAAATTTGTATTCTAACGGCGTAAAAGTTTACAATGACTGCAATCCACATTTAACAACATTACATTGTTTGTAACCCGTTTAAACAAATAATCAATCAATACTTATACAGTAGTACTGAGTTAGTGTGTGTATGTTAAAAGTAAAATCTAGTATTTCAAAGACCTTGCTGTCACGGTAAGATACTCTAGGAAGAAATATAGACATTTCGAAGAGCACTACATTCATGACTGTGTGCAAAACATTATCTGCTTTATTTTAGGATATTATATATATATATATATATATATATATATATATATATATAATAGAGAGAGAGAGAGAGCCCTCGAAAGTAACATTATACAGACAATACCTCCCTCAGAAAATGTCTTTTCTATGTCTTTGACTTACTCACGGTGTTGAAATCTCCCATATGAAGTGTTTTGTAGCAGGATTATATTGTTAGGGAATATTGATTAAGTCAATGATAATGTTTTACTCTATGCTTTTTTGTGCATCTTAGGAAAGGCTATATATTAATGAGTTTTAAGAGCCTTCTGCTGTATGTACTAGAATTAACAACTGATCGCCTCATTTCGATCGACGACAGAGAGAGCGAGAGTGAGAGAGCATAATTGAGAGAGCATAATTGAGATGAACAAAATGGGATAACAATTATTGAAATTAACTTAGATGTATTTATATACCGGTACTCAATACCTCAAAGACCCGATATCTCCTTCTGTTTACCCATCGCAGTATTCAACAAGGCTATCAAAAACTGTTCAACAATACACAAATCACCCTTTCATCCTCTCTCAATATTCTTGGTTTATCTTTTTCATCGGACCTTTCTTGGAAAGATCATATTACCTCTTCCTAAAACAGCTTCCCAAAAGTTAGGTGTGCTCAACCGGCTCTGTGGGTTCTTCACTTTCACACAGCGTCTTGCTCTGTATAGGGACACTGTGTGCCTGTCCATCAAGTATTGTTCGCCCATGTGGGGAGGTTCCACCCATTTCGCACTTCTCTAAAGAGCATTTCGTCTCATCAACTCACTTCCTCTTACTAGTTCCCTACAATATCTTTCTATGCTCCGAAATGTTGCATCGCTCTTCTATCGCTAATACAGCAATCCGTATTCTTCAGAAGTCTCTCATTGCATACCACCTACCTTGTGGCGAGTGCGAGGCAACCGCCTTTCGACACAGTCCCACTCTTATTTCGTCCAGCTCTCCAACCCAGAATATGCAAATTTTCTCAGTCCTTCTTCTACTAAGTAAACTGGAACTCTCTCTCAATCGATCTTTCCTTCATTCTATGACTTAGACTGCTTTAATCTTCGTGTGTCCAGGAATTTTGACCCCAGCGTCCTGTGAATTTGGCTATCTGTCACTCGTTTTGCTTTGTAGGAGACACTCATTACAGGCAGGTTGCCTTTTGTCTCCTTAATACACATAGAACAAAATATATACTCAAAAGATGTTCCCGACCATTACTATCGAAGCTTTACTGTTGTTGTTTCCTTAGCAAGACAAAGAAAATATGACTTTAACACGCATTGGCAAAACCCGTCTATTCAAAGTTTAGGTAAAATATAGCTGTGAGGCTTCTAATACGCGGTGGTAAACGCCGGCTTTGTAGACATTATTTTGTCATCTAAGAGGGAAATATTGTTCAATTTGTGAAGGTTGGAAAAGATATTTGAGTGTGAGAAAACATATGGATGATCATAGTTACATTTTTGTGTCATTATTAGCCTAGGGAAGGTAGGAGGGGTGGGGGGATCGGATTCTAGATTCCCTTCTCTTTCATGTTTAGCCTCATTGGTTTTGATATTTTAAGGCATTCGCTTCATTATTTTATACCATTTAGGAAATCAAGCCTGAAATTTAGGACATTTATCTCGTAGGGGGTCTTGAGGGGATTTCTAGAAGGAGAGGTATTTAGTTTGTTCCCTACGTTTTCATCAAGCTTAAAATTACACCCCCCTAGACCCCCTTTCAAGATAAATTTGTAAATTTTTCGGTAGAAAAATGTTCCGGCCGGAGGCCGGTTGCTCTTAAATTACAGGCTCGCTATCGCTCGCCAGGAAAAAATCGACACCTTAATGGCACGAAAGGTAAATTGACAGAAATGGGGCAACATTTCTTAAAATGTCAAAACTACTAGGGCGAACGTCTGTAAATCTCAAAAGCAATGGGGCTAAACATGATGGAGAAACGGGTCCAGAAAAAAATCCCTCAAGTTGAAATCTCCCCTTAAGCTTAATGTAGGTCTAGGAAAGAAACTACATAGAACACCAATACATAAATATATAAATATTATATATATTCCTAAAAATCTCTCCTTGAACAAAATCCATATCATACCTAAAAATAAATATAGAAAAAAACACTAATACAAATGATATAATTTTCGCGTCTATACAGTATACTGTATATACTAACCACTACCGGTACGTTAAGTCATATTTCCGCGTCTATACAGTATACTGTATATACTAACCACTACCGGTACGTTAAGTCATATTTCCGCGTCTATACAGTATACTGTACTGTATATACTAACCACTACCGGTACGTTAAGTCATATTTCCGCGTCTATACAGTATATACTAACCACTACCGGTACGTTAAGTCATATTTCCGCGTCTATACAGTATACTGTATATACTAACCACTACCGGTACGTTAAGTCATATTTCCGCGTCTATACTGTATATACTAACCACTACCGGTACGTTAAGTCATATTTCCGCGTCTATACAGTATACTGTATATACTAACCACTACCGGTACGTTAAGTCATATTTCCGCGTCTATACAGTATACTGTATATACTAACCACTACCGGTACGTTAAGTCATATTTCCGCGTCTATACAGTATACTGTATATACTAACCACTACCGGTACGCTAAGTCATATTTCCGCGTCTATACAGTATACTGTATATACTAACCACTACCGGTACGTTAAGTCATATTTCCGCGTCTATACAGTATACTGTATATACTAACCACTACCGGTACGTTAAGTCATATTTCCGCGTCTATACAGTATACTGTACTGTATATACTAACCACTACCGGTACGTTAAGTCATATTTCCGCGTCTATACAGTATATACTAACCACTACCGGTACGTTAAGTCATATTTCCGCGTCTATACAGTATACTGTATATACTAACCACTACCGGTACGTTAAGTCATATTTCCGCGTCTATACTGTATATACTAACCACTACCGGTACGTTAAGTCATATTTCCGCGTCTATACTGTATATACTAACCACTACCGGTATGTTAAGTCATATTTCCGCGTCTATACAGTATACTGTATATACTAACCACTACCGGTACGTTAAGTCATATTTCCGCGTCTATACAGTATACTGTATATACTAACCACTACCGGTACGTTAAGTCATATTTCCGGGTCTATACAGTATACTGTATATACTAACCACTACCGGTACGTTAAGTCATATTTCCGCGTCTATACAGTATACTGTATATACTAACCACTACCGGTACGTTAAGTCATATTTCCGTGTCTATACAGTATACTGTATATACTAACCACTACCGGTACGTTAAGTCATATTTCCGCGTCTATACAGTATACTGTATATACTAACCACTACCGGTACGTTAAGTCATATTTCCGCGTCTATACAGTATACTGTATGAGGCGTTCATTCGCGGAACGTGTTGACCGCCCAAAATAAAAAACCGAGTAAATCGCGTCTGAAGTTTGCCGACTTATAAAAAGCTGTAACTATCAGACCCGATTAAGGAGAGAGGTGACAGTGTTATCAAAATGTTCGGAAAATAGTATCTAGCCACGTACCACAAAAAAAAATAATAATAAATTGCTTGTAATTTATCGCAGAACATGATAGTTGCCCAAAATAAAAAAAGGAGTAAATCGCGTCTGAAGTTTGCCGACTTATAAAAATCTGTAACTATCAGACCCGATTAAGGAGAGAGGTGACAGTGTTATCAAAATGTTCGGAAAATAGTATCTAGCCACGTACCACAAAAAAAATAATAATAATTGCTTATAATTTATCGCAGAACATGATAGTTGCCCAAAATAAAATAAAAAATAAATCGCGTCTGAAGTTTGCCGACTTATAAAAAGCTGTAACTATCAGACCCGATTAAGGAGAGAGGTGACAGTGTTATCAAAATGTTCGGAAAATAGTATCTAGCCATGTACCACAAAAAAAAATAAAATAAATTGCTTGTAATTAATAGTAACGTGAGTGTGATTGAAATAATCCCATGATTTTATAACCCCATATCAATTCAATACTGTAGAAACGTTGAGAAAAAGCAAATGTATAACAATAAAACATAAATAATATTATCAGTGAATAATAATAAGACATGGAAGAGTAGGGTAAGATAATAGAAACAATTTTATAAAATTAATAAGCGATAATAAAGATTAGAAAATGGAGGAAGACATGGTGAATAATAATGAATATTTAAACACAAGAATAGAGTAATAATTTTGCTACTTTAATGTTATTGATTTATTATTATAGAAAGTAAGCTAGTATTACTGTTAATTAATTAATTTGGGATGTTTTATTCAGCTTGGGAAGGACATGATTTTACAAAATTTTAATCTAAGGAAGGAATTTGATGGCTAGTTACTATAATGTTCTTGTGTAAAGATTGCTATTGTTTAACAATTTGACCTTACTAAAATGCATTATTACTCTATTCTATTGTTACATTTATATATTCATACTCACCGAGTAGTCAGGCAGTGTCGCTATCACTGTCACTATCATCTGCATACTCTTGCAGGTTGTCATCAATATCAGAGGAGTCAGAGTTGTTGTCCAAGGCTGGTCTAGCTGCTCTACTGAGGTCCCTCTGCATACGAAAAAGTTCGTGGTAATACTCCGAGTGGATTGGCGGAATGTAGGATAGCAGGTCGTGGACGGCTTGGAGTTTGTCAGCTTGAAGTTTGATGGCAGCTGGGTACTTGGGGGTGAGTGGCACTCGTGACAGATTAAAGGCCGATGGAGCATACTTGGCTTTACCTGGCATAAGCCTGAGACAATGCAGAGGCCCCTCGTAGCCTCGAGACAGCTGATACCCATCCCTATATTGCAGAGTAAAGCAGAATCGGCGACATTCAGAGAATAGGAGTGGCTTGGCGGGTGTACGGTGAGTTATGACACTTTGCAACAGGTCTAAGTTTAGAAAGTCCTCTCTCACCATGGGAATGACCTTGTTACCTGCGTGGACCGCACGCTCAATCACCTTGATATAGTGTTCAAAATCATAGATGTTCCCCTCAACCCTGAAGCGCTTTTCTATGTTCCCAAAAGCCCTGTCACACGCCATGTAACTATGTCCTGGGATGAGGAAATAATGGACCACTTCCTGAAGACGGCGACTGTGCAGTTCGTAAAGATGGCAGAGCATGATATTAATGTTCTTATTCTGTCCACCACAATTGTCACTGAATAGTATAAGCTTGCCAAAATCACCATGACGCAGTACTTCATTCTCGATCCACTTTTTGATGCACGAACCCACCTCGACCGAGCCACGCCCACCTGTCACCTCATCCCACACGAAGAACTGGTTTTCACCGGTCTTGAGGTTGGAAATGCATAAATTGTACAGCCAGACTTTCTTCTTATAGTAGGCAGCATTAGTGGTGAGACGAGGTATTGGCTGTGTCTGTTGGAGGTCCAAGGCTATGACACGAGTATCATCGTCCCTGTCCTGCCCCAGAGTCTTCATAAGTGTTTGTGCCTGCCGTGCCATCGCCAGGTGTTCATCAAGTTCAGCCTGCAAGATTGCCTTATCTGCGTCATTACTGGCATGTTTCAAAGTGGTCTTAGCTAGGTCACAGGTCGAGCAAGTATCAGTATTTGGTGGTGAGAAGGAGAGTTCTTTACTTTTGAAAACTTTCCGGTAATAACTTTCCTTGACTACGCTGTTGTTAGGATAATTCTCAGCCATCCAGGTAGAATACAGGTGGTACATCCGGCTTAAACTCAACGATGTCTCTAGGTACCGCAAATTGGGCGATTTGGCTCTGCTATAATGGCTGGTAACGCTGGGGAATGATGCAATGTGTTTGTGCACACGCTTTGCATCAGGACCTGCAATGGTGACACGGTTCTTGTGTTGCCCGCGGCCGTCTCTCTTCGGTGTACCAGTGTCACTCACGTGGGTCAGGGCATTCTCTAATCTTGTCCTACCTATGGCTAAAATGTTGATGAAGGCTGTCTTGCAAACCTTATAAGTTGTAGACTGGTAGGAGAGAGTAAATTTGCGGGTGCATGACCGATGGGGACCAGGGTTGTTGATGTCGGCAGGCTTTCTTCGTCGTTTCACTGGCACTGACAGAACGTGTTTCTGAATGAAGGTATTCTGGACTAACCAATCTCCAGTTTGCCAGAAGTTATTGTGGATTGCTTGGCGGATAGGTTCAGCAATTTTATCGTAGCATCCATCATTGCAAGGCGGCCCAATAACTCTAGCATTCACTGTATTTCCTGTTTGGCGGCTGACATATTCATTCCCAGTATTTCTCTTGTTCCTGGCGATTATTTCAGACCAATTGTCCGGGTTACACCTCTTTTTTTATAGGTGGGGGTGGGCTCCCACTATCACTCTCACTCTCACTATCACTCATTGTTCAGGGAAGCACTGCAACACGGTCAAAACGGCACAAAAACAACACCAGGTGCGAGGTAAATGATCCGTACGGCGTGAGAGCTGAGCTAGACTGTATTGTGGCGGGAGAACAGAGAGCAACGCGCGCCGTGAGTGGCTGAGCTGGCGCCCACGCGGTACCATAGCCGGGCTGTCATTGGCTGGCTGAACACACGCTGCCTGGGTGGCGCGTATCACCCTATGCGATGCAGAGACTAGGGCTAGGCAAACGCCCTGTCAACACGGATGAAAGTGCGTCGTACTTTATGCGATTTTCAACCATGTTGACATTCTCAAATATAGCTCCCTACCGCGGCTCCAGATTCGAGAAGGTTGTGGCAATATAATGCGATAATATAACGGCTTTTGCCAGAGGTGGCGGTTATCACGTTCCGCGAATGAGCGCCTCGTATATACTAACCACTACCGGTACGTTGTCATATTTCCGCGTCTATACAGTATACTGTTTATACTAACCACTACCGGTACGTTAAGTCATATTTCTGCGTCTATACAGTATACTGTTTATACTAACCACTACCGGTACGTTAAGTCATATTTCCGCGTCTATACAGTATACTGTATATACTAACCACTACCGGTACGTTAAGTCATATTTCCGCGTCTATATACTGTATATACTAACCACTACCGGTACGTTAAGTCATATTTCCGCGTCTATACAGTATACTGTATATACTAACCACTACCGGTACGTTAAGTCATATTTCCGCGTCTATACAGTATACTGTATATACTAACCACTACCGGTACGTTAAGTCATATTTCCGCGTCTATACAGTATACTGTATATACTAACCACTACCGGTACGCTAAGTCATATTTCCGCGTCTATACAGTATACTGTATATACTAACCACTACCGGTACGCTAAGTCATATTTCCACGTCTATACAGTATACTGTATATACTAACCACTACCGGTACGCTAAGTCATATTTCCACGTCTATACAGTATACTGTATATACTAACCACTACCGGTACGCTAAGTCATATTTCCGCGTCTATACAGTATACTGTATATACTAACCACTACCGGTACGCTAAGTCATATTTCCGCGTCTATACAGTATACTGTATATACTAACCACTACCGGTACGTTAAGTCATATTTCCGCGTCTATACAGTATACTGTTTATACTAACCACTACCGGTACGTTAAGTCATATTTCCGCGTCTATACAGTATACTGTATATACTAACCACTACCGGTACGTTAAGTCATATTTCCGCGTCTATACAGTATACTGTATATACTAACCACTACCGGTACGTTAAGTCATATTTCCGCGTCTATACAGTATACTGTATATACTAACCACTACCGGTACGTTAAGTCATATTTCCGCGTCTATACAGTATACTGTATATACTAACCACTACCGGTACGCTAAGTCATCTTTACTGCAACTCCTCCACTGAATAAACCTTTCCATCAGCATATTGTAGATTTACTAAGTATTTGTCATTGTTTATTCTCTTATTGATCACATTTGATTCTCCTCAATAAGGCTTAAAGAGACACTGTGAACTGTGTTGGTCAGTTTGTGGCACCCTGTCTCAACTAAAATTATTACTTCATTGTTCAGTCTACTAAACTAATTAAATTTATACTCACTAGCCAAAAAACTATAATAAATATAATAATAATGTTTATAATAATAATAATAATAATATTAATAATAATAGTTGAAGTTTTCCAATGTGATAAGTGCAGTTTTCCTCATCGGCAGATTCAACAGCAATCAGATTACGTAACTGTTCAAAGATTCCCAAAGTTCATAGTCTTCATTTACAGTAAATTCCAACCACTGATCTCCCATTGAAAACTTTTGGTGACCGACGTATAAAGGAGGCATTATATGAGCTTTTATCGTCAGTTGTGATCAGTGTATTCATGGTATTAACATTCTGGGACTATTTCTCACATGGGAAAGGGGTGAGACTTTGGTTTTCTTTTCTTTTTTCTCCTCTAATAAAAATCTCACTGGTAATGGCAACTAGACTGAGAATAATTTACTACAGTACATGTATCAGAGTTTTATATATATATATATGTAAATACGGTATATATATATATATATATATATATATATATATATATATATATATATATATACAGTATACATACAACATTATAATAGAAACTGCCAGATAAGAGTTGCGGAAAACAAAGTTGAGTGAACATGTTGGAGTGTGGGATCGGCTTCCCTCTTCACTCCTTGCCTATGTTTAGCCGTATTACAGTCGTGCAGCTTCAATGTTCTTTCGCTTTAACCTTTGCACATAAGATGACCGTTTTTTGTATCTAGCTAACTTCAGACGATTTTATTCATTTTACAGACGACTTTTATGACATATTATGCAGAATGTTGGAAGGATGCTACAAATACTAGATCAAACTAGGTTAACATATTTGAGTACTAATTTGTGGTAAAGATGTCAGAGATCACTATTTGTTTCTGCTTATTTCGTTTATAAAGGTTTAGGGAATCATTTTAGTGAATGGTATTTTGTCCTCTATCACAAATTAACACTAGTATTTCATCTCTGGTCGATATAGTATTGGTAGCACCGTTCCAATACGTGTAAAAATACGGATGTCAGAGTTGAAGGATAAACAAAGTAAGCCCTTTAATTCCGAGTGGTCTTTGATTTAAGCTGAGTAAATCACCTGAAAGTACTATTATTAAAAGTAAGAGTACTGCAGAGAGAGTGCAAGGGTTAAATAAAACTGTGACTCCAGTAAGTCAAATATAGGGAAGCACAAAATACTAGAATGTACTGGAAAACAAAACAACGGTAACTAAAACAAATAAATAATAATAATAATAATAATAACAATAACAATAGAGATACGGGGCACACAGGAACATATAGTATGCCTCTTTGCCCATCCTAACTCTAGTCTAACGTAGGGTAGCAGTGGTTTTCTGAAAGTTCTTGTACATTTGGACATTAGTGTTATCAATTATTAAGATATTTTTTTTACAATCTTCGCTGTGCCATTTCTTCCCAATACCCTGTACAGCCGTGAGCATAAGTACGTGAACACCTCCTTCCCAATAATTCGATTTAAGGTTCAAGAAGTTAATCAAATATGGTTCGAAAGTATATGTCTACCAATTATGTTTCCGACATTCCTGGCATAGTGTTTATAGCTACGGAGTACGTCAATGTTAACCCTTTCAGTGTACTTATAGAGGGCGTCATTTTCACTTTATTCTGCTTCGCACTGGATTAATTTATTTAGTTTATTTAGACCTTAATGGGGGGATAGTTTGATCCCTAGACCTTTATCAAGCTTGGAAAAACACCCCAAGATCTACCTTCGAGATACATTTTTACATATAACGGTAGAAAAGTGTCCCGGCAAAAAAAATAATTCTTCCTAAGGTACAGGCTCGCTATCGCCTGCCAGGAAACAAATAGTCTTTATATCGACAACGAAATGCGGCAAAAGGTATTAAAATCACTTCCACGTGTATTTCCGAGGCTGAATTAAATCCGTCAACTGATAACCAGAGCCAGAGCAAAAAGGTGTTAACTTATAATGAAAGGCGTTCATGTAGGAAGAATAGCTATGTCCTAGTTATGGTGACCGGTCAACTCAACCAGTAGACCATTTCAACCAGTATCAAATCAACCAATACGGCCAGGTTAGGTTAGGTTAGGTTAGGTTAGGTTAGGTTAGTACTATATTTTGGCACTGGTTTGGTTGGTCTGGGTTAATTTGGCACTGGTTGAGAGCTACTGGTTGAAATGGTCTACTGGTTGAGATGACATGGAACCCCTAGTTATATAATTTGAGGTACTCTATTTTTCTGGACCCATTTCTCCCTCATTTTTAGCCCTAATAGTTTTTTGAGATTTTAAGATCTTCCGCCCCATATACTGTATGTGTCAATATCTAGACCTTTGAGCCATTTACGGTAAATGTCGATATTTTCTTGACGAGCGATAACGAGCCTGCAATTTATATCGAAAAATGCACAAATTGATCTCGAAGGGGGGTCTTGGGGAAATTTGGAAAGCTTGAAGGTCTAGGAAGGAAACCAACAAAATAGTAAATATATAATTATAAAAATAGGTCCCCCTAATGGCATGCATGCGTTCCCCAAAACACATAAATTTGAATTGAGCTTAGAACAGTTAATGGGGATGGTTCACCTTTTGGGCGATTTTTGCATGAATTCATTATTTTTCTAGTTTCATCCCTAGACCTCCATCACATTTAAAAAAGAAACATCCATTAGATCCTCCTTCTAGTTTAATGTTTATATTTTTCGGTAGAAAAAATTTCCGGCCAAAGGTCGGTTCTTCCAACATTACAGGCTCACTATCGTTCGCCATGGAAAAAATGTACACCTAAATAGCACGAAAGGTCTAAATAGTGAAGAAAAAATAGGGCGAAAGGTCTTAAAATAGACTAACTAATGGGGCAAACTTCTTAACATCTGCAAACTAATGGGGTTAAACACGAGGGAGAAAGTGGTCCAGAAAAACGGCCCATGTCCCTTTAATGCCGTGTTGATCTCAGCGGACCTAACGCGCCAATCTATACCAAATAATATATAGGTCCCTCGGGTAATATATAGGTCCCTCGGGTAATATATAGGTCCCTCGGGTAATATATAGGTCCCTCGGGTAATATATAGGTCCCTCGGGTAATATATAGGTCCCGGTCCCTCGGGTAATATATAGGTCCCTCGGGTAATATATAGGTCCCGGTCCCTCGGGTAATATATAGGTCCCTCGGGTAATATATAGGTCCCTCGGGTAATATATAGGTCCCTCGGGTAATATATAGGTCCCTCGGGTAATATATAGGTCCCTCGGGTAATATATAGGTCCCTCGGGTAATATATAGGTCCCTCGGGTAATATATAGGTCCCTCGGGTAATATATAGGTCCCTCGGGTAATATATAGGTCCCTCGGGTAATATAGGTCCCTCGGGTAATATATAGGTCCCTCGGGTAATATATAGGTCCCTCGGGTAATATATAGGTCCCTCGGGTAATATATAGGTCCCTCGGGTAATATATAGGTCCCTCGGGTAATATATAGGTCCCTCGGGTAATATATAGGTCCCTCGGGTAATATATAGGTCCCTCGGGTAATATATAGGTCCCTCGGGTAATATATAGGTCCCTCGGGTAATATATAGGTCCCTCGGGTAATATATAGGTCCCTCGGGTAATATATAGGTCCCTCGGGTAATATATAGGTCCCTCGGGTAATATATAGGTCCCTCGGGTAATACACTGGCAGGCCGTATACTATGTTTGACACTTCTCACTCTAACTCCGGGAACATTCACCCCCGCTCATATATTCACATTTGTTATAATATGTGATATATATATGAGAGTATTGGAGGCTAGATAACATACATAGGTTGATTAATTTGTGAGTTAAACAAGCGTGTCGAATATTATACATATATATATATATATATATATATATATATATATATATATATATATATATATATATATTAGGGACAGAGAAAGCGAAATGCATGCATGATATTTCTTGGAGAAAAGCATAGTTTTACCGTGCTGGCTGTCTTTTAAAATGCAATGAATAAAGTGAAGCCACACAGTGTTCACGTATTATTGCCTGGACAAGCCGGATTTATGGAAAACCACATTTTTCTCTCTCTGCTTTCTCCGGAACACAATGGCCTGAAATTACGGTCCCGCGAGTGTGGTGCTGATGTGTGGGAACACTTGGCCTTGTTTAATCCAAGTGTGGTCGTCTTTGGATTATACGTGTTTCGGTATATTAGTTTGGCGATTATAGGATTAGATGTAGAGTTAACAATATATATTGAGAGACAGCTATTCTTGGAACCTCTCTTTTTCACAGTTATTTTTGGGATTTTAAGAAGATTAGTTTGGCGAAATAAAACAATTCATCCCATTTAGGTGTTGAATTTATTTCAGGGCGACCGATAGCGAGCATGCCATTTGGGAGAAACAGGCCTTCGGCCGGGGCATTAACAAACAAATTATGACGTGTAAATATTTACCTTGGAGGGAGTCTGAGAGATGTTTTTTTGTTTTGTCTATGGGACATACTATACAGTATATACAGTACATTGCTAAAACACGGGACAATCAATCAAAACCCAATATATATTGATTAAGACAAATTTAATAATAAAATATAGCCCCAGATAAAGTTAGTATGTGTCAAAGTAGAGCAGTATTAGGACAACAATAAACAGTTCCAGTTTGGCAAGGACAATTCTCAGCACATTATTCAATTACACGGTTTCTAAGTTTTCAACCAACTGGATTATAATTTAAAATGTAAAACTAAACAAACCAAAACTGGGAAAAAGACAATATAACGGCAAACTAGCTAATAAAAATAGCTAGGTGGAAGCAACGCTTACTAAAAATATTGTATCGGATTGTCTCGATAGCGTTCGATACTGATTCAAATGGGTGCATCGCCATTTGTGCTCCTTACTGTACAGGATGAAGTTAATGAAGAACAAAACAAAACAAAACACACACACACTTGGGTACTAATGTTTGGCCCATTATGAACCTCCAAGCATACGCAAATCCCTGAAATCCATATAATTTATTTAACATAACCGTCTTGGTGGTGTAATGGTTAAGGTGTCTACAAATCTGTGTGTGATAACCCGGGTTCGAATCCTGGTGGATCACATATATGCTTTCATTGATTTCATTGGAGGTGTTTGGTGGTGTGGTGAAATTGATAACAAAATAGAATAGCAAGTTTAGAACTTAGATTTTTTGGAAACGCATTTTAAGGTATGCAAATTTGTATAATTATCTAGTAAAGCTAATTTATTCATTTTCCCAGCGAGTGGCAACATATATAATGCATTTTTAAACTCTCCAATATTTAAGCCAAGGAATATTTCTAAGATTCGATGCAATCTGGCAGTGCGTCGAAAGCTTAAGTTTAGTTTTTGTGTTTTGGAAAAATAATTAGGTCACTAGCTCGGAGGCACGCTGATGCAATTAATGATCAGATATCGAGTTAATTACAAGATTCAATTCAACGTGAGACACAAAACGACCCAACTCTCCATAATGATCGAGGAAGCAAATCAATGGTAGTCAAGACCCGGATGCTCAAAGTAATTACGACGCTGCATTTGTTTACGACCGTCGTTTCCCATAAGCCGCCAGACATCGTATTTCAAGGTCCAGTACACTTAGAACCAGTCATAGAAGGATAAATTACGATAACCTGGTTTTTCTAAGTATGACCGAGTAATGGTATCTTAAGGGTAAATTTTCACTGAAGGGGGTGTTTTTTTTCTGGACCTCTTCTCCCTCGACTTTAGCCCCATTAGTTTTGTTATTTTAAGGCGTTTGCTTCATTAGTTTGTCGATTTTAGGATATTTGGACTTACTTCTTTGTCAATGTTTAGACCCTTCCTGCCATTTAAGTGCTATTTTGTCTTGAAGAGCGAAAGCAAGCCTACAATTTAAAACCCAGCCTTCAGCTACGACGTTTTTCTACCGAAAAATGTACAAATTTATCTCGAAGGGGGTTCTTGTGGGTACTTTTTTAAGCTTGATTAAAGTCTAGGGAGAAAACTAAAAACCTTATTTTAAGCAATACATTGATGTGTATTGTCGTTCACTTCGCCGTAACTTCTGACTTCTATAAGTGTCTGTACCCAGGTCTGCAAGCACAGGGTATACAGCATGAAGCATATTGTATCCCTGAGAACTTGGTATCACAGTGTTTATTACCATGAACTCTGTCCCAGTGCCGTCGTTTTGGCTTTATTCTGGCTACTATATAAACTAGTCTATTCAGTTTTCAAAAAGTTTTAACAATCTTCGAACTATCTCATTTAACCCATTTTACTACCATAGATCCTTCTTAAACTGCGCAAAATCGTCTAAATATTGTTAAAATATAATGAAAAAAGACGGTGTCGGTACAGAAGGAGTTAACTCTTGTTTTCTTAACTTTCAACCCTTGAGGATCATGACGCGTTTTGATAGTTTATTCAAACTATGGTTATACGATTTTATTTATATTAGGAAGGGTATAATTATGGAAGTCAGAGGGTGAATTGAGACAGGCTTTACCCTTTTAATTCTCACAGATCCTTCCTAAGCTGTTTAAAATCGTCTAATATAACCCGAATAAAGTGTCACAAGGCGTTATGATCCTCCAAGGGGTAAATATGGCCGCCTCCAGGATGTACTACTTATATAAGAGAGTTGTATATTAATCTGCCTTTCGTATAGTTAAGGGGAGGTGGGCGTATTTATTTGCTCATTTATATAATTATGTTTATTATATGTTTTGGTTTCCTCCCTAGACTTCCATCAATCTTTAAAACAATTAACAAAACCAGAGCCTCCTTCCAGATAAATTTGTACATTTTTCGATGGAAAAATGTCCCGACCGAATGCCGGTTCCTCTTAAATTACAGGCTTGCTATCGCTCACCAGGAAAAATCGACACCTAAATGTCACAAAAAGTCTTCATATTGACAAAGAAATGGGACGAAAAATCTTAAAATCGCCAAACTAATGTGCCGAACGTCATAAAATCTGAAAACTAATGGGGGTAAACATGAGGAAGAAGAGAGACCCAAAAATCGACCCATCTCCCTTTAACTCCTTCTGTAAGGGCGACGTGTTTTTGTATTTTACTCTAACTATATTTTATCAATTTTGTGCAGTATAATAGGGATCTGTGGTCGTAGTAAGGGTTAAATGAGATAGTTCGAAGCCTGATAATTGCTGAAGACCTTTTTTAAACTCGATACAACCGTGTAATAGAAGCCAGAATAATGTTAAAAGGACGGCACCGGTACTGAACGGGTTAACGATACATTTGTTTTGGTTCTCTTTTTTTTCATAAATAATGCCAGAGAAAAATTTGCCACTGAAAATTAACGATACAGGCTGTTGTTTATACGCGCTTTAGAAGTGTTCATATAGACGTGTTCATATAGACGTGTTCATATAGACGTGTTCATATAGAAGTGTTCATATAGAAGTGTTCATATAGACGTGTTCATATAGAAGTGTTCATATAGAAGTGTTCATATAGAAGTGTTCATATAGAAGTGTTCATATAGAAGGCTCTGCTCAGCAACAGACCCTTGACTGCGAATATTTGTACCTGGAATAAAGATTGAACTCTGGCTGTGTAAGCGAGTTAAGGAGGAGGTTGGTTTCTATAGTTTGTATGGCCCTAAAGGCGTGATTTGTATTGTATTGTAAATTATGTTATTCCCTCAATTTTAAATACTATTAGTGATGTCATTGTACTGTGAGGTTATTCTCTCGCTGGATCAAGTCAATTGACACTTGCAAGTTTCAGGCTACAAGGAAGTTGGGACTTTAGACATCAATATTTAGTGGAATTACCAGCTAACTTGTAGTTGTAAGGCATAGATAAACACATTCAATTAAATTAATCATACTTTCTATCAGCTTTCTACATGCTTATTGCATTTCTGTTTGAAATCGGTGTTTAATGTTCCAACTTCCTTATAGCTTGAAACTCGCAAGTGGTCAATTCATGTTCGCTACTAGAATATAATATAATAAACTATAACTGGGATCTAATGTGTTATTACACCCGTCGTGGAGGAGCATGGTAAATCAATCCTCATATAGAGTTGTGAGAATGTAGACACTTATTTGAGAACATTTTGGGGTGGGAGGGGGAGCCCCTTTTCCCTCTTGTTTATCCCATTAGTTTTGATATTTTAAGACATTTTCACCATTTTGTTGGCAAGACCTTTCGTGTCATTTAGGAGTCGATTTTGTCCTTGCGAGCGATAGCGAGCCTGCAATTTAAGAGGAACCGGCTACATAACACTGTACACATTTACCTCGAAGGGGGAGGGTGGCCTTGATGGAGGTCTAAGGACGAAACTAAACCAAACAAAAATAACAAATAATAACTAAATATATAAATAAATATATATAAATCTCCCTTTAACTATAGTTCTGGGATTTAATATAACATTGTAATATCTCGTTCGGCTTCTCCACAAATTCCTACATTAGTGGCTACGAATGTACTGTTTCACATCCCCTCGGCTCTGATTTGGGCCTAGCGACGGGGAGGCTGCACTGTAAAGCCGGTATCACACGAGAGCTTTTATAGTCAACATTCTATGATCAAAACATTTCTGGCAACATTTCTGGAATATTTTGCACTGGTATCGGAAACTAGACTGATGGTAGATGAATTTAGGTAACAGAACAAAATATCAAATGTTTACCTTATGAGCTGCCAGACCAGTGTTAAGGATAAATGTTGGGTGAAAAAGCGCTCGTGTGATACCGGCTTAAGATATCAAGGGTATAGAAAGGCCTGACAAATTGTGTATTTTTATAGTAATTTACCGTTCTATACTGATATTGAATGTGTTTATCATTACCATTATACCTGTGAAAAGGTGTATTATTATGGTCACTTCAATTACCCTTTCCATACCCGTACATTTGTGCAGGACAGAAGAAGGGAGTTTAGAGGTTAGGGTTCGCTACCGGACACTCAACCAGTAAACCATTTCAACCAGTAGACCTCAACCTGTGCCAAGTAAACTAGTGCCATTCTACCCTAATTTAGTTAGGCCTTGTCTAACTATATTGGTTTGTTTAAAGTGGTTTTATTATTATTTTTGCTTTGCATTTGTTGTATTTACTTATTTATTTATTTTTAGTTTGCTCCCTAGACCTCTATCAAGGTTAAAATAACGCTCCATACGCCCTCCTTTGAGATAAATGTGTACGTTTTTCAGAAGAAAAATATCCCAATTATACCCTCGATATCGCTCGGTAGGAAAAAGCGACACCTAAATGGCACAAAAAGGCTTAATCTTGACAAAAAGTGGGGCGAGAAATCTTTAAATCGCCAAACATATGGGGCGAGCGTATTCAGATATATACAACTAAAGCGGCAAAACATCAGGGTTAAAAAAAAACTTCCCCTCAACAGTTTTGAGATCTACTGGTTGAACTGTTCTAATGAGTAAGCTGCATGGTCAAGGCTTGGGATAGGGGAGTTGATGATCGTAATCTCATACAAACACGTTCTGTACTTCGTTATGTCAGAGAATCATGCTAACAAGCACACCGAATATTTATGCATATGTAGGGGGAGGGCACAGTCTTCCGCAATAGGCGTGCTCATAGATGGGGAATATTGTGGACATTGTGCTGGAGGTATGCAATAAGTGGATAAATAATTATGAGGTAATGTTGTGTTGCACCCATTTGGAAACTTATATGTGTTCTACTAGGCTATCCAAGATCAATATGTAGAAAGAGCAAATATTACAAATAATCTTCAGAAGCACTGATAATATTTTGGATGGTTACCATGACCCTTATCTAGCCACCAATGAAATTATTCGAATGACAAAATATAGGGCATGTACTGTGAACGCGCCTGAAGCATCTAATACAAGGAAGGGGGTAGTAATCACCTTCGTTGAGTTAAATATAATGGCCAATAACGGAGGTGGGGTACACTCTCCCCTTCCTCCAATATAATAGCACACGGAACACAGTATTAAGGGCACGTTATTTTATTGTCTATGATTTGTTATGTTATTATTACGGGTATATATATTTGTTATGTTATTATTACGGGTATATATATTTGTTATGTTATTATTACGGGTATATATATTTTGTTGTTGTTGTACCTTACAACTCTATCAAGCTTAAATAAACACCATCTCAAATACCCCTCTTCGAGATAAATTTGTAAATTTTTCGGTAGATAAATGTCCCAGCCGAAAGCCACCAGGAAAAAATCGACACCTAAATGGCACGAAAGGTCTTAATGTTGACAAATAAATGGACGAAAGCATTAACATTTGAACACTAATGGGGCTTAACATGAAAAGGAGAAGGGGATTGAGATACACAAATATTTACCCTGACGTACGAACATAAGCACCATTTGAGGAGGAGGAGGAGGAGGACTTTCTCAACAACAACGAGCTCATATAGTTTAGTCAGGTCAAATGGTGTTCTGTCAACTTGTCCGAGTGTATATATTAATATCAAGTGCGCTCCTTTCCAGTCAGTTAAGGGGAGGTATTTAGTTTGTTCCCTAGACCTCCATCAAGCTTAAAATTACAAGATAAATTTGTAAATTTTTCGGTAGAAAAATTTCCCGGCCGGAGGCCGGTTGCTCTTAAATTACAGGCTCGCTATCGCTCGCCAGGAAAAAATAGACCCCTTAATGGCACGAAAGGTCTTAAAATTGACAGAAATGGGGCAAAATGTCTTAAAATGTCCAAACTACTAGGGCGAACGTCTTAAAATCTCAGAAACAATGGGGCTAAACATGAGGGAGAAAGGGGTCCAGAAAAAAATCCCTCTAGTGGAAATCTCCCCTGAATGGTATGTCATTCACACAGTCAGCAATCTCCGGGGGGATCGTTATACAAACCAATCTATGATATGTCATGTATCCCTATCTTTACAATTACAATTTTGTTATTATATATTAATGATGAAACGCATCTTAACAGGCTGTAGATAACTTAAACCAAGAGAAAGTTTGATTTGGATTGTGTTTTTGTAATTCCTTAACCCATTCAGTACCAGGGACGTCCTTTTCATCATATTCTGGCAAATATTTGACGATCTTATTCAGCTTAGGAAGGACCTCGAGCCATAACAAGGCTTCAAGCTATCTCAACCAACCCTTTCAACTACCACAGATCCTCCCTAAGCTGCACACTATCGTCTAAATATAGCTAGAATGTAATAATGCACACGTCGCTGGTACTCAAAGGGTTAAACTAAAATATATTTGAATAAAATGGCCTACATGAATGGGTATACGCTCTCTCCTTCCCCCACTGAGAGATCAAAAAACAAAACTAGAAGGGGAGATTCAGCCCCCTTCCTCAAATATTTAAATACTATAGCAAGGGAATGGTGATGCTTCTGTACAGCCGTTATCACATGAACGAATTTTCCCTCCACTTAAGGGGAGGTATTCAGTTTATTCCCTAGACCTCCATCAAGCTTTAAAATACACCCCATTGACCCCCTTTTCATGATTAATTTGTAAATTTTTCGGTAGAAAAATTTCCCGGCCGTAGGCCGATTTCTATTAGATTTCAGGCTCGCTATCGCTCGCAAGGATAAAATCGACAGCTAAATGGCACGAAAGGTCTTAACATTGATAGACATAGGGCGAAAGTTCTTAAAATCGCCAAACTAATGGGGCGAACGTCTTAAAATCTCAAAAGCAATGGGGCTTAACATGAGGGAGAAAGGGATCCAGAAATAAATCCCTCAAGTGGAAATCTCCGCTTAATCAACACTAGCCGGGCGGCTTATGAGGTCAAAGTTAGAATTGTTATGTCACTTAAATTAATCACTTTTCTCTTAGTTTTCCAGGACAAAATAACACGGATATATTCACATTTTCATATTTGTTCACCAACCCACCAATTAACTTACAAATAAACCTAATTCATGAAATCAATGAAACTAATGACTAATTGTGGTACTCCAAGGACTCGAACCTAGGATACTCACACCGAAATATTGTGAGAAATAATAAATATTCTTTCACCAACCAACTTTACTTATAAACTCAATTAATGATATAAACGAATACATGTGGCACTCCAAGGACTCGAACCTAGGATACTCACACCGAAATATTGTCAGAAATATTGCCGACCATCCAAACTTGACGATAAAAGGTCTCGTGTGATACCCCGTGTACTTCTCAGGTGTGTGTGTGTGTGTGTGTGTGTGTGTGTGTGTGTGTGTGTGTGTGTGTGTGTGTGTGTGTGTGTGTGTGTGTGTGTGTGTGTGTGTGTGTGTGTGGGAATTGGAGGGCGCGAGGAAGCATGATTTATGTTAACAAAATGGTAACTATTCCGGTAGATTGGCTGCTGCTCCCGACTAGCGGAGGCCGGGAATACCTGGGGCGGGCGGGGGAGGAAGGGAGTTGGGCTGAAAAGGATAACGGAAGGGAGAGAGAGAGAGGTTGTGAGATTAATAATAATAAATAATATATTGTCACATAAAAACACGTGAAATTTGCTTCGTGAGCTCTCAGACAGTTAGAAAATACGAAACACGACACGGTCAAATAAATAGTTAAACAGAGTGAGAACTGAGCGATCTCTGCCATACCCATAGCTTAATCTGACTGTTCCTTTTACTTATATATTTTCTAAATCTCCAGTGACGTCGTCTCTTCTGTGGATTGACCTCCCAGTCTACCAAGATTGGAAGCCAAAGCGTCACATTTTTCCTTTGCCCCTCAACTTTCTCTTCATAATTGCTGAGGGGCACAGGGCCCTGGGTGGGGCTTTGGTTTCCCGGGCGTTTCCGCACTCTCTTCAGCTCCCCGCCATGGACTGGCTTCGGTCACCCAGACTTTATTGTGATAGGCAGGGAGGGTTCTGAGGGGGCGCTCGGTTATGGCCTTGATCTTGCTCGGGGCCTTGGGGCTGTTCGGCCAGGCAGCCTGAGGAACCGCAACAACAACAACTTCTGAATGACGGCAAAGGCAGAACTATATACTGACTTATTGTTATCAGTGTCATTGAAATTCAAGGGCAGACATGCTCATATATTTATGTGATAATCATTGTGTCTTCCCATTATGTGTCCACTTTCCTCTCTCATTTAATTGATGGTGTTCCTCGACCTGCTAGCCTTCTCAGTTGACTTCCATATATTTTCTTGAAATTCTGTCCTTATTCATTCTTTGCATATTGCTAAATTCCCGCAAAGATTTTTCTTTATCCCCTCAACCACTCAGCAATCAATGCCCAGAAGTAGTTATTGAATTCCAAACAAATTCCACACTTTTGTATTGCTTAGTCAATCTAGCCTGTTCACACTAGATGACATTTTAAAATAACCCCTCTTTATAGTTCTCAGTGTAAAGGAGCCCTAATAACCCCTCTTTATAGTTCTCAGTGTAAAGGAGCCCTAATAACCCCTCTTTATAGTTCTCAGTGTAAAGGAGCCCTAATAACCCCTCTTTATAGTTCTCAGTGTAAAGGAGCCCTAATAACCCCTCTTTATAGTTCTCAGTGTAAAGGAGCCCTAATAACCCCTCTTTATAGTTCTCAGTGTAAAGGAGCCCTAATAATTTGATGTCCATGTCTCGCCTTAAACGATAGTGCTGGTATCAGTAAACTGTTTTGTTTTTTTGCACACTTATTTGTTCATTTTCTGATTGACCATTTTTCATTTCAGGATACAATACACGTTTCAAATCACTCTTCTCCCATACACTCTCTCTGGATTCAAGCATTTATCTATTTTATTTTTCTTATACATTCATAGATTTATCACTAATGTATTTGTTCCCTTATAAGTTATTTAATATATCACTATTAATTTCCTTAAACATTCATTTATTTATCACAGTTTTCTTCTCTTTTACTTTTATTAATTATCTCGATTTGTTCCCTTATATATTCAGTTATTTATCACTATGCTTTCTCTTATGTTGGCCGTTCAGTTATGCATCACTATTCTTTTTCGTATACATTCATTTATTACCAATATTCATTATCATATACTGTACATGCAATTAGTTATCGCTATTCAATCTCTTTTACATTCAATTATTTGTTAACCCCTTCTGTACCGGATACGTCTTTTTAATTTTATTCTAGCTCTATTTAGACGATTGTATTAAGTTGAAGAAGGGCCTCAAGCAATAAAGGGCTTCGGACTATCTTAAGTATCCCTTTTTACTACCAGAGATCCTTCTTCAGCTGGACAACATCGTCTAAATATAGCTACAATAAAATACAAAAGACGTCACCGGTACAGAAGGGGTTAATACTCTTTATCTTGTATATTAATTTATTGATCACTATTCTTTCCATTATACGTCCATTTATTTATCACTATTTATCTTATCTATCCAATTGTGTATCATTATTCCTTCTCTTATTATATGCTATTACTCATCTCTATTCTTTGTCTTATATATTCAATTATTTTGGTCTTTGGCTGCTAATGATCGGAGCTGTTGACACGCATATAATTTACAGTCAATTAATCAAAGAGGGAGAATACAATTAGTACAATGGGATTTCCTAATTGCATGTTGTGCTGCTCCCTTATTTACTTGAAATAAAATATGAATAAATATTTAATCTATATAATATTTTCGATTGTCTGTGTGTGTGTTCTTAATAGGCGGCCGCAGTTTTGGACCTGGGGAGCTGAAACTTTGCATGTGGGTGTCAATTGACCTGGGTCAGGTCATAGAGGGGGCGAGGCCACGATCGGAAGTCGTTTCAAGGCCGAAATAAAAAAAAACAAAAAAACGTTTGGGGCAGGAGGCCTCCGATTGAAAAGGTGTATGGAACGAAAGTTGTTCGCAGCCCCCCAAAATGGGGGTACGGATGAGGTCAGATCCAAAATCGGAGGTCATTTAGCGGCCGAAATCGAGGTCGCCGTTTAATGAGGCACAGGGAGGTCGAGGCCGGTGATTATGGTAGTAGTAGTATTGTGATTGATGATGGTAATTATGGTAGTAGAATTTAAACCCGGGCAATGCCGGGTACCCCTGCTAGTATGAATATATTTTGTATTTTCAGCCCTCAACTAACCATCATTCACTTCTACATATTTATATATCTTCGGCTTTCCATATTGTTTTCTTAAAATGTGTGTGTATGTGTGTGTGTGTGTATGTTTGTGTGTGTGTGTGTGTGTTTTTATATTTTGCATTCTCTTCTTCATTCAGTTAAAGGGGGCTTAGCTATATTAGTTTTGTGATATTATCCCTCTCCGACATATGACGCGATTTTGAGCCTATTGGGGATACTTTAAAGCCTTTGTTACCATCAGGGGTATTTAGAAACCTTTAGTTTAGTTACTTCAACCTCTGCAGTTGTCTTTGAGTTAGCTGTGGGCAGAAAACTAATTTTGGAGAGGTAATTATAAGAGTGAGAGAATTCTATTTCTTATTGCTAATCTGGCAGCCTCTGCGTCATAAATGCGTGAGAGGGTTAAGACATTCACCCCCCTTTGTTTGGCGATTTACAAACCTTTCGTACCTTTTGACCCTTGTTTTAGACAATATTAAGATCTGTTCAAATAATTTAGATGTGATTTTTTACTAGCGAAAAATCGAACCTGCAATATAGGACGAAATGGCCTACGGCCGGAGTAGTTTTCTACCGAAAAATGCAAACATTTACCTCCACGGAGTGTTTTGGGGGTATTTTTTCACGCTTGATGGAGGTCTAGGGAGGAAACTAAAACAAAACATTAAATAAGTACCCGGTATATAATGAAATAAATTAATAAATACAATAAACCCCGTCATATAATTTTTTTTTTCCCCCGAAGCCCGCACAACTGACCGTAAGCCCCTTTAATCTTGGCGCCGTGACTGACTGTTAACCCCTTGTGAATTATGCTGCGTTTTTACAGTTTATTATGGCTATAATTAGAAGGCTGTACATAGCTTTGGGGGAGACACTCGTTACAGACAATCTTGCCTTTTGTCTCCTTCATATACATAAGAAAAAAAGAACAAAAGAAGCTTAGGGGAAAATCTGTGGGAATAAATATGGTAAAGCACATATCAATTAGCCGTATGAATTCCATATACTCTTCCTAATCTGAATTTTGTTTCTAATAATAGCCAGAAAACTGAAACTAAATGCGTCATCGTATCTTAAAAGGGTAAATATTAGGCTGGGACATTTTGCTACCGACAAATGGACAAATGTATCTTGGAGAGGCATCTTGGGGGTAATTTTTAAAGCTTGCTGGAGGTCTAGGAGAAAACTAAACATAATTAATAAATATATAAATAGATAAACTAAGATAAACAAATATATACAAATCTCTCCTTAACTATACGGCATAACAGAGAAATGGGAGCGGGTGCTCAACCCCGAGAGGAGTTGAAATAGGGGACCTATCCCCCCGCCAAAGGCGGCTTTCTAGGGCCTTTCCTACCTGATGCTGAGAGGATTGGGTTCTAGTCATGTGGTGCTAGGCTGGTCTATCAGAGTGAGAGATGAGCTATCTCTGCCATACCCATAGCTTAGTCTGACTGTTCCTTTTACTTATATATTTTCTAGATCTCAAGTGATGGCGTCTCTTCTGTGGATTGACCTCCCTACTGCCAACCTCGAGGTTGGCAGATTGGTAGCCAAATCGCCACATTTATCCTTTGCCCCTCAAGTTTCCCTTCATAATTGCTGAGGGGCACAGGGCCTTGGGTGGGGCTTTGGTTTCCCGGGCGTTTCCGCACCCTCCTCAGCTCGCCGCCTTAGAGTGGCTTCGGTCACCTGGGCTTTATGAGTGGTAAACAGGGAGGGTTTTGTTGGACCCCCTCGCTTATGGCCTTAGCCTTGCTCAGGACCTTGGGGTCTGATCGGCCAGACAGCCTGGGAAACACCAACAACAGAGAGATGGGTGTTGGGGAGGCAGGAAGGGGAGGGGGAGGGGGGGGGGGGGGGTAAGAGAGGAAGCAAATGTCACGCAGTTATTTGATATATTTTGTAAATAAAGTGTTCTTCCTCATATGGTGTGTGTGCGTTTTTTTTTTTTTTTTTTTTTTAACCCAAGGTGGGTCTGAGAGAGGAAAGAAGAGGTTTGGGAGGGATTAGGGCAAAAAGGAGGAAATTATGAAAGTAAGTAGTAGATTAACCCGTACAGCCCCAGCGACGCGCCTGACGCGTCGGCGATGTATGTAACGCACAGCCCCAGAGACGCGCCTGGCGCGTCACCCTAATTGCGCCGACCGTAACCTCAGGTGTAGCCACTCAAGAGGGCTCAGATTTGTATGGGAACTGTGTACGTATCCCACGCAACCGTGCCGATGATTGAAAACTCTCAAAGTCCACGTGCGTGCGCGCGAGCGCGCAATAACCTGGTTTTTTGGGATAATTGCCTTCAATTTTTTACTCTTATAAAATCCGTTTTCGGGGGCTCTGTAGGACCATTTTTTAAGCTTTTTGAGCGGTTTCTCGTGGTTTTTCCTTCATTCCTAACCCATTCGCTATTGTTTCTGGAATAAAACCATTTTTTGAAAACCGGCCGGGTTCTGGTGCGCAAACATTACAAAACTAGCCGGGGCTCCACGGGAAGCAAGTAGTAGATTACAAGCAAGTAGTAGATTACAAGCAAGTAGTAGATTACATGCAAGTAGTAGATTAAAAGCAAGTAGTAGATTAAAAGCAAGTAGTAGATTACAAGCAAGTAGTAGATTACAAGCAAGTAGTAGATTAAAAGCAAGTAGTAGATTACAAGCAAGTAGTAGATTAAAAGCAAGTAGTAGATTACAAGCAAGTAGTAGATTACAAGCAAGTAGTAGATTACATGCAAGTAGTAGATTACATGCAAGTAGATTACATGCAAGTAGTAGATTACATGCAAGTAGTAGATTAAAAGCAAGTAGTAGATGAAAAGCAAGTAGTAGATGAAAAGCAAGTAGTAGATGAAAAGCAAGTAGTAGATGAAAAGCAAGTAGTAGATGAAAAGCAAGTAGTAGATGAAAAGCAAGTAGTAGATGAAAAGCAAGTAGTAGATGAAAAGCAAGTAGTAGATGAAAAGCAAGTAGTAGATGAAAAGCAAGTAGTAGATGAAAAGCAAGTAGTAGATGAAAAGCAAGTGGTAGATGAAAAGCAAGTAGTAGATGAAAAGCAAGTAGTAGATGAAAAGCAAGTAGTAGATGAAAAGCAAGTAGTAGATGAAAAGTAAGTAGTAGATTAAAAGTAAGTAGTAGATTAAAAGTAGGCGGGCAGACCACCTTGCTTTGTTAGGTTTGAGTTAATTTTTTTTATTTTTTTTATTTAAGAGTTGGGGATAAGGATGTTTATTTTATTTGTCTAATTTCGTATTTTGTTTTTTGTTTGGTTTTCTGTTTCTTTTCATCACCAATTGTCCTTTATTCCTTTAAGACGATGTATTAAATTCTATGCTATTTTGTCAAACATTAAACCGCTTTACTAACCTGGGGAAACGTACATAGTTTGAACCGCCGGGATTCCTGCGAGTGGTTCAAACTATTCCAATTAACTTTGACTTTCTTCCACATATTAGCTTTGACTTTCTTCCACAGGTTCTTTTAAAACTAAGTGAAGTCGTGTATTGATTATCAAACTGAAATGAAGACTGTGGACGTAACGCTGAAGAGGTTTATAGTCTCGCTTACCTCCACTTTATTGTTTTTACTTAAGGGAACCCACCTCGCTTTTTTTCTCTTTCTCTCACTCTCTCTTTGGCTTGTATCCATTCGGCCCCATTCAGCCTACTGTTTTAAGACTTTTACCCCCATCCAGGTGTCAATATTTTCCTGGCGAGCGGTAGCGAGCCAGCATATATATATTTTTGTTTTGACATCAAGCTAAATTTGTACATTTTTGATAGAAATATGTCTCCGGCGAAGCCGGATTTCTCCATACAATGCTGGCTCGCTATCGCTCGCAAGGAAGAAATCGACACCTGGATGGGGATAAACTTCTTAAAACAGTTGGCTGAATGGGGCCGAATGGATACAAACCAGGGAAAGAGAGAAAAAAGGATAGAAGGGTAAATAAAATCCGGTGACCCCCCTTAAACTTGGTCAATAGTCTTGTTTTCCTTCTTCTCTTTTTAATATCTTTTCCTCAACCATTACAATGTTGCCGTTCACTTTTCTTTATCATTATTTGCTGCAGTTCATTTCTTTATCTGTTGACGTGGTCACATTCCTTCTTTCATTCAGTCTGTTCAAAGAGAAAAAGATAGTTACGATATTTCGGTATTTCTTTGTTTTGTACCAATTCAGTATTTGTATGTTTTGCACACCAATTATACAGTATATAACTCTATTATTGGCTGAATGTTAATCACATATATAATATATTATCAAATGTTAATCACATATATAATATATTATCAAATGTTAATCACATACTGTATATATATTATATATTATCATCAGTGATATTTCGCATGATGACGCCACTTTGTTTAATTTGATTATCATTAGATGCTTTTCTTCAGCTTAGGAAGGACCGCTAATAATCAAACAGGCTACACACTATCTCAATAAACCTTAATTGACTCCTACGGTACCTTGTTAAGGATAATGTATATTTAAACTAGATTAAATGAGTTCGAATCCAACTTTCGGAAGTTGCCAACAAATATCAGTTATAACTGATTTAGTAGATAAACGAGAGTCAGCCAGACAGATACAGCTAATTAAGGGGGGGGGGGATTGGGGGGGGGGGGTAGTTTGCTCCCTCCCCTTACAATAAATTAAAAACTAAATTTACAAATAATACAAATATGAGAGGTGCAATACGTAGAATGAAGTGTGTAAGTGTGGAAATTGGGCAAATATTAAGGTGCAGACTATTTCACAGCTATTTGGAACCATTCTAACTAATATATATTAAATGAACAAAACGGAAAACTATTCAATGAGATAGTTTAATGAATATTACCTTCATGGATACATATACAGTAATGAATATTACCTTCATGGATACATATACAGTAATATTACCTTCATGGATACATATACAGTAATATTACTTTCATGGATACATATACAGTAATATTACCTTCATGGATACATATACAGTAATGAATATTACCTTCATGGATACATATACAGTAATGAATATTACCTTCATGGATACATATACAGTAATTAATATTACCTTCATGGATACATATACAGTAATATTACCTTCATGGATACATATACAGTAATATTACCTTCATGGATACATATACAGTAATATTACCTTCATGGATACATATACAGTAATGAATATTACCTTCATGGATACATATACAGTAATGAATATTACCTTCATGGATACATATACAGTAATGAATATTACCTTCATGGATACATATACAGTAATTAATATTACCTTCATGGATACATATACAGTAATATTACCTTCATGGATACATATACAGTAATATTACCTTCATGGATACATATACAGTAATGAATATTACCTTCATGGATACATATACAGTAATATTACCTTCATGGATACATATACAGTAATATTACCTTCATGGATACATATACAGTAATGAATATTACCTTCATGGATACATATACAGTAATGAATATTACCTTCATGGATACATATACAGTAATGAATATTACCTTCATGGATACATATACAGTAATTAATATTACCTTCATGGATACATATACAGTAATTAATATTACCTTCATGGATACATATACAGTAATGAATATTACCTTCATGGATACATATACAGTAATTAATATTACCTTCATGGATACATATACAGTAATGAATATTACCTTCATGGATACATATACAGTAATATTACCTTCATGGATACATATACAGTAATATTACCTTCATGGATACATATACAGTAATGAATATTACCTTCATGGATACATATACAGTAATTAATATTACCTTCATGGATACATATACAGTAATTAATATTACCTTCATGGATACATATACAGTAATTAATATTACCTTCATGGATACATATACAGTAATATTACCTTCATGGATACATATACAGTAATATTACCTTCATGGATACATATACAGTAATGAATATTACCTTCATACAGTAATATTACCTTCAGATACATATACAGTAATATTACCTTCATGGATACATATACAGTAATGAATATTACCTTCATGGATACATATACAGTAATATTATTACCTTCATGGATACATATACAGTAATGAATATTACCTTCATGGATACATATACAGTAAATTACCTTCATGGATACATATACAGTAATATTACCTTCATGGATACATATACAGTAATGAATATTACCTTCATGGATACATATACAGTAATATTACCTTCATGGATACATATACAGTAATGAATATTACCTTCATGGATACATATACAGTAATGAATATTACCTTCATGGATACATATACAGTAATGAATATTACCTTCATGGATACATATACAGTAATTAATATTGCCTTCATGGATACATATACAGTAATTAATATTACCTTCATGGATACATATACAGTAATATTACCTTCATGGATACATATACAGTAATGAATATTACCTTCATGGATACATATACAGTAATATTACCTTCATGAATACATATACAGTAATATTACCTTCATGGATACATATACAGTAATGAATATTACCTTCATGGATACATATACAGTAATGAATATTACCTTCATGGATGCATATACAGTAATGAATATTACCTTCATGGATACATATACAGTAATATTACCTTCATGGATACATATACAGTAATGAATATTACCTTCATGGATACATATACAGTAATATTACCTTCATGGATACATATACAGTAATATTACCTTCATGGATACATATACAGTAATTAATATTACCTTCATGGATACATATACAGTAATTAATATTACCTTCATGGATACATATACAGTAATATTACCTTCATGGATACATATACAGTAATGAATATTACCTTCATGGATACATATACAGTAATTAATATTACCTTCATGGATACATATACAGTAATTAATATTACCTTCATGGATACATATACAGTAATATTACCTTCATGGATACATATACAGTAATGAATATTACCTTCATGGATACATATACAGTAATGAATATTACCTTCATGGATACATATACAGTAATTAATATTACCTTCATGGATACATATACAGTAATTATACCTCCATGGATACATATACAGTAATGAATATTACCTTCATGGATACATATACAGTAATTAATATTACCTTCATGGATACATATACAGTAATATTACCTTCATGGATACATATACAGTAATGAATATTACCTTCATGGATACATATAGAGTAATATTACCTTCATGGATACATATACAGTAATATTACCTTCATGGATACATATACAGTAATATTACCTTCATGGATACATATACAGTAATGAATATTACCTTCATGGATACATATACAGTAATTAATATTACCTTCATGGATACATATACAGTAATTAGATTGATATGTGAAATTCTAGAAAAGCAAGGATAAATACAATGATAGTTTTCTCGCTAGTATATGTGTGTGTGGTTGAGAGAGAGAGAGAGAGAGAGAGAGAGACTTAATTAACCCAGCGCCAGTAGGATAGACCGCAGACATGGTGTGGTTTAGTTTTTTCCTTAAGTGGGATTTTGTATTTCTTTGTTTATTTCATTGTTCATTTATATATATATATATATATAATAATAATATATATATACATATTTATACTGTATATATATTTTGTTGTACCAAAACCCCCATCAAGCTTTAACAATGACCACCTCCCAAGGCTCCTCTTAGAGATGAATTTGTACATTTTTCGGAAGAAAAATGTCCCGGCTGAAAGTCGGTTCCTCCTATATTTCAGGCTCTTTATCGCTCGCTAGGAAAAATAGACACCAAGTGGCACAAACTAATGAAGATACACATGAGGGAGAAGGGAGTCTAGACAAAAACAAACCTCCCCGTGACCTCATCTGTTTGTATTTCCTCCTGCCTGTTAGCTTTCCTGTTGGTCATTAGCGTTGCTTGTCTGCTTAGCATTGTCTGTCTGTCTGTCTGTCTGTCTGTTTATTAGGGTATGACCTTTCTCTGCCCGTGTGGCATTTGGTATTTTAGTTTGTACTTTGTTTGTCCTTTGTTTGTCTCTTATTCCGTCTTTTAGCGTGTTTGATTGAGTTTGTCATTTAAGGGGGGTGACCTGCTTTTTGTTATTTCTGTCCTTTTCTCTCTTTCTCTGGCTTGTATCCATTCGGCCCCATTCAGCCAACTATTTTAAGACGTTTATCCCCATCTAGGTGTCAATGTCTTCCTGGCGAGCGATAGCGAGCCAGCATTATATGAAGAAATCCGGCTTCGCCAGACACATTTTTCTATCGAAAAATGTACAAATTTAGCCTGCTGTCAAACAAAAATAAAAAATATGCTGGCTCGCTACCGCTCACCAGTAAAAAATTGACACTTGGATGGGGATAAACGTTTTAAAACAGTAGGCTGAATGGGGCCAAATGGATACAAGCCAGAGAAAGATAGAACAAAACAGGTCACCCCCCTTAATCGGTCAGTCATTCTAAGTGTCTGTCCACCTGTCTGTAAACATTACGATAGGACAGATTTGGTTGGTCTTGGAAGTGATGCAAAGCAGACGGTATTTATTGTAAGCCTTGGAAGTGATGCAAAGCAGACGGTATTTATTGTAAGCCTTGGAAGTGATGCAAAGCAGACGGTATTTATTGTAAGCCTTGGAAGTGATGCACAGCAGACGGTATTTATTGTAAGCCTTGGAAGTGATGCACAGCAGACGGTATTTATTGTAAGCCTTGGAAGTGATGCAAAGCAGACGGTATTTATTGTAAGCCTTGGAAGTGATGCACAGCAGACGGTATTTATTGTAAGCCTGGGAAGTGATGCACAGCAGACGGTATTTATTGTAAGCCTGGGAAGTGATGCACAGCAGACGGTATTTATTGTAAGCCTTGGAAGTGATGCAAAGCAGACGGTATTTATTGTAAGCCTTGGAAGTGATCCAAAGCAGACGGTATTTATTGTAAGCCTTGGAAGTGATGCAAAGCAGACCGTATTTATTGTAAGCCTTGGAAGTGATGCACAGCAGACGGTATTTATTGTAAGCCTTGGAAGTGATGCAAAGCAGACGGTATTTATTGTAAGCCTTGGAAGTGATGCACAGCAGACGGTATTTATTGTAAGCCTTGGAAGTGATGCAAAGCAGACGGTATTTATTGTAAGCCTTGGAAGTGATGCAAAGCAGATGGTATTTATTGTAAGCCTTGGAAGTGATGCAAAGCAGACGGTATTTATTGTAAGCCTTGGAAGTGATGCAAAGCAGACGGTATTTATTGTAAGCCTTGGAAGTGATGCACAGCAGACGGTATTTATTGTAAGCCTTGGAAGTGATGCACAGCAAACGGTATTTATTGTAAGCCTTGGAAGTGATGCACAGCAGACGGTATTTATTGTAAGCCTTGGAAGTGATGCACAGCAGACGGTATTTATTGTAAGCCTTGGAAGTGATGCAAAGCAGACGATATTTATTGTAAGCCTTGGAAGTGATGCACAGCAGACGGTATTTATTGTAAGCCTTGGAAGTGATGCACAGCAAACGGTATTTATTGTAAGCCTTGGAAGTGATGCACAGCAGACGGTATTTATTGTAAGCCTTGGAAGTGATGCACAGCAGACGGTATTTATTGTAAGCCTTGGAAGTGATGCACAGCAGACGGTATTTATTGTAAGCCTTGGAAGTGATGCACAGCAGACGGTATTTATTGTAAGCCTTGGAAGTGATGCAAAGCAGACGGTATTTATTGTAAGCCTTGGAAGTGATGCACAGCAGACGGTATTTATTGTAAGCCTTGGAAGTGATGCACAGCAGACGGTATTTATTGTAAGCCTTGGAAGTGATGCACAGCAGACGGTATTTATTGTAAGCCTTGGAAGTGATGCACAGCAGACGGTATTTATTGTAAGCCTTGGAAGTGATGCACAGCAGACGGTATTTATTGTAAGCCTTGGAAGTGATGCACAGCAGACGGTATTTATTGTAAGCCTTGGAAGTGATGCAAAGCAGACGGTATTTATTGTAAGCCTTGGAAGTGATGCACAGTAGACGGTATTTATTGTAAGCCTTGGAAGTGATGCACAGCAGACGGTATTTATTGTAAGCCTTGGAAGTGATGCACAGTAGACGGTATTTATTGTAAGCCTTGGAAGTGATGCACAGCAGACGGTATTTATTGTAAGCCTTGGAAGTGATGCACAGCAGACGGTATTTATTGTAAGCCTTGGAAGTGATGCACAGTAGACGGTATTTATTGTAAGCCTTGGAAGTGATGCACAGTAGACGGTATTTATTGTAAGCCTTGGAAGTGATGCACAGCAGACGGTATTTATTGTAAGCCTTGGAAGTGATTCACAGCAGACGGTATTTATTTAATAATTGATGTTGTTAACGGGACCTTTTATATGTTTGTGTGGACACCCTTCCCCCGCATGTTTAGCCCCATTAGTTTGGATATTTAAAAACGTTCGTATCATTAGTTTGACAATTTTAAAACCTTTTGGCCTATTTCTCTGTCAATATTAACACTCTACGTGCCATTTAGGTGTCGTTTTTGTTCCTGTCAAGCGATAGCGGGGATTATGACTTGACTGTAAATACATCTATGTTATATGGAGGTCCTGAATTAGGCCAAATTTGGCCAAGTCGTATCAGTCGAATATGGTCAAAAGGTCAAATTAACCTCTTGAGGTTTATGACGCATTATGACGCTATTATATTGATTGCTAGAGGCCTTTCCTAAGCTGTATAAGACCGTCTAATAATAACCCGACGGAACTGCTAAAACGCGGCATGATCGTCATAGGGTTAAAAAGAGGTTTATGGGGTTCTTTCTGACATTCGCCCCAATACTTTGGCGATTATATGACCTTTTGGCCCATTTATCGAAAGATTATTATTTATATTAACATGTATTATTATTATTATTATTTATTTATTTATTAACATGTATTATTATTATTATTTTTTTTTTTTTTTTATGTTTATGTCGGTGCCAAATTATATTAATGGCAAAATTGCATCTAACTCCGTCCGATAGTTTATGAGAAATCTTGCTTACAAACACACAGGCAAACAAACAAACAGTGATGTTCACATAATCTTGCTTACAAACACACAGGTAAACAAACAAACCGTGATGTTCACATAATCTTGCTTACAAACACACAGGCAAACAAACAAACAGTGATGTTCACATAATCTTGCTTACAAACACACAGGCAAACAAACAAACAGTGATGTTCACATAATCTTGCTTACAAACACACAGGCAAACAAACAAACAGTGATGTTCACATAATCTCCGTAAGCTTCGTTTGGCGTAGAAAACTACTGTGTATTATCTGTGATATGCCTTACAGCTATAGTGGGTGGCAGTTTATATAATTATTATTATATACCATTGTGAGTTACTCTAGACCAGTGGTTCTTAACCTTTTCAGCACCGTGCCCCCCTTTGGTCAGGACTGTATTCATGATGCTCCCCCCCCCCCTCCCCCATGGCTCTGATGCCTAGACATCTATTTTTTTTTATCCAATCCATATGGATGCTTAAGACGCAAGATACTGTAAAAAGGGCGAACAAATAACCAATCTGCATGCAAGGAATAAAACTGATTAATGGTTTTATGTCAACACTACATGTGGTTGCTCGGAATGACGGTTGTGAATTTTTCTTATCAAAGTTTCTTATTTATATATATCTTTGCGATTACCCTGTATGCATTTGAATGGCCTAGCCCTATTTTGAAGTTTGATTACCCCACGCCCCCCCCCCCCCTAGCATTGTCAAACGCCCCCCTAGGGGGGCGCGCCCCACAGGTTAAGAACCACTGTCTAGACAACACTGTAGCTGTAAATTACTCTGAGCTTACCATGGAAAAGTGCGGTGTTATTTTGTATTACCTTGAACTATTGTATGAATCACTACTGTGGCATATTGAACACTATTGTATGAATCACTACTGTGGCATATTGAACACTATTGTATGAATCACTACTGTGGCATATTGAACACTATTGTATGAATCACTACTGTGGCATATTGAACACTATTGTATGAATCACTACTGTGGCATATTGAACACTATTGTATGAATCACTACTGTGGCATATTGAACACTATTGTATGAATCACTACTGTGGCATATTGAACACTATTGTATGAATCACTACTGTGGCATATTGAACACTATTGTATGAATCACTACTGTGGCATATTGAACACTATTGTATGAATCACTACTGTGGCATATTGAACACTATTGTATGAATCACTACTGTGGCATATTGAACACTATTGTATGAATCACTACTGTGACATATTGAACACTATTGTATGAATCACTACTGTGGCATATTGAACACTATTGTATGAATCACTACTGTGGCATATTGAACACTATTGTATGAATCACTACTGTGGCATATTGAACACTATTGTATGAATCACTACTGTGGCATATTGAACACTATTGTATGAATCACTACTGTGGCATATTGAACACTATTGTATGAATCACTACTGTGGCATATTGAACACTATTGTATGAATCACTACTGTGGCATATTGAACACTATTGAATGAATCACTACTGTGGCATATTGAACACTATTGTATGAATCACTACTGTGGCATATTGAACATTATTGTATGAATCACTACTGTGGCATATTGAACACTATTGTATGAATCACTACTGTGGCATATTGAACACTATTGTATGAATCACTACTGTGGCATATTGAACACTATTGTATGAATCACTACTGTGGCATATTGAACACTATTGTATGAATCACTACTGTGGCATATTGAACACTATTGTATGAATCACTACTGTGGCATATTGAACACTATTGTATGAATCACTACTGTGGCATATTGAACACTATTGTATGAATCACTACTGTGGCATATTGAACACTATTGTATGAATCACTACTGTGGCATATTGAACACTATTGTATGAATCACTACTGTGGCATATTGAACACTATTGTATGAATCACTACTGTGGCATGTTGAACACTATTGTATGAATCACTACTGTGGCATGTTGAACACTATTGTATGAATCACTACTGTGGCATATTGAACACTATTGTATGAATCACTACTGTGGCATATTGAACACTATTGTATGAATCACTACTGTGGCATATTGAACACTATTGTATGAATCACTACTGTGGCATATTGAACACTATTGTATGAATCACTACTGTGGCATATTGAACACTATTGTATGAATCACTACTGTGGCATATTGAACACTATTGTATGAATCACTACTGTGGCATATTGAACACTATTGTATGAATCACTACTGTGGCATATTGAACACTATTGTATGAATCACTACTGTGGCATATTGAACACTATTGTATGAATCACTACTGTGGCATATTGAACACTATTGTATGAATCACTACTGGCATATTGAACACTATTGTATGAATCACTACTGTGGCATATTGAACACTATTGTATGAATCACTACTGTGGCATATTGAACACTATTGTATGAATCACTACTGTGGCATATTGAACACTATTGTATGAATCACTACTGTGGCATATTGAACACTATTGTATGAATCACTACTGTGGCATATTGAACACTATTGTATGAATCACTACTGTGGCATATTGAACACTATTGTATGAATCACTACTGTGGCATATTGAACACTATTGTATGAATCACTACTGTGGCATATTGAACACTATTGTATGAATCACTACTGTGGCATATTGAACACTATTGTATGAATCACTACTGTGGCATATTGAACACTATTGTATGAATCACTACTGTGGCATATTGAACACTATTGTATGAATCACTACTGTGGCATATTGAACACTATTGTATGAATCACTACTGTGGCATATTGAACACTATTGTATGAATCACTACTGTGGCATATTGAACACTATTGTATGAATCACTACTGTGGCATATTGAACACTATTGTATGAATCACTACTGTGGCATATTGAACACTATTGTATGAATCACTACTGTGGCATATTGAACACTATTGTATGAATCACTACTGTGGCATATTGAACACTATTGTATGAATCACTACTGTGGCATATTGAACACTATTGTATGAATCACTACTGTGGCATATTGAACACTATTGTATGAATCACTACTGTGGCATATTGAACACTATTGTATGAATCACTACTGTGGCATATTGAACACTATTGTATGAATCACTACTGTGGCATATTGAAAACTATTGTATGAATCACTACTGTGGCATATTGAACACTATTGTATGAATCACTACTGTGGCATATTGAACACTATTGTATGAATCACTACTGTGGCATATTGAACACTATTGTATGAATCACTACTGTGGCATATTGAACACTATTGTATGAATCACTACTGTGGCATATTGAACACTATTGTATGAATCACTACTGTGGCATATTGAACACTATTGTATGAATCACTACTGTGGCATATTGAACACTATTGTATGAATCACTACTGTGGCATATTGAACACTATTGTATGAATCACTACTGTGGCATATTGATCACTATTGTATGAATCACTACTGTGGCATATTGAACACTATTGTATGAATCACTACTGTGGCATATTGAACACTATTGTATGAATCACTACTGTGGCATATTGAACACTATTGTATGAATCACTACTGTGGCATGTTGAACACTATTGTATGAATCACTACTGTGGCATATTGAACACTATTGTATGAATCACTACTGTGGCATATTGAACACTATTGTATGAATCACTACTGTGGCATATTGAACACTATTGTATGAATCACTACTGTGGCATGTTGAACACTATTGTATGAATCACTACTGTGGCATATTGAACACTATTGTATGAATCACTACTGTGGCATATTGAACACTATTGTATGAATCACTACTGTGGCATATTGAACACTATTGTATGAATCACTACTGTGGCATATTGAACACTATTGTATGAATCACTACTGTGGCATATTGAACACTATTGTATGAATCACTACTGTGGCATATTGAACACTATTGTATGAATCACTACTGTGGCATATTGAACACTATTGTATGAATCACTACTGTGGCATATTGAACACTATTGTATGAATCACTACTGTGGCATATTGAACACTATTGTATGAATCACTACTGTGGCATATTGAACACTATTGTATGAATCACTACTGTGGCATATTGAACACTATTGTATGAATCACTACTGTGACATATTGAACACTATTGTATGAATCACTACTGTGGCATATTGAACACTATTGTCAATGCGGTGTAAGGTTTGTTGCTGCTGCGGTGAAGTACTATGCAGTTACTGCGAACCATGTTGGCTCTAACTTTAACTACCTTGAAAATAACACAACATTCTCGGCGACTGTGTTGCAACCCAGTGTTTAATCGATAATAAATTTAGCAGGACAAAAAGAAAAACATAAATTTACTCTTTAGTTACCTATACTTTAATTTACAATATCAACTTAAAAAACGGATACCCAATATTCATAAGTTTCAATACTATGACTCATTTTTTAATTTAATCCTGGCTGTCTATCATTGTAGTATTTCACTCGGCTTAAAAGGGGAGTCTTGGAATAAGAGTAATACCTATCTCACTTTAACCTGCTCACCCTCTTAGTTTCTGTATACATCTAATAAAATCGTCTATTAATAACAATGCAAATAAGCAAACTGTCATCATATATTGAGAGGGATTAATCGTGTTTGGGAAGATATAGGTGGTTAGAGTAGGTAATCCGTTGGCAGTATTTCAATTTGGTCGCAACATTTATGAAATATAGCCTACCCACAATAATATAGCCTACCCACAATAATATAGCCTACCCACAATAATATAGCCTACCCACAATAATATAGCCTACCCACAATAATATAGCCTACCCACAAAAATATAGCCTACCCACAATAATATAGCCTACCCACAAAAATATAGCCTACCCACAATAACATTATTCGAGTTTCAATACTAAAGTTGTTATGTACCATAACTATCGCTTAGATAAACATATATTTAAATGTAATCGACAACTTTTTGATTGACAGTATTTCAATTGTTTAGGCGTACTCCTGTGGACACCGTGTACACATTGGCTAATTCATCCTACCGGATAATGGGATTATTGGCCGGGCCTGAATGATTACAATAATCTTCTAGTGGGTTTAAATTAAATGCGAGATTAAATCTCCAAATGGTTTAAGTTGTGAAAACACCTTCAATACGGTGGCATAATTTTTAATGCATTATTGCTAAAAAAAAAAGTTTTTTTTTTGTCTATGTGGATGAGGGACACAAAAGGCAGAACTGCCTGTAACGAGTGCCTCCCTCAGTTGAAAGAGTGACAGGGCTAAAGTCAAGGAACGTTCGAGCCAAAATCCCTGGGCAAACGGAGTTTGTAACAATTTTAGTCATAGGATGAGGGGAAGTTGGATTCAGGGAGAGGGTTCCAGAGCTCAGCTGTTGACTAGAAGAAGGTTTGAGAATATCGTTTCACTCTTGGACTGGAGAGTTGCACAGAGTAGGGATGGGATTGTGTTGCAAGACGGGTGCTACGTACTCTATGTAAAGGAGGTGGTATACACTGAGACAGCTCTGAGGAACATTGATCATTGTAATAGCGGTAGAATAGCGAGAGAGATGCAACATTGCGGCGAATAGAGAGATATATTGCAAAGAGTCCGTGAATGGACTTGAGTTAATGAAACGAAAGGCTTTCTTTTCTACTTTGTCGAAGAGCTGTGTGAGAGGATCCTCCCCACACATGCAAACAATACTCAATACATGGACGCACTGTGCCCCTGTACAGAGCAAGAAGCTCTGCAGGGGTAAAGAACCCCCGGAGGTGGTTGAGCACACCCAGTTTCTGGGAAGCTGTTTTAGCAAGGGTGGTAATGTGGTCTTTCCAATTGAGATCAGGAGAGAAAGAGATTTTTAGAATACTGAGAGAAGATGAAAGATTGATTTGTGTGTTGTTGAAGTATAAGGGATAGTCCTGTGGGAGTTCTTTACGGGTAGATAAATGGAAAAATTGGGTTTTGGAAGCATTGAAAGTAACAAGATTTTCTCTGTCCCAAATGGATATGGTTGATAGGTCAGAATTTAAGTGTTTTATGGCATCTTCGTGTGATTTTTTTGAGTGCTTGCTTATTGGGGAGTTCTGGCAAACTAGTTGAATAGTGTAAGGTAGAGAAGATCATTTATAAATATTAGAAAGTGAATTGGAGATAGGACAGAACCCTGAGGAACACCGGAGTTGATAGGTTGAGGAAGTGAACGATGGCCGTCCACAACCACAGCTATGGATAATAATATGCTTAAGAATAAGCTTAGGAAACCTTTAAGACGACTTAGTTAATCTCAATTACTATAACTGTTTGATTCCCACACATCCCACAAGATTCAATCAATCTCAATTAGATCCTTGATTCCTACAGGTTCCCAATAAATTGAATTAAATTAGTAATAGTCATGGTAAAAGGAAGACTGATCATCGTACTGAACCACATATATCCATCCAGACCTGTGCAGATCAATTAAACAGAAATAGATCCTTCATCTCTGTCAGTAAACCATGACGCTTTACATGTATATAATTTGGCCAAGATTGATATGTTTTTTTTCAGCTCAGGAGTAATATGTTTTAATTGTGATAGACTTTACGTCTTCAATTCCTAGTGTCATGTTTCTGAAAGTTTTCATATGTGTTTCCTGATATGCAGTTAAACCCGATCTATACATTGACGTACTTTAAATTTTATGATGGCAAGCATTAGACGATTTTATTAAGCTTGAAGAGAATCTTTAGGAATAAATTAAGCAAGTACTTTTTTTTCAAGTAACTCTCTGACTGATAGATTATTTAATACCAAAATGCAACAATTTCAAGAAAGAAAAACAGGCGTTATTGAATTGAATAAATAAATAGAAACAGGATTCACACGAGGCAGCTTCGGAATAATTTTGTTTATAAGAATGTGATCACATAACATTATAAAGCTTCTGCTTAGTGGCCGGTACAGTACCATGTAAAAGATTCCAAGAAATTATGCCTGATTGAAGGTGCGGATCAAAGTTGCCACAAATAGGGTTTTTTTCCCCTGCGAATCTACCATCACCTAAGAGCCCCTTCCTACTGACTGTACAACAGATTCGAATGGCCGTTGTCTGAATAGGGATCAACATTGTTTGGGGGATAGGAAACCTTACTGCTTCTTAACCATTTGCACCTACATTTAACGTTTTTTCATTCTGATTTAATGTACCCAACACATTGACACGTAAAATCTGTCAAATGTTTATTAGACATATAAACAAATGTTTATCCAAGGTAGAGCGAAATTTTATTTATTTCGAATAAAAGTTATACCTGTAATCCCACCTGAAAATGGTGTAGAGATTTTTGTTTCCTCTCTTTGAACTCGTCAGACTCTCTGTAAGCTTGGACAACATTTTGCTTGGACGCTACAACAAAATTGTTTAACGGTGTTTTGCGATTGAATTAATTTAAATGATATTTTCACTTAGCTCGGCCAAATGTTTTGAGATTTCATTCGGTTTAGAAATTATCCAATATTTTAATCAGCATCTAGAAACAAATAAGCTATCTAAAATAACCTTTCAAAGTTTCATAAAATCCTATAATGATAACAGAATAATAAAATAATGTCATCAGCATACTGACTAAGATCCCTGTAAAGGATATTCAGTAGAGGCACGACCCTTACCCTATAATATGAGGCAAAATATTTACTTATAGTTCTGTATTTTATAGTTTATTTCAGTAAGATGAAGAGTTTTTGCATTTCATGTTTGATAACATTGGACGATATTGTTCAGATTATAAAGGACCAACCATACGCAATAAAAAAGTAAATATTCAATCAATTACCTTCTGGTTCCCATTAGTATTTTCTATACTGTACAGACAGTTCCCAGATATACATATATATATATATATATATATTATAATAATAATAATCATAATAATAAAAGGAAAAATTTAATATTTAATGTGTACATAAATATACCATATCAGATGACAGGTCCTGAAACACGTTGAGGAGGGAGGGGGAAGGGGCGGTGTTCTGAACCCCATTCTCGTTCATGCTTAGCCCCATTATTGTTTAGATTTTAATAACTTCGTCCCATTAGTTTGGCGATTATATGACCGTTCATGCTATTTAGGTGTTGACATTTTCCTGGACAACGATAATGAGCCGGCCATTTTTATACCGAAAAATGCACAAATTTATCTCGAAAAGGGGATCTTGGGAGTATTTTTATGCCTGTAGGAAGTCTAAATATATATATATATATATATATATATATATATATATATATATAATTGGACACATAAATACAAATCTACCCTTAACCATTCCATTGTATTGCTTTGCCTTATGCAAATGTAGCTTTATCTCGATCATCATACATCTTCTACTCTCCAATTCTTCAAATATATACTGATATCCAATGATCATTACCTTCAGTAATTTTAACAATTGAAGTAGATACCCATATTTTTTATTTTGATAATTTAATTAGACCTATTTTGTTATAACTTTTTGCCTGGTTTATTTTAGTCCCGTGCCCACCTCTCTGGACGAATAATATAACTATTAATCAAAAGTGGAAGACCATAAATTACCTCGGTTGAAAACCGTATTACATAGTATGGTATTTTATAGGTAATATATTTCTAATTAACGACACTGCGGCTGTAAATATATAATAATATTGGGGGGATAGACATCATTATGACCTTTGATAGATCGCATCAGATTGGCGATATTGTTGCCATGTGACTATATATATATATATATATATATATATATATATATATATATAGAGAGAGAGAGGTATTTATAATAGTATTATATGTTTACTTCTTCATAAAGTTATTTCTCTATTGGGATGTTGTCAATATTCATCTGTGTCTCCGGTTCCTCCCTGCCCTCCCTATCTTACCCTCTCTTATTTTTATTTTGGGACTCCCAAAAAATCGAGAGAGAAGGAGGGGATAGAGAGTGGAAGGAAGGGGAAACTAAAATAAACACGGAAGTGGGAGAGGATCCATTAGATAGATTTACCTATATTAACATAGATACACTGGCCGCACAGACCTTATGAACCCAGCAAGCTGGTCAGGACTTAATTCTAGTGGAGACTGCGAATTCGACAGTAAGGTAAAGTGGAACGAAAGGATAAAGAAGAAGGCAAGAGAGAGAGAGAGAGAGAGAGAGAGAGAATGAGAATATATATTTAAGGTTCAGGTGTTGTTTTCCAAGAAGGTTCTATAAATATAACATGATTGCATTCCAAATAATTTTCTTAGCAAGGTTTGCATATTCTATTTCCTTTTCTCAAACTCATACAGTACGCTTAAGGGAAGGGTTTTATTTTTTCTGAACACCCCTTTCCCCTCATGTTTAGCCTAATTAATTTTGAGATTTTAAGACGTGCGCCCCACTAGTTTGGCGATTTAAAGAGATTTTGCCCCATTTCTTTGTTAATATTAAGACCTTGGGAACCATTTAAGTGTCAATTATTTCCTGGTAAACGATAGCTAACCTGTAATTTAGGAGGAACCGATTTTCATTTTTCTAACGGAAAACGTAGACATTTAACTGGATGGGGGGGTCTTGCGGATATCTTTGAATAATAATAGGCCAATATAAATAAATAAATATAAACTTCCCCTTAAGCCAGTATCACCCAATCGGTTTTTTTTAACGTTTATCGTCAACACTGGTCTGCCAGCTGATGGGTGAACGTTATTTTTGTTAACTAAATTAACCCTGCGGCTACGACAATCCTCTCAAGATGTTTTACTGGTGGGCTACGACGCTCCTCTTCTCGGAAGATGAGATTTCAAACACATCCCAAAACCGTGTGCGTTAGCTCAGGCAGCTACAATTTGGTCCAGCAATAGGCCTATAGTACACCTCTCGCCACCACCCTGCCGATGGAGTCATTACACAAGCATTCGTCATGGAGCCTACACGACCCTCTCCCGGGCATATATCTTCTCTGTTTATCGCTCATATGTACTAGCTGTGATAAATTCATTTTAGAAATTTCTATATATATGGGTCTGCTGCTACGACGACATTACGCACAAATTAAATCATGAAAGGGAGTAATATGCGCGACATAGGCAATCTTTCTTATCAATCCCCTTTCTCTCCCTCCTCTTTCCCTCCTCTTTCCCTCCTCTTTCTCCCTCTGTTCTCCAATAACAAAAACGACAGTGTGACTGTCAGGGCTATAGGGGTTAAATTCAAATGACATATACTGTCACCCATCCAGCCTCTACCCAAGCAATACTCCCACATGCACAGCCTCTCATTGCCGGTTTCGCGCCACAATTTTAACTACTGATTACCGTAACAACTCAAGCACGCGTCTTTTGTATATATATATATATATATATATATATATATATATATATATATATATATATATATGGTTGGATGCGCGCTTGAATTTCCTACATGATAATGTGTTTAATTAAGTTTTGGGAAAGTTGCCAAATCGGCCTAGGGGTGTCTAGCATGTCTTGGGTTAATCCATTCTTATTGGGGACTATTGACAATTTGACTATAAAAGCCCTTGTGTGTTAACCTCTTCATCATTATTATTCTCTGTTATTAGCTTTCTTAAAGATAATTACAATGACTGGATATAGATACATACCAGCATAATAAAATAATGATAACATACAATACTGAGCTCATTAAATAGCATATTATATAAATAGCTCTATTAAGATTTCACAAATATTACCCTAACTATGATTTATTAATAAAATCAAAAGGAGATTACTAAGGTACAGAAGCCCAAATAGAATACTTAAACTAGCTTTGAAAGTCACAATCCCAAAGGTTAAATCACGATTGTATGTTTAATCTAATAAGAGAGATAGTGGTTAGTATATTACATTTCCTAAAAGGGGTACTACTTTTTATGGACTTCCTTCTTCCTCATGTTTAGCATATTAGTTTTGAGATTTTAAGAAGTTTCTTCCGTTAGTTTGGCGATTTTGAGACCTTTCGTGCCCTTCAGGTGTCGATATTTTCCTGGCGAGCAATAGCGAGCCTCTAATTTTAGAAGGAACCGGGCTTCGGCCGGGATATGTTTCTACCGAAAAATGTAAAAATATATCTTGAAAGGGAGTCTTGGGAGTGTTTTTCTAAGCTTGATGGAGGTCTAGCGAGGAAACTCAGCCCAAAAACCAAGCACTACACCTTTAATATGAAAAACATTGAATACACAATTAGGTATTATGGTCGCCTTCCTAATTTTTGACTTCGGTATAGTAGTCTACGGTAACTACTTCATAATGTGTAACCTGTGTAAAAAATAATAAGTTATATACGAGAGAGAGAGAGAGAGAGAGAGAGAGAGAGAGAGAGAGAGAGAGAGAGAGAGAGAGAGAGAGAGAGAGAGAGAGAGAGAGAGAGAGAGAGAGAGAGAGAGAGAGAGAGAGAGAGAGAGAGAGAGAGAGAGAGAGAGAGAGAGAGAGAGAGAGAGAGATAGAGAGAGAGAGAGAGAGAGAGAGAGAGAGAGAGAGAGAGAGAGAGAGAGAGAGAGCGAGAGAGAGAGAGAGAGAGAGAGAGAGAGAGAGAGAGAGAGAGAGAGAGAGAGAGAGAGAGAGAGAGAGAGAGAGAGAGAGAGAGAGAGAGAGAGAGAGAGAGAGAGAGAGAGAGAGAGAGAGAGAGAGAGAGAGCGCGCGCGCAGATGACGTGCAGGAAGGTAAAACTGAAATGAAGGATGCAGGCTATTGAATGAAAGGGTTGGCAAGAACAGAATACAGGAGTAATTGGAAAGATGAGGAGATTCAATGTGCAGGGGAAAATTGTTGAAGGAATTAAAAGAGAGAAGATGGGGAAGGGAATAGAAATGTTATGTCTGTATGTGTGGGTATGAGTATGTGTAAGTATGGGTGTGGGTATGGGCATGTGTATGTATGGGAATTAATATGTGCGGGTATGTGTGATTACATGTATGTTTGGGTATGTGTGCAATATATGTGGGTATGTGTATGTGTGCAATATATGTAGGTATGTGCATGTGTATCTTGTCAGTGTTTGTGTGCGTTTCTGCATTGTAGCCTGTGTGTGTACATCCGAAGTTATTATGTATGTGTTATTATGTATCTATTTATGTTTTATAATTGAGGTTTCGTATTCTATTTAAGGTTATATTTTCATTAAAGGGGTGTTACTAGATTTTCTCTCACATTTATACTTATTAGTTTCAAGATTTTAAGATGTTCGCTCCATTAGTTTGGTGCTCTAAGACCTTTCGCCCTATTTCCTTGTCAATTTTAATCCCATTGGTACCATTTATGTATCGATTATTTCTGGCAAGCAATGGTGAGCCTATTATTTAGGAGGACCCGGCCTTTGGCTGGTAAATTTTGTTACCGAAAAATGTACAAAGTTTTCTCGATGGGAGAGTCTTCGGCATATTGTTTAAGTTTGATGGAGGTCTAGGGAGTAGAAATATGAAATTATGAATACATAAACAAAAAAATGTAAGAAAAAACAAATCTACTTAATTCTACATATATGCAGTATGTGTAAATATGTGTGATGTGTGGTTGTCTAGGTTTGTGTGTAAATCTGTGTTTGTTCTTGTAATTTGTTGGTCTTTCTAATTGAATAGATATATGTGCTGCTTGTCCATGTATCAGTGTCTATGTGTGAGTATATGTGTATCTAAAAGTGTGTAGGTGTATTTGCCTGTGTTAGAAGCCAGACAATCATTTATATATTCAGTATAGCAAACTCGGCCCATATATGTTGCAAATATAATATGTTATTCACTTCGAACTTTGTAAGTCTTCTTATTTTAAAATACTCTCTGTAATTTATGTTCGCTGCATTTTGTGGCATGTTTATCTGTATCTAAATGTTATTTTCAATGTTATCTATTGTATCATTTCCACTAATCTCTACCTATCCTTAATCCTGTAGTTTCTACTCTAGATTTCCCTTCATTATCTGTCATTATAACTGTCTTGATAACGTAATGTATAAATGCACGGAATTTCAATGTGAGTATCCTAGGTTCGAGTCCTTGGAGTGCCACATGTATTTGTTGATTTCATTTATTGAATTTAGAAGTAAAGTTGGTTGGTGAACAAATATAGTTGTATTTCCACTAAATTAGTAATGTTAACAGGGGCTAGGAATTTTCCTCCCCTTGTAAAATTCTCCTACTCAAGGAAACAGTGTAAGGGGTGAGGGAACGCGAAAGTAGTCCCAGACTCTAAGAATTGAAACTTTAAATGTGTTTGTTAGGGCTCTGTCTCGAGTCGGCCAACCCCAGCAATGGGGTATGTGCCTGAGTATATCAGTATATACATTATTTTTACATCTCTCTCTCTCTCTCTCTCTCTCTCTCTCTCTCTCTCTCTCTCTCTCTCTCTCTCTCTCTCTCTCTCTCTCTCTCTCTCTCTCTCTCTCTCTCTCTCTCTCTCTCTCTCTCTCTCTCTCTCTCTCTCTCTCTCTCTCTCTCTCTCTCTCTCCATTTCTATTTCTATTTCCATTTTCATTTCTACAGCAATCCCATCTCACCACCAATCTCTTCACCATAGTTTTCTCTTCATCTCTTCTCCAACTTTCCACCACCGTTTTGTTCTTCAGCTCTCTCCATCAATCTCTCCACCAATCTCCCCCCAAATCTCTCTCCCAATCTCTCCAACAATTTCTCCACCAGCGTCCTCCTAACCTTTGCCTTTGTGCCACCCCTTCCCACCCCAGTATAGCTTTACCGGACAGACAGACAGACAAACCTGATATCCTTCCCATACAAACATATAACGTGCAACAGTTAACCCATTCAGTACTGGGGGTGAGTGTTGTTTAATTACACCTATATTCAGACGATGTTATGCTACTTAATAAGGAGGATCTGTGGTAGTTAAAAGGGTCAAAATGAGATTGCCTGTAGCCTCTTAAGGGGAGGTATTTAGTTTGTTCCCTAGACCTCCATCAACCTTAAAATTACACTCCCTCGAGTCCCTTTCAAGATAAATTTGTACATTTTTCGGTAGAAAAATGTCCCGGCCGAAGGCCGGTTCCTCTTAAATTACAGGCTCGCTATCGCTCGCCAGGATAAAATAGACACCTGAATTGCACGAAAGGTCTTAATATGGGGTGACAGTTTTTAAAATCGCTAAACTAATGGGACAAACGTTTTATAATATCAAAAGCAATGGGGCTAAACATGAGGGAGGAAGGGGTCCAGAAAAAATCCCTCGAGTGGAGACCTCCCCTGACTACACGTCCGTTTGAAGCTGAATATAATCGTCTACAAGTTGCCTGCATATCATTAAAAGGACGTGACCGGTACTGAAGGGGTTAACCCACTTCATGCTGGATCCTATTGGACGATTGTATACAGTTCAAAAATAGGCCTCCAGCAATGAACAGGCTTCGTACTATCTCGCTTAAGGGGGTTCACCTGTTTTTGTTCTGTCCTTTTCTATCTTGCTCTGGCTTGTATCCATTCGGCCCCATTCAGCCTACTGTTTTAAGACGTTTATCCCCATCCAGGTGTCAATTTTTTACTGGTGAGCGGTAGCGAGCCAGCATATTTTATATTTTTGTTTGACAGCAGGCTAAATTTGTACATTTTTCGATAGAACAATGTCTCCGGCGAAGCCGGAGCTGGCTCGCTATCGCTTGCCAGGAGAAATCGACACCTAGATGGGGATAAACGTCTTAAAATAGTTGGCTGAATGGGGCCGAATGAATACAAGCCAGAGAAAGAGAAGAGGACAGAAATACCAAAAAGCAGGTCACCCCCCTTAACCCTTTCCACCACCACAGAACCTTCTTAAGCTGCACAAAACCGTCTAAATATAGCTAGAGTAAAATGTAAAAGGCGTCGCAGGTACGGAAGGGGTTAACTATAGTGGATTCATCTTTAATTCTTTCAGCTACATTTAGACGATTTGATTAGCTTAGGAAGGATATATTATAGCTCACATGATTATTTGATTAGCTTAGGAAGGATATATTATAGCTCACATGAATAATTGATTAGCTTAGGAAGGATATATTATAGCTCACATGATTAATTGGGACAGTCTGAGCCTCTAAATTTGTAGACTTTCTTCTTAAGGGGAGGTTTTTAGTTTGTTTCCTACTCTTCCAGCAATCTTAAAATTTCACCCCCTTGACCCCCTTTCAAGATAAATTTGTACATTTTTCGGTAGAAAAATGTACCGGCCGAAGGCCGGTTTCTCTTAAATTACAGGCTCGCTATCGCTCGCCAGGATAAAATCGACACCTAAATGGCACGGAAGGTCTTAAAATTGACAGAATGGGGCGGAAATTCTTAAAATCGCCAAACTCATGGGGCAAACTTCTTATAATATCAAAAGCAATGGGGCTAGACATGAAGGAGAAAGGGGTCAAGAAAAAAGTTCCTCCAGTGGAAATCTCCCCTTAAGCCGAATATAATAGCTACATCTACACGATTTGATTAAGCTTGGGAAGGATATAATTATGGTAGCTCACATGATTAATTGAGATAGTCGGAGCCTTTAAATTAGTAGACGTTCTTCTTAAGGGGAGATCTCCACTTGAGGGATTTTTTTCTTGACTCCTTTCTCCCTCATGTTTAGCCCCATTGTTGTTCTAATTTTAAGACGTTTGCCCCCATTAGTTTAGCAATTTTAAGAACTTTCACCTCATATTAAGACCTTTCGTGCCATTCAGGTGTCGATTTTATCCTGGCGAGCGATAGCGAGCCTGTAATTTAAGAGCAACCGGCCTTCGGCCGGAATTTTTTTTCTACCGAAAAATGTACAAATTTATCTTGTCAAGGGGGTGACATTTTTAGATTGCTGGAGGAGTAGGAAACAAACTAAAAACCTCCCATTAAGCTGAATCTATTGGTCTAACAGTTGCCAGAATATAATGAAAAGGACGTCAGGGGTACTGAATGGGTTAATGGTCGATAAGTTGCATTCCATAACATACAATCAGATTATTTCCCCAGCTGATGGTACATTGCTATCTCCTCCTGATTTCTCGCATGATAATAATAATACTGATGATGTAACACCGACACATACCGGTAGTAGTATCATATTTTGCTATTAAGAATAATAATGAAAGATGCCAACGGATTTAATTGACGGTCAGGTAGTAATAATAATAATAATGATGACTAGATATTATTACATGAAATCGTCTAATGATCACCAACCTATAATTTAAAAGTGCATCTTAGAGCTTCAAGGGGTTAAGGTGGGACTGCCCGTTTGTTTGGTCTATTAATAAATGTATTCATATGCTGTTTTAGTTTCCTCCCTAGACCTCCATCAAGCTTAGAAAAACACCCCCAAGACCCCCCTTCAAGATAAATGTGTACATTTTTCGGTAGAAAAATGTCCCGGCCGAAGGCCGGTTCCTCTTAAAATTACAGGCTCGCTATCGCTCGCCAGGAAATAATAGACACCTAAATGGCACGAAAGGTCTTAAAATTGACAACGAAATGGGGCGAAAGGTGTTAAAATCGCCAAACTAATGGGCCGAACGTCTTGTAATCTCAAAACTAGTGGGGGCTAAACTTTAGGGAGAAAGGGGTCCAGAAAAACGGTCTGCCTCCCCTTAATTGTAGAAAATAGATTATTGCGATCCTCACTGAGCTGCTTGTTGAAGGGTAAAGATGGGGTGAGGAAGTACTGCCCGAGAATGTAACTGTAGAAAAATTGATCAAGTGTAATTTGTTATATGAAACCGCAACAACAACAACAAAAACAACACACACACACACACACACACACACACACACACACACACGCCTCAACAACCCACATTATCCAATTGTTTTCTTGTTTCCAGTTTGGGAATAATTTTAACCGGGAAAGAAAAATGCTGATAATAATTGACTGGTTCATACATGCCTATATACAAAAAAAAAAGAAAAAAAAATGCAAAAAAAAAAGAGAGAGAGAGAGAGAGAGAGATGCAGGCCTCTCTTGTATTTAACCTTTTCACTACGTACATATAACTGTCTTTATATTCTGGCTAACGCTCGACGCTTTTATGGGACTTAGAGATGACCGCCTAACAATCAAAGCGGTAAATTCATTGCCAATTATAGTTGTATTTCCTTATCGTAGTAACAGCGTCTATTGATGTTTATAATGAATGGTAGAAAGATGTAATTGTATATAAGAGGAACAAGGCAGGGACATTTTTCTATCGAAATATGTACAAATATATCTTAAAAGGGGATCTAGGGTTATTTTGTTCTAAGCTTGATGGAGGTCTAGGGAGGAAATTGAAAACATATATGAATACATGAATTAATAGACCAACCAAACGGCCAGTCTCGCCTTTAACCATATTTTTGACCTAGGACCATTACTATTACACAAATTAAATAAATAGAAAACAAAAATAAATTACCGTCACATTGACCCACTGAATGTTCGTGAGAACTTTCGTGAAAATTCGTCGAACGGTCTAGGAGGAGTTTCCGGGCAGACAGACAGACGGACGACAGACATTTCGGCTGGCTGGTTACCGCTATATGGAGGGGGAGGGGGGGAATGAATATTCTTGTGGTGATAGTAGTAATGGTTAGGAGAGAGGTATCCTGACCAGGATTCGAACCCACTCACTCTAGGTATAGTTGGGCACCGTAACCACTCTACCATGAGCTGGTAGAGTGGTTACGGTGCCCAACTCTCTCAAATATACCTGGAGTGAGTAGGTTCGAATCCTGGTCAGGATACCTCTCTCCCAACCATTACTACTACTATCACCACAAGAATATTATTTGGAGTTTGGGACGGACCTCTGTAATTCAATCAACACCGAGGGTCAATCAACACCAAGGGCACGGAGGGTCAATCAACACCGAGGGTCAATCAACACCGAGGGTCAATCAACACCAAGGGCACGGAGGGTCAATCAACACCGAGGGTCAATCAACACCGAGGGTCAATCAACACCAAGGGCACGGAGGGTCAATCAACACCGAGGGTCAATCAACACCGAGGGTCAATCAACACCGAGGGTCAATCAACACCGAGGGTCAATCAACACCGAGGGTCAATCAACACCAAGGGCATCAAAAACGGTGAATGAATGAATGATATTGAATTTAAGGTCAGCTGAACAAATAAACAGATTAATAAGTGCCCAGGGTTCTATTCTTAAGCGACAACACTCACTGATCAAGCAGATGGTAAGCCTCGTCATTGCGCAATTGTCAATTTTGAGTTCCAAAAGCTGCCTCTGCTTCTACCACCGCCTCCACCCTTTCCTTTTCCAGCTGTTTTGTCTCCTATTTTTTTCTCGCCACTTCCTTATGGAGATACGTCACAGCCCTTGCCTCGGCCTCCCTGTGCTGCCATATTTTCTCCGCACATTTTGCCTCTGCCTTCACCACCGCCATCCTTCTCTTTTCCAGCAGATTCTTCTCCTGATTTTTTCTCACCGCTTCCTTTTGGAAATACCTAATAGCGCTGGCCTCGGCCTCGCTGTGCTGCCACATGTTCTGCCCACACTCTGCTTCGGCCGATTGCACCGCCTTCCGTTCCCTTTCCTTCTCCTCTTCACGCAGATTAGTAACTTTCATCTTGATCTCTATGTTGCTCTGGTCGACGGCAAGGTAAGTCGGGCTACCCATCACATCATACAGGAAGCTTCCCAGGAGCATCTTCTTTTTCCCCAGCTTCTTTCCCTTATAGGTCCATCGCAATTTTACCAAGAGAGTAAAGTATTCAGACTCGGTAAATTCACGGGAGAAAAAAGTGACGGGCCTTGAGCTTCCCTTCGCAGTCTTACACTGATAATCGGGCTTATATGACACCCATGGATCCAACGCTATTTTGTCGATTTTGGACTCCTTTAAACGACGGGGAATCCACCGACACCAGCATTTTTTTCGATAACTTATCTCTACCTCGTCGGGGTACACGGAATCCACACCACCTGTTGGCACACAGACATCTAGGTCAATTCTCCACGTCTCCATTACTGTATATTTTTGATATTCAGATATTTAATCGACGTATAAACACCAATTAATTAAAGTTTTCTACTTTGGGCAAAGCGGACCTTCTCTATTTTTATAGGCTACTTGGAATTAATAAAGTAGTACTGTAAACACCGTGTCTGTCTGTCTGTATATCTCTGTGTGTGTAGGGACACACACATAACAGCAATGATGATGATGTGTTTGTGTAGTGATGATCTGTGTGTGTGTGTGACTCATATCACAGTAGTGATGATGATGGTGTGTCTGTGTAGTGATGATCTGTATGTGTGTGACTCATATCACAGTAGTGATGATGGTGGTGTGTTTGTGTAGTGAGGATCTGTGTGTGTGACTCATATCACAGTAGTGATAATGATGGTGTGTTTGTGTAGTGAGGATCTGTGTGTGTGTGACTCATATCACAGTAGTGATAATGATGGTGTGTTTGTGTAGTGAGGATCTGTGTGTGTGACTCATATCACAGCAGTGATAATGATGGTGTGTTTGTGTAGTGAGGATCTGTGTGTGTGACTCATATCACAGTAGTGATAATGATGGTGTGTTTGTGTACTGAGGATCTGTGTGTGTGTGACTCATATCACAGTAGTGATGATGATGGTGTGTTTGTGTAGTGAGGATCTGTGTGTGTGTCTCATATCACAGTAGTGATAATGATGGTGTGTTTGTGTAGTGAGGATCTGTGTGTGTGTGACTCATATCACAGTAGTGATGATGATGGTGTGTTTGTGTAGTGAGGATCTGTGTGTGTGTGACTCATATCACAGTAGTGATAATGATGGTGTGTTTGTGTAGTGAGGATCTGTGTGTGTGTGACTCATATCACAGCAGTGATAATGATGGTGTGTTTGTGTAGTGAGGATCTGTGTGTGTGACTCATATCACAGCAGTGATAATGATGGTGTGTTTGTGTAGTGAGGATCTGTGTGTGTGTGACACATATTACAGCAGTGATAATGATGGTGTGTTTGTGTAGTGAGGATCTGTGTGTGTGACTCATATCACAGTAGTGATAATGATGGTGTGTTTGTGTAGTGAGGATCTGTGTGTGTGTGACTCATATCACAGTAGTGATAATGATGGTGTGTTTGTGTAGTGAGGATCTGTGTGTGTGACTCATATCACAGTAGTGATAATGATGGTGTGTTTGTGTAGTGAGGATCTGTGTGTGTGTGACTCATATCACAGTAGTGATAATGATGGTGTGTTTGTGTAGTGAGGATCTGTGTGTGTGACTCATATCACAGTAGTGATAATGATGGTGTGTTTGTGTAGTGAGGATCTGTGTGTGTGTGACTCATATCACAGTAGTGATAATGATGGTGTGTTTGTGTAGTGAGGATCTGTGTGTGTGACTCATATCACAGTAGTGATAATGATGGTGTGTTTGTGTAGTGAGGATATGTGTGTGTGTGACTCATATCACAGTAGTGATAATGATGGTGTGTTTGTGTAGTGAGGATCTGTGTGTGTGACTCATATCACAGTAGTGATAATGATGGTGTGTTTGTGTAGTGAGGATCTGTGTGTGTGTGTGACTCATATCACAGTAGTGATAATGATGGTGTGTTTGTGTAGTGAGGATATGTGTGTGTGTGACTCATATCACAGTAGTGATAATGATGGTGTGTTTGTGTAGTGAGGATCTGTGTGTGTGACTCATATCACAGTAGTGATAATGATGGTGTGTTTGTGTAGTGAGGATCTGTGTGTGTGTGTGACTCATATCACAGTAGTGATAATGATGGTGTGTTTGTGTAGTGAGGATATGTGTGTGTGTGACACATATTACAGCAGTGATAATGATGGTGTGTTTGTGTAGTGAGGATCTGTGTGTGTGTGACACATATTACAGCAGTGATAATGATGGTGTGTTTGTGTAGTGAGGATCTGTGTGTGTGTGACACATATTACAGCAGTGATAATGATGGTGTGTTTGTGTAGTGAGGATATGTGTGTGTGTGACACATATCACAGTAGTTATTCACAGCAGTGATGTTGATGGTGTGTCTGTGTAGTGAGGATCTGTGTGAGTATGTCTCGTAGGGGCACACACATCACAGTAGTGAGGATGATGGTGAGGAGAGGTGTGGCGGAGTGGTCTTGCCACTGGACTGGTAATCCAATAGACCCAGGTTCGAATCCCAATATGTCAATGGGAAGATATTATTGGGATAGAATTTGTGCTGTACCGTATCAGTGCATTACCACAGCACACCGAAATGCCAAAAAAAATACCCTCATTGTTCCCTGATTAAATAGCATTGTATGAATATTCCCATATCCAAAAAATATGCTACAGGGGGGCAATGCCTAGTGAGTTAATTGTTCAATAGGTGGCGTTCTGAGAGTGAGGATCCGAGTGTGGGGGATGAGACTGTGAAGCGCAGAGGCGAGGCGGCTTCAGAGATGGGATTGCTTCGAGCCGGGGTGCTTCGCATGTCTCACTCCCTAGACTGGAACAAGACCTCACAGGCCTCACCGTGTTCAGCGGTAGAGTGTAAAGGCTATCAGCCTACAGTATGCCCGAGAGGGAGTAGTTGGAATATAGAAAAAAAAAAAAAAAAAAAAAAAGTAGTAGTGATGGTGGTGATGATTATGGTAGTTGTTGTGATGGTGGTAAGGATTTGTGCGTGTGTGCTCTTACAGGGCACATCATCACAGTGATAATGATGATGATTACGGTAGTGATAGTAATGGTGATTTTGGTAGTAGCTGTGATAATAGTGGTGTACGATATCTTTGACATCAAGATAAAATATAAAAAGTTTGTCTTATGAACCATGAGATATAGTTTCACGTAATTGACCACTTGCGAGTTTTGGTCTATAAGGAAGTTGGAGCTGTAAACATCAATATTTAAGAGTAATACACAAATTATACGAGTTGGTGATGGATAGAAATTGTGCTGAATTTGATTATATGTATTTATAAATGCGTTACAACCGTCTTTTAGCTGGTAATTTTGTTATATATCGATGTCTACAGCTCCAACTTCCTTATAGCCTGAAACTCGCCAGTGGTCAATTGGCAAGGTGTGATATTGGTGATGATTGTGGTAGCAGTAGTTGTTTAGTAGGGATGGTGGTGACGATTGCGGTAGTTGTAGTGATGATGGTGGTGGTTATGGTAGTAGTTCTAGTGATGGTGGTGATTATGTTGATAGTAGGCCTATTAGTGATGTCGAGAATATTATTGGTGATGATGGCAGTAGTAGTGATGATAGTGATAGTGGTAGAGATGATGACAGTAGTAGTGATGATGGTGATAGCAGTAGTGAGGAAGGTGACAGCTAGTAGTAGTGATGATGGCAGTAGTAGTGATGATGGTGATAGCAGTAGTGATGATGGTGACAGTAGGAGTGATGAAGGTGACAGCTAGTAGTAGTGATGATGGTGACAGTAGTAGTGATGATGGTGACAGTAGTAGTGATGATGGTGACAGTAGTAGTGATGAAGGTGACAGCTAGTAGTAGTGATGATGGTGATAGTAATAGTGATGATGGTGACAATATTGGTGATGATGGTGACTAGTAGTGATTATGGTGACAGTAATAGTGATAATAGTGGTAGTGGTAGTGATGATGGTGACAGCGGTAGTCATTACTGTAATGTTTGTGGACATGCAGTAATGGTCACTCTTCTGTCAATCTAATATGGCTTACTTAAGAATGGGAAAGGGGTGGGACCTTCTATTTGTTTGTATTTTGTTTTGTTTTTTTGGTGGTAGTGATGATAGTAGTAGTAGTAGTAGTAGTAGTAACAGTAGTAGCTGATTTATGTATCTTTTTCATTATCCTTTTTTACGTTTTAGTTTCCTCCCTAGACCTCCATCAAGCTTAGCACCCCCCCGCCACCCCCAGACCCTCCGCCAAGATAAATCTGTACATTTTTCGATAGAAAAATGACAGGCTCGCTATCGCTCGCCAGTAACAACTCGACACCTAAATGACACGAACAGTCTAAATATTGACAAAGAAAAGGAGCGAAATGTCTCAAAATAGCCAAACTAAATGGGCCGAACATCTAAATAAAACAAATGAAAACTAATGGGGCTAAACATCAAGAAGAAAGGGGGGGGGGGGGGAGGGGGGGGGGGGGGCAGAAAAACAACCCCTTCTGTACCGGCAAAGTCTGTTGTACTTCAGTCTAGCTATATTTAGATGATTTTATGCAGCTTAGGAAGGATTTGAGGTGGTTAAAAGTTGATTGAGATAGTTCAAAGGCTTATAATTTCTAGAGATCCTTCCTAAACTGAATACAATCGCTACTATAGTTGCCAGAATATAATGAAGATAACGTCGTCGGTACAGAAGGGGTTAAGGAATCCAATTAATTAAATCCCCCCCACACAAATACACCTTTCAGTCATTACAGTATACGGGTGTCCCCCCCCCCCCCCACCCAGGTATCAAGTCAGGTGAAGGCATTGAGGGATAAGCCTTTACAACGGCACCTCGTATCTACATTCTACTTTTCCTATTTTCCTAACGAGAGTAGAGACAGGAGAAGGGGTGTTGGAGAGAGAGGAAGCTGTTGGAGTAGCTTTGGTATGTGTGTTATTAGTCTATACGTCGTCGAGGTGTCTCCCGACTGGGGTATATGGTTGGGGGGGGAGGGGGGGGGGGAGGTGTTGCCAAGCTGCGGGGGGAATAATTGACCACGTGGGAGTTTCAGGCAATAAGAAAGTTGGAACCGTAAACATCGATATTAAACGGAAATGCAATAATAATGTATATTTCTGATTAATAGAAAGTATGATGAATTTGGTTTTATGGATATATATAGATGTACTACAACCGCCTTTTAGCTGGTAATTCTGCAAAAAATATCGATGTCTACAACTCCAACTTCCTTATAGCCCGAAACTCGCAAGTGGTCAATTATTTTGGGGTGAATCACTACACGGGGTCAGGTCAGGTCAGGTGAGAAGGTATTGAGGGGAGATGGGTAGTTTTTCTGGTCCCTCTTCTCCCTCATGCTTAGCCCCATTATTTTTTTCAGATTTTAAGACTAAAAGACCACTAATGGGCCGAACGCCCATTAGTTTGTCGGATTTTATAAGATCTTTCGCCCCATTTCTTTGTCAATATTAAGACCTTGCGTGCTATTTAGGCGTCGATTTTTTTCCTGGCCCGTAATTTTGGAAGAACCACCGAAAAATGTACACATTTATCTAAAAGGGAGATCTGATGGAAGTATTTTTTAAGCTTGATGGAGGTCTAGGGAGGAACCTAGACAAAATACTACATAATTGAACAAAATCGATCAAAAAGTGTACCATCCTTCCTTAATTTCCCTAAACCATATCTACTATTATTCTTTAACCCATTCAGTACCGGGGACGTCCTTTTCATCATATTCTGGCAACTATTAGACGATTATATTCAGCTTAGGAAGGACATCTAGCCATAATAAGGCTTCAGACTATCTCAACCAACCCTCTTAACTACCACAGATCCTTCCTAAGCTGCATAATATCGTCTAAATACAGCTAGAAAAAAATATATCACACGTCGCTGGTACTTAAAGGGTTAAGGGAGCTCAGACGGTATTGTGCAGCATAATTTACTGGTTCGGCTCAATGGTTTAAGGAAGGGGTTTAGTTTGCTCTCTAAACCTCTATCAAGCTTAAAAAAACACCCACAAAATTTCAATTTGTACATTTTTCGGTAGAAAAATGTCCCGGCCGAAAACCGATTCCTCTTCAAATACAGGCTCGCTATCGCTCGCCAGGAAAAAAATCGACACCTAAATGGCGCGAAAGGTCTTAAAATTTGCAAATAAATGGGGCAAAAGGTCTGAAAATCGCCAAACTAATGGGGCGAATGTCTTGTAATCTCATAACTACTAGGGCTAAACATGAGGGAGGAGGAGGACTCGAATAACCAACTGCCTCCCCTTAACTCTTTCACTACCGGCGACGTCTTTTTAATTTTGATCTACTTTTATTTAGATGATCTTGTGCGGTTGAAAATGGATCGGTGGTAGTAAAAAGGGTTAAGCGAGATAGTTCGAAGCCTGTTGATTACGGGAGTCCTTTTGCAAGCTGAATACAATCTTCTAATAGTAGCCAGAATAAAGCTCAAAGGACGGCACCGGTACTGAACGGGTTAAGGGGAGACTGACGGTTTGTTTGGTCTATTAATTAATTTGTTCATATATTTGTTTAGTTTCTTCCCTAGACCTCCATCAAGCTTAGAAAAACACCCCCTAGACCCCCCTTTAAAATAAATGTGTACATTTTTCGGTAGAAAAATGTCCCGGCCGGTCCCTCTTAAAATTGCAGGCTCGCTTTCGCTCGCCAGGAAATAATCGACACCTAAATGGCACGAAAGGTCTGAAAATTGACAACGAAATGGGGAGGAAGGTGTTAAAATCGCCAAGCTAATGGGCAGAACGTCTTATAATCTCAAAACTAGTGGGGTTAAACATTAGGGAGAAAGGGGTCCAGAAAAACGGTCTGCCTCCCCTTATTTTGTATATTTGCTGTGTACGTTATCGCCTCTTGCGCCCTTTCAATCAACAAACTTTATATATCTATCTAACATTTATAGTTTGCGATTTTCAATAATATCTGTATTATCGGTAGGGGGGGTGGGGGGTGGGGGTGGGGGGGTTTCTGGACCCCGTTCTCCCTCATGTTTAGCCTCATTAGTTTTGAGATTTTAAGACATTCGCTTAATTTGTTTGGCGATTGTAAGACCTTTCGTGCCATTTAGGTGCCGATTTTTTCCTGGCAAGTGGTAGTGAGCCTGCATTTTAGGAGAAAGCAGCCTTCGGCCAGGACATTGTTCTACCGAAAAATGCATAAATCTGTCTCGAAATGGGGTTTGGGGGGTATTTTTTATAAAACTTGATGGAGGTCAACGGAGGAAGTACAAGAAAACAAACACAAAAATATATATACCGGTATAATATAATAATATCAAATATACATAAATCTCTCTTTAAATAATTACTGATCATATTTCTACTTTCCTACAAAGATTGAGTTGTATTCCTCAATATTAATTTCCTCCATCTCTTATTATTTCTACATTTATTTGTTATTAATTTCACCACAACACCAAACACCTCCAATGAAATTAATGAAAGCATAAATGTGATCCACCGGGATTCAAACCTGGGTTATTACACACAGATGTTTAAACACTCGAACCATTACACCAGTTTTCATATTATTTTCACCCGACATTTTCTAATTTACGTTCTTGAAATTGGATTTGAGTCTAGCATTTCTACTTTATTTTCTTCAATGATGTCTTCACTATGGTTTTTCCATTTAATTTTCTATCTATCTATCTATACGCTCAGGCCCGATCCCCACTTTTCCTATTTTTATATTTTATTTTCTATTTAATTCTATTTTATTTTATTTATTTATTTATTTTTCTTGGGGGTGGCCGCCTCAAGACAGAGCAAGAACAGGGAAAACACAAGACACAACATAAAACAACGAACAAACAGACAAAACACAAATTCACACACATCTATTTTATTTTGTTCTATTTTACTTTACGTTCTTTAATAAATATCTCCACTCAACGTATTTATTAGATGACGTACAACATTACCTTCACCTAACATGTTTGCTTCCTCCTGGTTTCTTGGCCAGCTTGACCACTCCCCACACCTCTCAGTTCATCAGAAGCCCTTCTTTTCCTTAAGGGGGGTTCACCTGACTTTATTCTCTTCTTTTCTCTCTCTCTCTCTCTCTCTCTCTCTGGCTTGTATCCATTCAGCCTACTGTTTTAGGACTTGTATACGCATCCAGGTGTGGATTTTACAGTATGACCACCACTTTTCCTCTCATCTCACCACCTTCTCCTCAAAATCCCTAGCATGCCTAACCCAAACCACACTGTAATATTGGTGTATGAAATATAAACCACACTGTAATATTGGTATATGAAATATAAACCACACTGTAATATTGGTGTATTAAATATAAACCACACTGTAATATTGGTGTATTAAATATAAACCACACTGTAATATTGGTGTATGAAATATAAACCACACTGTAATATTGGTGTATGAAATATGAACCACACTGTAATATTGGTGTATGAAATATAAACCACACTGTAATATTGGTGTATTAAATATAAACCACACTGTAATATTGGTGTATGAAATATGAACCACACTGTAATATTGGTGTATGAAATATAAACCACACTGTAATATTGGTGTATGAAATATAAACCACACTGTAATATTGGTGTATGAAATATAAACCACACTGTAATATTGGTGTATGAAATATGAACCACACTGTAATATTGGTGTATGAAATATAAACCACACTGTAATATTGGTGTATGAAATATAAACCACACTGTAATATTGGTGTATGAAATATAAACCACACTGTAATATTGGTGTATGAAATATAAACCACACTGTAATATTGGTGTATGAAATATGAACCACACTGTAATATTGGTGTATGAAATATAAACCACACTGTAATATTGGTGTATGAAATGTAAACCACACTGTAATATTGGTGTATGAAATATTAACCACACTGTAATATTGGTGTATGAAATATAAACCACACTGTAATATTGGTGTATGAAAAATAAACCACACTGTAATATTGGTGTATGAAATATAAACCACACTGTAATATTGGTGTATGAAATATAAACCACACTGTAATATTGGTGTATTAAATATAAACCACACTGTAATATTGGGGTATTAAATATAAACCACACTGTAATATTGGTGTATGAAATATAAACCACACTGCAATATTGGTGTATGAAATATAAACCACACTGTAATATTGGTGTATGAAATATAAACCACACTGTAATATTGGTGTATGAAATATAAACCACACTGTAATATTGGTGTATGAAATATAAACCACACTGTAATATTGGTGTATGAAATATAAACCACACTGTAATATTGGTGTATGAAATATAAACCACACTGTAATATTGGTGTATGAAATATAAACCACACTGTAATATTGGTGTATGAAATATAAACCACACTGTAATATTGGTGTATTAAATATAAACCACACTGTAATATTGGTGTATTAAATATAAACCACACTGTAATATTGGTGTATTAAATATAAACCACACTGTAATATTGGTGTATGAAATATAAACCACACTGTAATATTGGTGTATGAAATATAAACCACACTGTAATATTGGTGTATGAAATATAAACCACACTGTAATATTGGTGTATGAAATATAAACCACACTGTAACACATTTTGTACCAATAATCAGTCAGTAAAAGACGCATTGTATAAAATTTCGAACACTTTTGTCAGGCTCTTCGAACACATTAATCTTTATCTCTCTCTCCTCTCAAACAGTGCCTTGCCTCTCTTTGAAATCACACACACACACACACACACTGTATAGCATTTGAACAATTTTGCTAGGCTTTTTTAACACATTTCTCTCTCTCTCTCTCTCTCTCTCTCTTTCAAATAATATCCTACCTATTTGATATAACACACACACACACACACACACACACATTTAATTCATCAAAGCATACAGTAAATATGGTTCGCCGTGAATGCCAAATTTTTTACAAAAGGGAGATTTTATTTGTTTGTTTACATATTTAATTTATTATATTATTTTTAGTTTCCTTCCTAGACCTAAATCAAACTTGAAACAACATCCACAAGACCCACCTTAGAGATAAATTTGCGCATTTCCCGGTAGTAAAATGTTCCGAATAATAAGAGCACCAATTTTGCTATAGTCTATAATATGTGGTACATTATTCACACACCGATTATTACAGTGCTCTACCGCTTTCCCTACATAACCACCTCCACTCGATGCCTACCCTTTCCCCACAGCACCACTCTTATGGGGGGTAACCTGCTTATTTTCTCTCCTTTTCTCTCTTTCTCTGGCTTGTATCCATTCGGCCCCATCCAAGTGTCAATTTTTTACTGGTGAGTGATAGCGAGGCAGCATATTTTTTACATGTTTTTGACAGCAGGCTAAATTTGCAAATTTTTCGATAGAAAAATGTCTCCGGCGAAGCCGGATTTCTTCATAATATAATGCTGGCTCGCTATAGCTCGCCAGGAAGAAATAGACACCTAGATGGGGATAAACGTCTTAATATAGTTGGCTGAATGGGGCCGAATGGATACAAGCCAGAGAAAGAGAGAAAAGGAGACAAATAAAAAAAAAAGCAGGTCACCCCCTTTAATGAATAGAATCGGAATGTCTAGGCGAATGGTGAGGATATTAATTTTTCGACCCTCTTCTCCCTCATGTTTAGCCCTGTTAGTGTTGGTATCTTTAGACATTACCCCCTCTAATTTGGCTATTTTAACAACTTACGTGCTATTTAGGTGTCGATGTTTTCCTAGCGAGCGATAGCGAGCCTGCATTTTAGGAGGGGCCTTCTGGCCGGGGCATATTTCGGTGGAAAAATGCAAACAAATGTCTTGAAGAAGGGTCTTCTGGATATGTTTCAAGTTTGATGTAGGTCGATCTAGGAAGGAAACTAACAGAAAATATAGTAAATTAAATATGTAAACAAACTAATATAATCTCTCCTTGTAAGGCAGTACTGTCAGATTCAGAAGTTAGCTGACAAGTTTGCAAAACCAGAAGAGAATGATTTATTTTGACATAATTCGATTTACAGATTTTAAATACATATTTTCTTCCGATATTATGTATTTTATCTTTTCATTTCTTATCCCTTTAAAATTAATACTTGTGAATATTTCATTTTTTTTTTCTCAATTAACCCTCTGACATCTATACAGTATACCCTTCCTAAGCTGAATGTAATCGTTTAATGATAGCCAGAAAACAGAGCAAAATGTATCATCGTATTTTGAGAGGGTTAATATCTACCACCAATATATACTGTATATTTTCCACTCTTCAACATATACTGTATATCTTCCCTCAACATGTTAGCTTTTTCCTGATGTCTTGTATTGTTTAGTGGCATTTTAGGGATTATTTCATCAAATCGGATACTTTACTGGAAATAGATTGTTTTAAAATTTGAATTCAAAATCTTTAAGACCAGAAATGAAGAAAATAAAAATAAAAATTATAATAATAATAAATAAATAAATAAAAATAAATATAATAACAATAATAATAATTAAAGTTGCAAGCAACGTTGTCCGAGGTTCGAGTGTTTTTGCAAGCAGGGTATTGTGTTGGATACAAAAGCTGTGTCACAGATATCAAAATATCATTTAACTTATCGGGCATGGAGAAACTACAGAAGGAACACATTGTGCAAACAAACAAGAGGGAGAGAGGGAGAGATTGGCTGTATAAGGGATCTGCCTCTATTCGTTTAGTAACAGAGTTGTAGCTATGTGGAATAGGCTACCGAGTTCTATAATGGGATCAAGAACAATAGAGCTTCAACTTGAAATTAGATAGAACGAGATGGGTTGGGTGTGAAAGGGATCTCCCATGTGTAGGTCAATCGGCTCTCTGCAGATTCCCGTTTTCTTATTTTTTTATGTTCTCATTTGTGAGGGAGAGAGAGAGGGTATGGCAAGAGAGAATAGGATGTCGTAAACGTAAGGAAGATAGCGATAAATATGAGAGAGAGAGAGAGCGCGGGATGGATTGGGTGTGAAAGGGATATGACATGTGTGGGCCAATCGGCTCTCTGCAGACTCCGGTTTTCTTATGTTCTCATTTGTGAGAGAGAGAGAGACTAAGATGTCATAAATGTAAGGAAGACAGAGATAAATGAGAGAGTTTTTATGAGATGGGTTGGGTGTGAAAAGGATCTGTCTTGTGTGGCCCAATTGGCTCTCTACAGACTCTCATTTTCTTATGTTCCTACAATTGTGTTTTGGTTGCAGGTATATGATAACATGGGTGTATAGTAAGTAGTGTAAATAACAGGTAACGTTTATGAGATGGGTTGGTGTGAAAGGGATCTGCCTTATGTGGGCCACTTGGCTCTCTGCAGACTCCCATTTTCATCTTGGTTGCATGTGTAAGGGATCTGCCTCATTTGTACCGGTTTGCAAACAAACAAGAGCGAGAGATAAAGAGATTGGCTGTGTAAGGGATCTGCCTCTAATCACTTGGTAAAAGAGTTGTAGATATGTGGAATAGGCTACCAAGTGCTATAGTGGGATCAATAACAATAGAGCTTCAACATAAAATTTGATAGGACGAGATGGGTTGGGTGTGAAAGGGATCTGCTGTGTGTCGGCCTATCGGCTCTCTGCAGACTCCCATTTTCATCTTGGTAGAATGTGTAGGGGATCTGCCTCATTTGTACCAGTGTGCAAATAAGAGAGAGCGAGAGATTGGCTGGGTAAGGGATCTGCCTCTCTCGTAACAGTCGTAGATATGTGAAATAGGCTACCTAGTGCTATAGTGGGACGGCCATTGTTCACTTCCTCACCCTATAAACTCCGGTGTTCCTCAGGGCTCTGTCCTATCTCCTATTCTCTTTCTAATTTTTATAAATGTTCTCCTCAACTGTATCTCAATTCCCATCCATTCATACGCAGACGTCTCAACCTTACACTACTCCATTAGTTTTTCAGAACGACCCAGCCAGCAATCCCTCAACGACAAACGTAATGAAGCCATAGAACTCTTAAATTCTGATCTAAATACTATCTCCAATTGGGGCAGAGAAAACCTTGTTACCTTTAATGCTTCCAAAACCCAATTTCTCCATCTATCTACCCGTAAGGAACTCCCAGCGGACTATCCCTTATTCTTCAACAATACAAAAATCAATCCTTCATCTTCTCTCAATATTCTTGGTGCCTCTTTTTCTTCTGCTCTCAGTTGAAAGGACCATATTACCAGTCTTGCTAAGGCAGCCTCCCAGAAGCTGGGTGTGCTCAACCGCCTTAGGGGGTTCTTTTCCCCTGCACAGCTTCTTGCTCTGTACAGGGGCATAGTGCGTCCTTGTATTGAGTATTGTTCACATGTGTGGGGAGGTTCCTCTCACACCGCTCTCCTAGACAAAGTTGAAAGGAAGGCCTTTCGTATCATGAACTCCCGTCCACTCACCAACTCTCTGCAATCTCACTCTCTCTGCCGCAATGTTGCATCTCTCTCGCTATTCTATCGCTACTATAATAATCAGAGTTCCTCAGAGCTTTCCCAGTGTATACCACCTCCTTTACGTAGGGCACGTGGTACCCGTCTTGCAACTCAATCCCACCCCTAGTCTGTGCAACTCTCCAACCCAAGAGTGAAACGTTACTCTCAAACTTTCTTCTACTCAACAGCTGAGCTCTGGAACTCTCTCCCAGAATCAGTCTTTCCCTCTTCCTATGACTTAAATTGCTTCAAACTCAGTGTGTCCAGGCATTTTGGCTCGAACGTCCCTTGATTTTGGCTATGGGGGAGGCACTCGCTATAGGCAGTTCTGCCTTTTGCCTCCCTCAATCACATAGAAAAAAAAACCACAATAGAGAATTTCAAGATAAAATCAGATGGTCATATGGACGAAATGGGTTGGATGTGAAAGGGATCTGCCTTTTGTGGGCCACTTGTGTCTCTGCAGATTCCCATGTTCATCTTAGTTGCATGTGCAAGGGATCTGTCTCATTTGTACCGGTGTGCAAACAAACGAGCGACAGAGAGACTGGGTGTGTAAGGGATCTGCCTCTATTCGTTTTTTTTTTTTTTTTTTTTTTTTTCTATGTGATTGAGGGAGGCAAAAGGCATAACTGCCTATAGCGAGTGCCTCCCCCATAGTTGAAAGAGTGACAGGGCCAAAATCAAGGGACGTTCGAGCCAAAATGCCTGGACACACGGAGTTTGAAGCAATTTAAGTCATAGGAAGAGGGAAAGACTGATTCTGGGAGAGAGTTCCAGAGCTCAGCTGTTGAGTAGAAGAAAGTTTGAGAGTAACGTTTCTGTTTAGTAACAGAGTTGTAGATATTTGGAATAGGCTACCTATTCCTATAGCCAATCGGCTCTCTGCAGACTCCTGTTTACTTATGTTCTCATTTGTGAGAGAGAGAGCGAGGCTCCCTGTTCTCATGCATTAGTATGTCGTAATCGTAAGGAATACAGCGATAAATAAGAGACAGAGAGAGAGAGAGAGAGAGAGACCTAATACGTAGCCTATAGCAACACTCAAACAAGCACACATAGCTACACAAGACCATCCCACAAGCACACACACCCCTATCTAGCGACAATTACTTACTCTCTCGCTCTCTCTCGAACTGTCCTGTTTACATAACATTCACTCTCCCTCCTTCCATCACTTCGTATGTACGATATTATTTCCGTCTTTTTTACTGTGTATGGATTAAGTTATTGGTGTTCACTCTTGACATAGGTGTCCTGCTACTTCTGCATGCATACATAATAGCATGAAAGTGATCAATACGCGCATATGAAGCTACGTATCTCGTATATCGGGGTTCTCTTCCCTTCCATTGGTCCACCCCTTATACCTCCCTCCCTCCTCCATATCCCATATGTGTAAACATTATATTTTAGCTTTCCGAAGGTAAATACGTACTTCCGATAAATATCTAGCCTTGTATTTAAATCATGAATTCTGTTTAATGTCATTATTTAATAGAAACATGTGTAAGGGTTACATTTATACACAAGATAAGATTAGCAATTACAAACCTCAGAGCATAATCAGTGGCGATGAGAGGGAGAGACGTAGGTGAGAGTCTGGGGACGGTAGGTGGGGGAGGTGGTGGTTGCAGGCTGTGTTGCCAGTTGTATCGCTACATATTAACGCTAGATGTAGAGCTATTTACTTCAATTTAGCAGCCAATAGAGCTACTTTAACGCTACATCTTAAAACGTTACATACTTCAATTTAGCTATCATTTTCCCATAACTTCCAGGGATACTCCATAAATATCTAGAACCATAATATATTGTAAAACATGCAAAACAAACCAACAAAACCACTTGTCCAAACTAGTTATATTAAGTTATGGCAGTGAGTTATGTGTAGGATGGAGTATGATTGAAAGCCTAAATCCTAATTATTATGGGCAGATAAGGTTTATGTCCGCATAAAGTTCGTAATAGCAGGGTCAAGGCAAGGAAAGGAGCATTAGGAAAGGATTGTCCACTTCAATAGGCTTAGTGTAATTTCCCGACACCCAGCGCCGCCAAGCAGCTCATAGGTATAAACAAAATCTGCCAGGCATTAACTGAATGGGGAGGAGGCGTTTTATTCTTCAGAATTCCTTATTGTTCGTACATTCACACACTGTATACATGCAAGTGGTCTTCAGAGTATCATCTTAGTTTGTATAAACAATATCAAGAGGGAATTGTCAAACTCTGAAGGTCCATATCATTGTTATTACAGAAAGCATTTGGCAAAGGGAGGAATTGTTAAAAACCTTAGCCAATTCACCTTCACCTTAGCTATTCACCAAAAATAAATTTGAATTATCATTATTATTTGGTAGGGTTAGGTATGTATAGGTAGGTTGGCTAAATAATTGGTGGAATTCGTAGGGACTCGAACTGTTTTGAGGGTTAAATAAAAACAAATAATAGATCTGAATAATTAATCGACTATGTTATTAAGCAAAACTAGGGGATGCGTGGAAGCCTGTAGACTGTAAACTTTGTGTGGGTAGCGAATACGGTTTTAAAGTCATTTAAGAATAGACAGTTTTCAATGCTGCGGCCAAACTATTCCACCCATTTATATTCTTTTGGTATCAAAACGTTCGGAATCGCGAGCCTAACCCAACTACGCAAACATGGCTTTGATCATCGGCGTAGTTTTCAAGATGTGGAATTTTAAGTGTTTTCGATGTTTTTTCAAGATTGCCGAAAAAAAACCCACGTGCAAAAGCAAAACCCTTTCTATAACATTTGCGGAGCATTTGTAGTGGAGTCCATATGCCAAAGCCCAATAATTTCCTATGAGTGGGAGAGACTTTATTTAGGTGTCAAATTTTTCGGGAAATCGGCTGCCACAGACCTATTTGGCCACCATGCCGGGTGTTTAGCATATCAAAAGTTGCCCAATACAAAAACGCACCTCTTGTGAAAGTTTGATTCCGATCCAGAAAGCGGTTCTGGAGTTATTGCATCAAAACCGGCGTGTACAAATAATTTGGATGAACAAGTAGGTTTAATGATTACAATAGGGGTTCCCCGTTGGGGTCGAACCCCTAATAATAATAATAATATTAATAAATAGAAATATAGTTTGTTTGGATACCTGACTCTGTATCCCCTTTTTAATATCGTCTCAGGTCATTACTCAGATGAAGACATAACAATTTATCAACAGATAAGAATAGCAGGGAATGGAATGAAGATTATCATATCAAGATAATTTACTGCATTTTAATCCAGCATAAACCACAGTAGTCATAAATATTAAAGATAACAAGACGGTGCAAGTACAGTAGGTTTATTTCACATATATATATTCTCGAGGGTCGAAGACAGAATGTCTATTACATATGTAATTTTTATGCATGGCTATTTAATATCTATCTAGCTAGCTATTGCCGAAATGACCCCATGCACCTCTGTCCCCAGTCAGTCAACGCCCCGCATCCCATCCAGCACCTCTTTCGCGCATATATTTCTTAACTCCATTCTTCCACCTCTCCCTTGGTCAACCTCTCCCTCTCTGTCCTTCCACCTCATTCTCGTACACTCTCTTAGTCCGCTCCCATACGTTCCACATGGCCGAACCACAGCACACTGCTCTCGTACTTCCTCATTCGTCTGTCTATCCCGCCATGTAACTCTGCACGCACTTCTCAAGTAACTACTTTCCACCCCTCTCACTTTTGGTTCGTGTCTCTCCAACAATGTCCATGCTTCACTCCCGTAAGTCAGTGTCGGGATTACCACACTATCATGCAAGGACTTCTTTACTTCCATGCTGACACCCTAGTTTGTGTTACTGCTTTCAGCGTTCCTACAACCCTCTTTTCTGTTGCACCCTCTCCCGCACTTCATCATCCATACTCCCATCTTTACTGAACACATTGCCAGAATACTTGAATGAGCTGACATTCTCTATAGCCTGACACTCACACTCTGTGAGTGTCACTCACACACCTCACACTCTGTGGCTGCATCCTTTTCAATGACCATAACCTTACTCTTCCCAGCATTTACCTTCAGATTTCGTTTTTCACAAACTGTTCCAAACATATTTACCAGACCCTGCATTCACTATCGCTCATCAGAACTGGATCGTCGGCAAACTGCAGAACTAATACATATACGAAAACTATTTTTAGGGCAGATTATTATTTCTGTATGTACTCTCTTTATTCCTTTCTAGACCTCCATCAAGTTTAGATAAATACCCCCAATAACTGCTCTCCTTTATTTTTGTGTAGAAAAATGCCCCGAACAAAGGCCGGTTCCTTCTAAATTGGGTAGGCTCGATTTCGCTCGCCAGGACAAAAAATTGACACATGAGTGGCATGCTAGTTCTTAAAGTCGCCAAACTAATGGGGATAATGTCTTAAAATCTCTTAACTAATGTGGCTAAACATGAGCGAGAAGGGAAGGTCCAGAAAACTCCACATTATTTGCTTGCCTCATGAAAAATATACCTTTTACTTAAATATGCTTTAAGGGGAGGTATTTAGTTTGTTCCCTAGACCTCCATCAAGCTTAAAATTACTCCCTCTTGACCCTTTTTCAAGATAAATTTGTACATTTTTCGGTAGAAAAATGTCCCGCCCGAAGGCCGATTCCTCTTAAATTACAGGTTCGCTATCGCTCACCAGGAAAAAATTGACACCTAAATGGCACGAAATTTCTTTAAATTGACAAAAATGGGGCGAAAGTGGTTAAAATCGCCAAAGTAATGGGACGAACGTCTTAAAATCTCAAAAGCAATGGGGTTAAAGATGAGAATGAAAGGGGTCAAGACAAAAATCCCTCAACTGGAAATCTTCCCTTAACCGACATCACATGCAATACATTCATGCATAAACACACATGATTGAACACATGTAGCATAAAACTGTGACAACACACACACAAACAAACCTGTCCATTGCACGTACCGTATATACGGTACCGTATATACGGTACCGTATATAATAATAATATATTGTAATAACTAGGTTCAACAGTAACATCTTGAACACAAGACAAGATGAGTCAATATAATGTTAGAGTATAAAAATGCGCTCTATCTCTCATATACTGTAGGCTTAAGGGGGTCACCTGCTCTTTTTGTCTTTCTCTCCTTTTCTCTCTTTCTCTCCTTTTCTCTGGCTTGTATCCATTCGACCCCTTTCAGCCAACTGTTTTAAGACGTTTATCCCCATCTAGGTGTCAATTTCTTCCTATCGAGCGTTAGCGAGCCAACATTGTATGGAGAAATCCGGCTTCGCCGGAGAAATTTTTCTATCGAAAAATGTACAAAGTTAGCTTGCTGTCAAAACAAAATATATATATGCTGGCTCGCTACCGCTCGCCAGGGAAATATTGACACCTGGATGGGGGTAAAAGTCTTAAAACAGTAGGCTGAATGGGGCCGAATGGATACAAGCCAAAGAGAGAGGGAGAGAAAGAGAAAAAAAAAGCGAGGAGGGCCCCCTTAAGGCGGTGTCACACGGGATTCCTTTCCGGCAATCTTTGTGACCAATTGTTGTCTGGCAACTTTAACCTCTTCAGTACCGGTGAAGGCCTTTTGAATTTATCCTGGCTACTATTAGACGATTGTAATCAGCTTAAAAAGGGCCTCCAGCAATTAACAGGCTTCGAACTATCTCACTCAACCCTTTCTTCAACCACAGATCCTTCTTAAACTGCACGAAACTGTCTAAATATAGCTAGAATATAACCAAAAGCCGTCGCCGGGACAGAAGGGATTAAAAACTCGGTTATTATAATGTAAAACTTGCAAAATAAACAAACCAAAACGTATACGAACACAGTTAAAAGACAAAATAACTAATCAAAATAAACAAACCAAAACGTATACGAACACAGTTAAAAGACAAAATAACTAATCAAAATCGCTATGTGGAAACAACGCTTAAGTAAAATAATGATTATGAATAAAAGAACACAATCTTATATCAGAATTGAGCCGCCTTATACCATCTACCTCCAAATAGTACAACACTTGCTCATCGACAATTGCCGGGAGATGTACTTGTGTGACAGAACCTTACATAGACTACATCGGTATTACCAGTTTACATTATGTCGGTTTACATGTACAGAGATCAAGAGAGATGTACAGGGATAAACTAAAAGCCAGCCCATTTAAGGGGGGTTACCGGTTTGTGTTATCTTTCTCTCCTTTTCTCTCTTTCCCTGGCTTGTATCCATTCGGCCCCATTCAGCCAACTGTTTTAAGACTTTTATCCCCATCAGGTGTCGATTTCTTCCTGGCGAGCGATAGCGAGCCAGCATTGTATGGAGAAATCCGGCTTCGCCGGACACATTTTTCTATCGAAAAATGTAAAAATTTAGCTTGCTGTCAAAAAAAAGTATATATATGCTGGCTCGCTACCGCTCGCCAGGAAAATATTGACACCTGGATGGGGTAAACGTATTGAAACAGCAGGCTGAATGGGGCCGAATGAATAAAAGCCAAAGAGAGAGGGAGAGAAAGATAAAAAAAAAACAGGTGGGCTCCTTTAACCAATGAATTCCTCTCAATGGCCCTTCACAGTAAATTGATATGCAAACTCTACTTTTAAAACTCCATAAGCCAGGTTTGTATATTGGCGGATATTGGTTCCATGTCATCTCAACCAGTGGACCATTTCAACCAGTAGCTCTCAACCAGTGCCAAATTAACCCAGACCAACCAAACCAGTGCCAAAATATAGTACTAACCTAACCTAACTTAACCTAACCGTATTGGTTGATTTGGTACTGGTTGAGAGCTACTGGTTGAAATGGTCTACTGGTTAAGTTGACCGGTCACCGCGGATATTGGCCGGATCGATTAGTTAGCACGTTGACATAGGGAGAAACATTCAGAACGGATACACATTATTCGACTGTAACTAAATGATAATAATTTAATTTGCCTTATAAAGGAAAAATATTACGGTATAATTGATAGTTATTCCCTTCTATTAAACAAGGCCCTTACTCTTTGGCCCTTCGATAAGGAGTTGCTGGAACTCCTGTTTCGTTTGCCTGGCTTCCCCCACTGTTTCTAGGTGTCTCTCACCTACACAGAGAGTAATCTCGCAAACACTTCCTCCTCCTTTTCATTTAACTACACTTAAGGGGAGGTTTTTAGTTTGGTCTCAAGATATCCATCAAGCTTAAGATTGCACCCCCTTGAGCTCCTTTCAAGATAAGTTTGTACATTTTTCGGTAGAAAAATGTCCCGGCTGAAAGCCGGCTCCTCTTATATTACAGGTTCGCTATCGCTCGCCAGGATAACATCGACACCTAAATGGCACGAAAGGTCTTAAAATTGACAGAAATGGGTCGAAAGTTCTTAAAATCGTAAAAATAATGGGGCGAACGTCTTAAAATTAGAAAAGCAATGGGGTTAAACATGAGGGAGAAAGGAGTCAAGAAAAAAATCCCTCGAGTGGAAACCTCCCCTTAACAAGTACACCACACTTCTTTCCAACACAGCTAAATTACCTTTAATGTACCTTGATGTTGGTTCTCTATCACTCTGTAACCTTTAACAAACACACACACACAGAGAGAGAGAGAGAGAGAGAGAGAGAGAGAGAGAGAGAGAGAGAGAGAGAGAGAGAGAGAGAGAGAGAGAGAGAGAGAGAGAGAGTACAAAGGAAATCAAGCAACAACATATCTAGTTACCCTTCTAGGTTGCTTGTCCTCCAAAACACTGAGGATCAAGTGTCCAAACAGTGGTTTAGAGTGGGTAAGGGAACATTGGAAAGGGAAATACTGCCCTGGAACTAATGTCCGTGGCAGGATTAGGAAGTTAGTAGGGGACAGATGGGTTAGTAACTGAGGGGGGGATAAAATAAAGTTATTCATTTACAAACGCAGTCAGTCGCGGGTTTGATGCGAGATATTTGTCTAGGCGGAGTTTAAATGAATCAACGGTGATGCAGTCTATAACGTTTCGGGGAAGCCCAGAGAGAGAGAGAGAGAGAGAGAGAGAGAGAGAGAGAGAGAGAGAGAGAGAGAGAGACAGACTGTGTGAGACTGTGTGAGAGTGACAATGGCCAAATGGGGACCTTTCTTCACCACCCAAAACTGTAAAGCTTTCCAAATTTCGATCCCCAGAATGACGGAAAGAGTAGGCTAGAGTTAATTTGGGTTCATTGTGGCCGCCCTCTTCCTCCTCCTCCTCCTTCGGTCTAAAACTCATATCAAGAGGTTCCCGGGTTTATTCAGAGGTTATTAAGGGGGGTCACCTTCTTTTTTTATCTTTCTCTTCTTTTCTCTTTCTCTGGCTTGTATCCATTCGGCCCCATTCAGCCAACTGTTTTAAGACTTTTATCCCCATCCAGGTGTCAATTTCCTCCTGGCGAGCGATAGCGAGCCGACATTGTATGGAGAAATCCGGCTTCGCCGGAGAAATTTTTCTATCGAAAAATGTACAAATTTAGCTTGCTCTCAAAACAAAAATATATACAGTATATGCTGGCTCGCTCCCGCTCGCCAGGAAAATATTGACACCTGGATGGGGGTAAAATAGGCTGAATGGGGCCGAATGTATACAAACCAAAGAGAGAGAGGGAGAGAAAGACAAAAACAAAAGCGAGGTGGGCCCCCTATTAAAAAATTTCCTTGGGGGGGTCAGGCTTATTAGTCTTCTGCAGACACCGTGGATTTTAATAACCTTCCCTTGGCATGTTTAAGAGGGAAGGGTATATTTGTGTGTCGATTATTTCATATATTTATTATTCTTTTTATTTTCCGCCCTAGACCTCCATCACACTTTTAATAAACACTCCTGAGATCCCCTTTCTAGATTAATTTGTACATTTTTTGGCTGATTCTTCCAAAATTACAGGCTCACTATCGTTCGCCAGGAAAAAAATAGACAAAATGGCACGAAAGGTCTTCATATTGAACAAAAAATGGGGCAAAAGGTTTTAAAATCGACAAAATAATGGGGCAAACATTCTAAAATCTGGAAACTAATGGGGCCAATCATGAGGGAGAAGGGGGACCAGAAAATCGACCCATCTCCCCGTAACCCTTGTTGTAGTGTGACACTTTTAATTTGCCTGCGTCAAAAACAAACGCCTATGAATGATCGAATTTGTTGTTATTCTTGCTAGGGATCAGAGAACGGTTGTGGATAAGACGGTATTGATATATATAGCCGTTTATTTTGTGTATAATTATATATTGTACTGCAATTTGACATGCATATCGATATGATGCGCCAAATTCCCTCTACTACTTTGGAGCTAAAACTGTATATTCAACCCTGATAATTCCAAAGTAATATGTCGCCGAAATGTTTGACAACTGTAAAACGCGCCAAAATAGTCCGAGGGTTTAATGATGTTTGTGTCCTGAACATAGCCAAGAGAGATCAGTCAACTCCTGCCATGTTGCTGTCACTGGTAATGATGTTTGTGTCCTGAACATAGCCAAGAGAGATCAGTCAACTCTTGCCATGTTGCTGTCACTGGTAATGATGTTTGTGTCCTGAACATAGCCAAGAGAGATCAGTCAACTCCTGCCATGTTGCTGTCACTGGTAATGATGTTTGTGTCCTGAACATAGCCAAGAGAGATCAGTCAACTCTTGCCATGTTGCTGTCACTGGTAATGATGTTTGTGTCCTGAACATAGCCAAGAGAGATCAGTCAACTCTTGCCATGTTGCTGTCACTGGTAATGATGTTTGTGTCCTGAACATAGCCAAGAGAGATCAGTCAACTCTTGCCATGTTGCTGTCACTGGTAATGATGTTTGTGTCCTGAACATAGCCAAGAGAGATCAGTCAACTCTTGCCATGTTGCTGTCACTGGTAATGATGTTTGTGTCCTGAACATAGCCAAGAGAGATCAGTCAACTCTTGCCATGTTGCTGTCACTGGTAATGATGTTTGTGTCCTGAACATAGCCAAGAGAGATCAGTCAACTCTTGCCATGTTGCTGTCACTGGTAATGATGTTTGTGTCCTGAACATAGCCAAGAGAGATCAGTCAACTCTTGCCATGTTGCTGTCACTGGTAATGATACTTATAATGTATGTTACGTCGGATTGCTATATGTATATACTGTACAGTACTATACTAACATTAACCCCTTGAGGATTATGATGAGTTTGAACAGTTTATTCTGTCTATCATTAGATGATTTAATTCAGTTTAGGAAGGAATTGTGGGAGTGAGGGATTATTTATATAGTTTTGACCCCTTTGGCTGCTAGGGGGCCTTCTAAAACTGAATACAATCGCCTAATAAGAGCCAGAGTAAAGTGTCAATGCGCGTCATAATCCTCAAAGGATTAATTGACAATACTTTCACAGAAAAGAAAAACATACTTTGATTCGGGAAAATACCATATATTTAAACATATTTTATAAGTTATGTCTCCAATAGGTTTGACACCCAAGTTATGTCTCCAATAGGTTTGACACCCAAGTTTATACAGTTGGAAATTTATGTTCAACTTCCTCGTTTTCGCTTTCCTTTCCTCCTCACTCTCGTTCTGTGTAATCCCCAAAGCCCTTAAAGGGCCACTGACACTGACCAAATGGTTCTGAGAATCCTACTTTATTCAGTGACGACCATTTGGATAACTTAGTATTCTGTTGGCAGTTTACTGTGATAGGTTAGTTAACATACATTACACACAAATTGTAATCATTTATTCAGGCAACTAACATTTAAGCCTCAATTGTGAATGTTTGATGTTTATGAGAACATCATTATAATGAGTAGTATGTGTGATATTTCTAACCTTTATGATCATAATTATTTGTTGTACTTGAAACATGAGGGTGTTCACTCTATAAATTTAGTATACAAATGTATATGAAATCTGTTTTATGAGCGTATTACTCTGTCTTCAAGTTGTCAATAGCATATTGTTTCTTCAATTTACATTTAGTTTGCATCAAACACAACAGATCTAACTGATACATATTGTTTTTTTGTCGGTCTTCTTGGAGTACACTATGGTAATTTTTCATAATTGGGGTTAACGTCTACAAAAACTCAATGCTAATGGAGTTAAACATAAGGGAGAAGGGGGAACAGAAAACCAACAACCTTCCCTTATGAGTGCTTCACGGTAGCGGGTGAAAATATTACAGGGATGGAATTAGTGATGCAGCTATTTTCAGTAGATGGTCACAAAGCTCCCGACATGCCATAACATACACCCACGCTGTCACCAGTGCATTAGCAGTGTGTGAATATTCCTACTATAATACAAAGAAGGGCAGTGCCTAATGTTTGAGAAAGTCAATAGGTGGCGTGAGAGACCATGCGTCATTCATTCAAGACTGCTAGATAAAATAGTGAGATACTGATGAACAAAGTTGGAATTACACTGGGCCAGGAGCATCCAACTGCACCCTGTTGGTCTGTACACACTAAATTATGACCAACCCACTTATAACTACTTTGTCTCCCTCTCCAGCTGGAACATATCCAGACTTTATCTTGATTAGCGATCGGATGTATAGGCAATACACTTTTGTTCGGATGTAGAATTGGAACATTATATATATATATATATATATATAGTGTACGTGCGTGAGAGAGAGATGTTACGGGTCGACGCAAGTGGCCGCGTACAGTACGCAGTAAACACTTACTAATTAAATTATATTTAATTAGTAATAAGGCAAAATGTATGAATATTTTTATTCTATCTTATTAAATATACTGTATGTATGAATAAGAAGCCCCAGACACACTAGTATACTTTCCGGAGGCTGTATTAAAGTTACTGTATCAGAGTACATATTGTACTGATATCAAGTTTGCTATGACAATGTTTGCTTGTATTATGATGGTACTTTCCAACTAGTAGTTCACAATCTTAAATAGTACTATTAAAATTAATAAAATTATAAAACGACGCAAATCTCTTAAAATCACAGGGTAACCCAACTACTCCTATGCACTATAACACTAAATCACAGGGTAACCCAACTACTCCTATGCACTATAATCACAGGGTAACCCAACTACTCCTATGCACTATAATCACAGGGTAACCCAACTACTCCTATGCACTATAACATTAAATCACAGGGTAACCCAACTACTCCTATGCACTATAACACTAACATTTCTGTTATGATGGCTCCTTTCGGGGGAGGATTGTTAATGTAATTTATTTTTTGGATTCCCTTATCCTCCATGTATTGACGTTCGCCCTCTTAGTTTGGTGATATTAAGACCTTTCATGCCATTTAGGTGTCGTTTCTTTCCTGGCGAGAGATACCGAGCCTGTAACTTAAGAGGCACACGCCGAAATAATGTAATGTATGTATGTATGTATGTATGTATGTATGTATGTATGTATGTATGTATGTATTTACTCAGGGACACACACCATTGCTGGGGGTGGCCGACTCGAGACAGAGCCCGAACAGAAACCATTAAAGTTCCAATTCTTAGGGACCGGGATCACTTTCGCGTTCCTTCGCCCCTTTCTCTGTCTCGTTGAGTAGGAGAATTTTACAATGGGAGGAGCATATTGTGACGTCTACCAGCGTTGGCAGAATCGCCTCTCGTTGGCCACTAGCGCTCGCCAGGGACATCGAAATGGGCTACAGTTATCAGAGAATGTTGTTCTTTCTTTCCTAGTAATCGCATTGTCACAGACAGTCCAGTGGTGGTCTTTGTTTTCGTCTGTGACAACGGGTTATATTTTATATCAACAGTAGTGATAATAGTACCAGCGTGGGAATGAGAAAGACTTTCAGAGCGAGAAGGTAGTGTCTGGCTGTGTCCTGTGGCGCCTGCTGTCTTGTGACGTCTCGGCCCGTGATTGGCCGACCATCGCGCCTTTGCGGGCTCCTGTGTAACTAACCTCCTCCATGAGGGTCCCCAGGAGCTGACCTCGTCAGGACAGGCTTGGCGCGCGTGCTTCTAACATCCCCTTGCATACTCTCTCCCGATCACCCCCTTTACCACTGTTTCTCTCACTTGATTCTCTCTTTCCATACTCTAACCTTTATTAACTGCACAACACTCCCCTTGGGTTCTGCATACGGTTTCCATAGCCGGCCCATTGTATTGCATGCGCCGTCCTCAGAGATATTTACATGTACTTAGAATGGTTTGAGGGTTCTTAGTTAGTATAGGTTAAGAACTTTGTGTGTCTCCATTATTGATTTAGTGTTTCTGCTCTTTTATTTAATGCTAGACTGGGATAAGGTAACTGTAGTCGTTGTCTCCGATGTGTGTACGGTTTGCCTATACCTACACGACTTCGACCGGTCCTGTGGTAGTCTGGGTTGTCTTTTCGGTTGCATTGTTTGCGAGTGCAGCATTGTGTTGACTGAGGGTTTTGGCCTGTACCAGTTCCACACTTTGCTGCCTCTTTGCTTGTCTTTAGAGGGTCGCCAGGATAGAACCAGATACTTGTGATCTGGATCTATCAAGAGAGCACCCTAGTCAATTAACGTAACTTAAAGGATGCAGTCTTAAGGACATCGCTAGGCTACGAGCCTGTCTTGCTCAACCCCAGTTCCTTACCTCGAGTATCCCAGCTAGACATTATTAATCGAGTAGACACTTGTTAGTATTTAATATAAGCTCATTGATATGTACGCATTATTATTCACAGCATTTATTAGTCTAGGTTGTTGCTGAGCCGCACAACCATAGCAGACTGTTTCGTTGATGAGGAAATACTTCTTTTAGTGTCGAGCATTGCTACCGTTGCGCATTTATAGTATTCTCGTGTCAGTTAACATTATATGTCCTATCTTTTAGTGTATTCGATTGATTTACACGTGTGGTGTCCTGCCTCCTGCCTTTATATAGTTTAAGATATGAGCATCTTATGAGCATCAGACTTTCTTCAGAAGTTTCAAGGTCTATGCTGTAGGACTATACTTCACTTTCTTTCAGATAGGAGTGAAGAGTTTATTGTTGTTTAGAGTAACTGTATTGAAGCATCTTTTTATTGTATTAAATCTTGCAGTGATTTAATTGATCTTTCCATAGATTCCTTTTTATGCATTTTAACGTAACTTGCATCTTGTTTGTTATCAGGCTATACCAGTGTGGGTTAGCCTGAAGTAGAGTACATTTATGCCCAGTTAAGGATACCCCGCTATCGCAGATTAACCCTGGAGGGTATAGGTGTTTTGTTCGCCGGCATATAAGTTCGAGGGTTTGGATCTAGCGTACCGTTGTTGCATAGTGCCCTATTACTAGTCCAATCATTAAGTGCCCTTGTTTTATTCGTAGTCCCGGTCGTAACAATATCTAGTCTCCTGCCCACAAATAATGTACACATTTAATTTGAAGAGGGGTTTTGGAAGAGGTTTTTAAGGGGGGTGACCTGCTTTGTTTCTCTCCTTTTCTCTCTTTCTCTGAGTTGTATTCATTCGGCCCCATTCAGCCTACTGTTTTAAGACGTTTACCCCCATCCTTGAGTCAATATTTTCCTGGCGATTGGTAGCAAGCCAGTATATATATATATATATTTTTGTTTCGACAGCAAGCCAAATCTGTATATATTTCGATATAAAAATGTCTCCGGCGAAGCCAGATTTCTCCATACAATGCTGGCTCGCTATCGCTCGCCAGGAAGAAATCGACACCTAGATGGGGATAAACGTCTTAAAACAGTTGGCTGAATAGGGCCGAATGGATACAAGCCAGGGAAAGAGAGAAAAGGAGAGAAAGATAAAAAACAAAATATAAATATAAAATGTATGTAGATATTTGCTTGTTTTCAACGGGCCATGTACTTTCCTGCTGCCTTCTCACAATATCCTATTATTATCCGCATTCATCCAAATTACATTAAGGTAAACACACACACACACACACACACACACACACACACACAGTATCCCTTGACAAACAAGTTGGGCGAATTACACACACAATCAATTATTCTCTCTCTCTCTCTCTCTCTCTCTCTCTCTCTCTCCGGCTAACGAGTGTGCAGCATTGAGTTTAATTGACCTCAGTGGCCGTTAGATGGGGTTTTAATGAGATAATAAATGCACTAATTACAGAAACTTCACTACTATTTTCGTAGCTCTTTTTCGGATTAGGGTCCCTCACAACCTAATTAAAAATGCTTACTGCGTCTTTTTTAAGGGACATTTTTGTTTTGTTTTTTTGTTTTCTGGAACCCCTTCTCATGTTTAGTGCCACTAGTTTTGAGATTGTAAGACGTTTGCCCCTTTACTTTGGCGATTGTAAGAACTTTCGCCCAATTTTTTTGCCATTTTTAGAACTTTCATGTAATTTAGATACGATTTTTTCCTGGCGAACGATATCGAGCATGCAATTTAGGAGGAATCGGTTATCTGCCGAAACAGATTTCAACCGAAATGTTTTAAATTGAACTCGAAGAGGAGGGAGGTTTGCTTTTTTCTTTTTCGTTAAGGTTTGCTAGAGATCTAAGGAGCAACCCCCCCCCCCCCTCTCCGCGCCCCATAAAGGATGTACTGTATATATATATATATATATATATACCTGTATATATATACTGGATATATTTATTTATTTATTTATGAAGGAACACATTTACAAGCGAATAATTTTTATTGCAATACACGAATATGTAAGTAAGTATAACCATGATTTTGTAAACGTTCTAAACTTATTGTTTACTAAGATTAATTATACAGAGGCAGGACATTATTCAGCAAACCATATAGGCTCGTTTGGTTCCAATGTGCACTGAAGGATTTTTACACTCCTTTAATATCGCCAAAGAAATGTTTGCTTGAAATTATCCCTGATCATCAATCGGTAATAGACCTTATAATTTTGTTATATTGAAAACAGTTAAAAGCATCACAAAACATGTTATATTTGTCTTATTGTCCACAGCAAGGTCATATAATTGATAATACCCAGTTGTATTGGTTCGTCAAAAATTTTCCCCTATAACAGCAAACTAAAGCCATGGAAATAGTATTACTGTCGTGAGGGTGGTGACATCAAAGGGATCTATTGTTTTTGTAAGGCAGTGACCCAGTGACCCAGTAGGTTACACAGACTGAACCCAACCCTGCAGGTTTGTCGACATTATTCTGTCATTATATACAGAACTGTAGATATTTGTTTTATGTGTCAGAAGGATAGAAAAGGCAATGCTTCCTGTAACAATTGCACCCCCCCCCCTCAATTTGAAAGCGTAATAGGGAGCCTGCACATTCTACCTGCGTTAAAATATATATTTCTGAACTCACGGACCTTGAAACAGATTAAGTCATAGGATGAAGGAAAGCATAATCTTCAAGGGGTTACCAGTTATATGATGTTCATACGTTTATATTTATACTGAGTTTAACCACTGCAAGCCTATCTAATTACACTGTTTGTGACAGACTTACATACTCAGGAGCGACAGGTAATCTATATAGCAGCCAGTGACCTGGTTCTGTGACCCTACTTGAGACAGATAGGTAATCAATATGGCAGCCAGTGACCTGGTTCTGTGACCCTACTTGACACAGATAGGTAATCTATATGGCAGCCAGTGACGTGACTCTCTGCCGTCAATGTGTTAATGAAGGAACTTTCTTTCTTTAGTTAAGTCACACACACAAACACACCGCCACACACACACATACAAACATACACTCACACACATACACTCACTCACAATTCATTATATACTGTATAACGCTACAATAAACCTAGGTATATTGTACATAGGCAGTGATGATGCTAAAAATGAATATGATTTATCTCAAAGGTCCACTGGCACTAACTGCGTGACTTTTCTAATTATACAGTATTACAATATAAACATTCAGGATATAGGCCTACTCTGTGCCTCATACAGCTGACTGTTTGCTATATTAGCTCATTAATGCTGTAGAACACATGATATGGAATTAGTTGCTCTTGCGACCCAATTTTGACTTAATTAATGTATACAGACTGGAAAAAGACCTCACGGGCTTCACCGTGTTGAGCGGTGGAATGTACAGGCTCTCAGCCTATGCCCGAGAGGGAGTAGTTGGAAAAAAAAAAAAAAAAAAAACCATCAACGTGGTATTATAGTAATCTTATTACTTGTAATACACAAAGGAGTAATTTAAAACCTTAGCTATTCAAGCTTATTCATGACACCAATATAATGACTTTTCCGTTCGTTATGTGCCATTATAGTGAATCCTGGCTTTTAAATTTTAGTTATTTTGTTCGAATTTTGTATTATTAAATGTACTTCCTTGAATCAAGTGATTATACAAATTTATCGATTATTTTATGAGCAAAACCTATCTGCAATCTTCTTTATTCATGTTTTATAAGAATATGTCTACCTACAAGTCAATCGTCATTGTAATCAGTACTACCAGTGTAAAGGAGACTCAAATTATTCCCTAAAAATAAGTTTCTGGTGGAAATTGTTGGAACGTACGGTCGTGTGACTCAGTCTTAACTTACTTCCAAGAAATTAATTTGCTTCTAACGAGCGATATTCTACGATCTAGCTCATATCTAACATAGATACTTTCTTCTATCAATCTTATTTAATTAGCTTATAACTAAAAACAATTAAATACGCTTACTTTTCCTTACAAACTGGTATACTTTTAATATCAGTTAGTCAAAAGGTTAAAGTTAGATTATTCGAATTAAATTGGCTTGTTATCAATAGAGTATCACAGCAAAGCTTCTTCCCTTCAACTCAATACTCACATTCCCTATATTTTTTCAAGCTTACCTACTAAGTCATCGCAAACTAAATTAATATTTTTTTTTACTACAAAACCAAATTAGAAAGGGTTTCAGGGAACCCCTTTCTCCCTAATGTTTTTGAAATTTTACAAAATTCGTATCACTAGTTAGGCGATTTTAAGACCTCTCTTGCCATTTAAGTGTCGACAATTTCCTGGTGATCGATAGCGAGTCTGCAATATACGAGAAGCCGTCCTTCGACCGGAACATCTTTCTACCGAAAAATGCACAAATGTATTTCGAAAGGGGGCTTCCGGGATATTCTTTAAGCTTAATGGAGGTCTAAGGGCAAAACTAAAAACCAAGTAATAAATACATCAGTACATAACTAAACATCTGGTCTTAAGGGGGGACGGGCGTATTTATTTCCTCATTTATGTATTGTTTTATTATGTTTGTTTATGTTCCTCCCTAGACCTCCATCAAGCTTTAAAAAAAAACCCTAGGCCCCCCTTCAAGATAAATGTGTACATTTTTCGGTAGAGAAATGTCCCGACCGAATGCCGGTTCCTCCTAAAATTGCAGGCTCACTATCGCTCGCCAGGAAAAAATAGACATATAATGGCACCAAAGGTCCTAATATTGGCAAAGAAATGGGGTGAAAGGTCTTTAAATCGCCAAAATACTGGGCCGTACGTGTTAAAGTCTGAAAACTAATGGGGCTAAACATGAGTGAGAAGGACTATAAAAGCGGTCCATCTGGCCTTAACTTAACTCTTGTATTGGTAGGGTTAGCGGTGGTTGGTCTGAGCATCGCCTGGCGTACAATTGGGAGTCACAACGTACACACAATAATTGTAAAAGTTAGTCACGGACGAGGATGTGTTATTGTGCAACTTTAACTCCTTAGTGTCCTTGTCGTGCGAGTGTGAGAGTGAGAAAGAGAGAGATTATGTATGTGTGTGTGTGTGTGTGTTGCAAATACACATGAGTAAAATTAGGGAGACTTTAATGTTTCTACCCTCACCCAAGGTTGAACCACGGACACTCAAGGCGTGATCCCATGCTTTAACCAACTCCCCCACTGCATGAGAAACCTAGTTAACCTTTACCTATATACTGTATATTTAGGAGATGGGATAATCCTACTTAGAGGATACAATATGCCATTTCATACCAAATTGTAGAACCTATTTTTCAGAATTCAGGTTGAATTGAATTCATTTAATCCTCCTCCAGGCAAGCACGAGGGTTATCACACACACACACACACACACACACACACACACACACACACACACACACACACACACACACACACACACACACACACACACACACACCACACACACACCACACACACACACCCACACACCACTCACACCCATACCCACACACCACTCACACCCACACACACACACACACACACACACACACACATATATATATATACGGTATGTGAGCGAGAGAAAGCGAGAGAAGTTCCCCTCTGTTCTCTTTGTATCGTAATAATATATTCTATTATGGTTTCAACTTTTCACCTAATGTGTTGTTTACAGCATAATCATACACGAGAACTCCAAAAATGGCGTGATATTTCTGGGTAACTTCAAATTACTTCCGTTGATGCTATTCTCTCTCTCTCTCTCTCTCTCTCTCTCTCGGTCGGTCGGTCGGTCGGTCGGTCGGTCGGTCGGTCGGTCTTCGTTCAGTAAACAGTTCTGACTGATGATTAATGATTGTTAATCTTCCCTTCAATTTAATGTTCTTTGGTTTTTGCAGTGTACTGACATTAATAAAGTAATGTTCATACTGTTGTGTACATTAAATTACCATGTTTGTATGTAAACGGATTACTCACAGAGAAGTTAGGGTACAAATTTAGGGAAATTACGTTGAAACTGTCTACCCTGTAGCACCGCAAGGAAGCATTTATGGACATACCTCCATGGAGTACAAAATGTTTAATTCTGTGTTCCCTATCACCCATTTCATTTTGTACACATGTTTTCTGAACACCCTGTATATATATATTTGTTTAAGGTTAGGTTATCACACCTGGTAGCCTATTTCTGCGTATTTCAATTTTATTATTTTCGGTTAGGCTATTCAACGCTGGTAGCCTATTGGTGCGTATTTAAATTTAAAAAAAACTTTTGGTTAGGCTATCGCCCCTGGAAGCCTAACTCTGCGTATCTCAATTTTGTTGTTTTCGGTTAGGCTATCACCCCTGATAACCTATTTCTGTGTATTTCAACATATTTGTTTTCGGTTGAAGTGATTGAAGTGTTTCTAAAGTGAGTGAAGTGTTTTAAAGTGAGTTAAGTGTTTTAAAGTGAGTTAAGTGTTTTAAAGTGAGTGAATTTTTGTTTTTTTAAATTGAGTGAAGTGATCTGAAGAAACTGACTGTCACCATGCCTCGCACTTGTACGAACTGCGCCGGTAGGTTTGGTGAGTCCATGTTTGCTACTGTCGATCTTCAAGTCTGCCGTCTCTGCCAGCAACGAGAGAATTTGACAGTGAAATTAGATGAAGCCTACAACAAGATCAACGTCCTCACCATGAAGCTGGAATCACTCCAAGAGTTTGTAACACTCAACGTTGGAGTACCACAAACTTCAATTGTCACCGCAACTCCAGCAGCCACCAACGCCCCAACATCAACTGCCAACAATTCAACGCCTGCAGTAGCCATTTCAGCTGATGGTTCCAATACTCAAGAAACAAATAGTGACTCTCTTCCCCCTCAAGACAACTTCCGTGTTGTGAGGAACAACGTTTGCCCCAAGACCAGGAAACCCATACCGATTACCGAGTTTCAAAACCGTTTCCAGATACTCACAGACTCAGATGACGAAGAGGAAATAGAAGAAGTCCGGCTCGTGGGAGACTCGATGATACGTGGTCAGCTCACAGAGTTTTGCGCCAGGGCACCTAAGACCAGGAAGCGTTTTTGTATCCCTGGTGGTGGTGTGGACGACATAGTTGCTGCAGTTGACGAAGTATCTAAGCTGGCCCCTGCTAATACAATGTACGTCATCCACGTTGGATCCAACGATGTACAGCGAACCCGGTCGGAAGATTTGCTTTTAAAGTACCAGCAGCTGATCAAGTCGTTTAAGGAGAAGTCATCAAGGATCATCGTCTCAGGAATCGTCCCCCGGCTTGGTGTAGAGAGCCGATTTTACAACATAGCCACCAGCACAAATCGTTGTCTAGCAAACCTCTGCAGGAAGGAAAACGTGGGATTCGTCGACACCTGGGACAATTTCTACTACGATGACTATTTGTTTTCGGACGATGGAGTTCATCTGAACCAGGTGGGAGCAGCACGTTTTGGGCGTCTTCTCAACGATGCGGTGAAGGATTTTCGGAGAAGAAATCGACTCCGCACAGGACAACCAGGAAGGAGGACCGAAAACAGCGAGGGCGGCAACCTGCGAAGGAATTAAATGCTAATCCGTCAAGAACCGCGAATTTGGATAAGGCTCCACCAACACGACCCAAATTCAAAACCGCCAGGGATAACGACCGAGGACCGATGACAGCCATGAATGTAAATGTAGATCCGACCAGAACCAAAAATGTGATTAAAGAACGTTCTATGAGTTCTAAAACCGCAACTTTAAAGGTTTTCTATGCAAACGCTCGTAGCATACGCAATAAATTTTCAGATTTAGAGGAACTAGTGTTTACTGAAAATTATGATGTGATTGGTATAACAGAATCTTGGCTCAATACAGAAGATAGAGACTTTTTAGCAGAGTATTCACTTCCCGGTTATGTAATGTTTGAGAAAAGCCGAATAAATAAAAATGGAGGTGGCGTTTTATTTTATATCAAAGAAATTCTTAACCCGACCCTCTTGACAAAACCTCAAATTGTGAACGTCGAAACATCTTTTGTGATAATAAAGAATAATAAAGGTACAAAAATAATACTTGCATTAATATACAGACCTCCAGCTCAATCAGTGCAAACTGACCGAGAAATTTATGAACAAATTGCAGATGTAAGTAACTCACAAGATACCGTATTTTTTGGCGACTTTAATTTACCTGTGACCAAGTTGGGCGATACTCTTACTTCACACTCCGGACATGACTTGTATGCGAACTTGCAAGAGAGTTCACTCTATCAATTTGTTCGATCGCCGACCCGTGGTAATAATGTTCTTGACCTTGTACTTGCAACAAAAGAAGAATTAATAGAGAATTTGAATGTTGGTGATGAATTCAGTAACAGCGACCATCGTACAATAACTTTCACTTTAAAGTTTACTAGTAACGAACCAAATAGCAGCATCGAAAAAGTCCCTAATTTCAAGAAAGCAAACTTTCATAAACTTAGAGCTATATTTAAAGAAACTGACTGGAGCTTTTTAATTAACAATAACGACATAAATACATCTTGGGAATTATTCGAAACCATTTACCTAAAAGCAGTGCAGGACTGCATACCGTCGAAAATACGACGTCCAGGCCCTAATAATAAGCCCAAATGGTGGAATAAAGATATTTCAAACTGTCTGCTTGCTAAAAAGTTTGTAAAATCCTTACAAAATGACGAAGAACGGGTGAAATTTGTAGAGCTACGACGCAAAGCCAAAAAGTTAATTAAGCAAAGTAAAAGACCCTGGAGTTACATGTTGCGAATCAAACTAAAACAAACCCGAAAGAATTCTATAGTTATATCAGAAAAAAAAAGTAGTTACTTCAGCTGTTGGACCGTTAGTCGATGAAAATGGAGAATACACCAAAAATGAAGTACAAATGAGTCATGCCCTCAATACCTTCTTTGCATCAGGTTTTACAACGGAAGACCTCAGTGATATCCCTACACCATCGCCGATTCAGATTGATAATTCAGATGTTCTAAGCAATATCACCGTTACAGAGAGAGAAGTATTGAATTGTTTAGATAAACTCAAGGTAAATAAAACGCCTGGACCTGATAAAATCTCACCTAGAGTCCTAAAGGAAGCTAAGGATGAGCTCTCCAAACCACTGACATTGCTATTTAATAAATCCTTGCAGTCTGGAAATATGCCTGATCAGTGGAAGCTAGCCAACGTAACACCGATATTAAAAAAAAGGCAGCAAATCCCTACCCAGTAACTATCGTCCAATTAACTTAACCTCAGTTGTATGTAAAATGTTAGAAACACTCATAAGAGACAGCCTCGTAAATCACTTAGAGGAAAATAACGTACTTAAAGATACTCAACACGGCTTTCGTAAAAAACGTTCCTGTTTAACAAACCTCTTGGACTTCTTCCACGATATCCTCAACCTCTACGATGAGAGTAAAGCTGTGGATATTATATACCTTGATTTTCAAAAGGCCTTTGACAAAGTTCCCCACAAACGTTTACTGCTAAAACTAAAAGCGTATGGAATACAAGATGGTGTGTTGAAATGGATAGAAAATTGGCTCAGCGACAGAAAGCAAAGAGTAGTCATAAATGGTAAGGCATCTAAATGGACCAATGTAAGTAGCGGGGTATCCCAGGGATCGGTACTAGGACCAATTCTCTTTCTAATTTACATCAACGACATAGATGAGGGTATCGCCTGTACAATCTCAAAATTGACTGACGATACAAAAATTGCAAATAGCGTACTCTCAAAAGAACAAGTTGACGATATGCAACACAATCTAGATAAGTTGTCATGTTGGGCCCAAATTTGGCAAATGAGTTTCAATGCGGATAAATGTATCATTACATATACATATCGGATACCAAAATGAGAAAGCAAACTATTTGATGAATGGCACTCAGCTTAAGAATGTAAACTGAGAAACCGATCTGGGAGTAACAATATCGAGTAACCTAAAACCGAGCCAACAATGTTCAGAAGTTGTTAAGAAGGCAAACAAAATAATTGGCTTTATAGGCAGGTCATTTGAGCATAAATCCAAAGACGTTATCCTAACCCTTTACAATTTCTTAGTCCGCCCTCTTCTGGAATACTGCGTTCAATCCTGGTGCCCTTATTACCAAAAAGATATAGACAAGCTAGAAAGAGTTCAACATAGAGTTACCAAAATGATACCTAGCCTAAAGAACAAACCATACGAGGAGCGTCTAAGAGAATTACATCTATTTCCTTTAACCCAGCGCAGATTAAGAGGCGACTTAATTCAAGTGTTCAAAATCATGAAAGGCATCGACAATATGAACTGTAGTAAGTACTTCACTATCGACCAATCTAATTACACGCGGGGAAATGGTTGCAAAATTATTGGTAAATCTTTTAACTCACACGAAGCTAAGAATTTCTTCTTCAATCGAGTTGTCAACTTATGGAATGGGCTTCCCCGAGATGTCATAGACTGCAGCACCGTTGATTCATTTAAACTTCGCATAGACAAATATCTCGCATCAAACCCGCGACTGACTGCGTTTGTAAATGAATAACTTTATTTTGTCCTCCCATCAGTTACTAACCCATCTGTCCCCTACTAACTTCCTAATTCTGCCACGGACATTAGTTCCAGGGCAGTAGTTCCCTTTCCAATGTTCCCTTACCCACTCTAAACCACTGTTTGGACACTTGATCCTCAGTGTTTTGGAGGACAAGCAGCCTAGAAGGGTCACTAGATCTGTTGTTGCTTGATTTCCTTTGTACTTTGTACTCCTTTGTACTCTCTCTCTCCCCCCCCCCCCCCCCGACCCGCCAACAGCACTTCGCTCTCGCTGCTCGAAATTTGACCATAACTTGAGTACTCCATTACTCATCCCCTTATTTGTTTGCATGAACTGTAGCTAAGCTCTAGCTTAACTGCCCTGTAGTTGCTTTGCATGTAATTTTGCTGTGTTTTTGACTGATAAACGTTTGTTTATCGAGACTGCTTTTGTTTACATTTGTATTGGTTAGTGACGACCGACGCTCTAAAGTAAACAAACTACTTGCTTGTTTCATATTATAAATTCTAGCACTTATTGTAGATATTTTAGCCCTCACTGTAGTTAAGTGCTTAGCAAACCACCCAGTAGTTATCTTGCATGACATTGTACTGTAGTTTTGACTGATAAACGTTTTTTTTTTTTAAATTCTATTTGTCAAGTTAGTAGAGACGCCGCCGATACCAGCGCGACCTGTGTACGCATAAACAAACCCTCTTCGTGTATTTTATATATCAAAGTCTAGCCAATACTGTACTTGGTTGAACTTTTTATCTTGGTTATCTATATAAATCGCACACACTAACATTTGTCAAGATAGTTTTAATATTGGGTTAGAATAATTTAGTTACTGTAATACTTTTTGATAGCCTATTTATTAATCGCATTTCAGATGCCGGTACTTGTCACCATATTAATAGGCCTCTCACACTCTTGCCAGGGATATTACTAACTCCATTATTATTATTATTGTGTCGACCACTGTATAAAATAATATACAGGCTTTAGCCTAACTGTGTCATACTGCTAACAAAATTATATTTTTATTTTCAGGCATAAAATTGTGTTCTATTGCTAACATATTCTTTTTGTGATTAACATATTTTTTTTGTGATTTACAGGCATTAATTGTACCATATTGCTAACCAATATTTTTGTTACTGTACTGTATACTGCTTTCCAGTTTTCTCACTAGGCTAAATTAACCCTCTCCCACTTTTTTTTCCAGTAAATTTTGTAACAAATTACTAGTCCATTTGCAATGTTCAGGCTTTAACTGTGTCATACTGCTAACATCAATTTTTGTTTTATTTTCAGGCATAAATTGTGTTCTATTGCTAACATATTTTGTTGTGATTTACAGGCATAATATTCTTTTTGTGATTAACCTATTCTTTTTGTGATTTACAGGCATTAATTGTACCATATTGCTAACAAATACTTGTTGTTACTGTACTGTATGCTGTTTTCCAGTTTTCTCACTAGGCTACATTAACCCTCTCCCACTTTTTGTTTTCTTCCAGTAAATTTTGAAACAAATTTCTAGTCCATTTGTGATTTTCAGGCTTTAACTGTGTCATACTGCTAACATCAATATTTATTTTATTTTCAGGCATAAATTGTGTTCTATTGCTAACATATTTTTTGTGATTTACAGGCATATTCATTTTATCATATTGCTAACAAAATTTTGTGTGATTTTCAGGAATTAATTATATCACATTGCTAACATAAATTTGTTGTGATTTTCAGGCTTTAATTGTACCATTTTGCTAACATAAATTTGTGTGATTTTCAGGCATATTGTGATTATATCGTCATGGCGCCGCAACGAACCTGCACGAGTTGTTCCGGTAAATTTGGCCCTACCATGTTTGTTGATACCGATGTCCAAATTTGTAGATTTTGCCAGCTCCGAGAGAAGATTGCGGATGAATTGAATGCAGCTCACCGCAAGATCGATGCCCTGACTACGAAGCTTGAATCCCTTCAAGAATTTGCCACACTCAACGTAGGAGTGCTCTCGGCCCAAGAAACCACTACGATGTCAACCGCCATTCCAGTGCATACAGTACCGGTACCGGTACCCACACCAGCAGCTACCTTAGATGTTGCAGAAAATAATAATGACTCTACTCTCACTCCCCCCCCCCCAGGACAACTTTCAGTTAGTGAGAAACAATGTGCATCCCAGTACCAGTACCAGGAAGGTCATCCCGACAACATGCCAAAACCGCTTCAAAATTCTTGCTATTGACCAGGAAGAGGAAACGGAAGAAGTTCGGCTTGTGGGCGACTCCATGGTCCGTGGCCAATTAACCGAGTTCTGCGTCAGGGCACCCAGGACCAGAAAGCGATTCTGTATCCCAGGTGGCGGCGTGGACGACATTGTTGCGGCTGTGGAAGAGTTTTTCCAGTCTCGCCCCCGCAAGCACTACGTACGTCATCCACGTTGGATCTAACGATGTCCAACGGATGCGGTCAGAGGAACTACTTTGCAAGTACCGGCGGCTGATCAGGTCCTTCAAGGAAAAATCTAATAGAATCTTAATTTCAGGAATTGTTCCCCGGATTGATGTAGAAAACCGATTCTACAACATAGCTACCAGTACAAATCGCCGACTAGCCAAACTCTGCAGGGAGGAGGACATCGGCTTTGTCGACACGTGGGATCATTTTTACTATGATAAATCTTTGTTTTCAGGAGATGGTGTACATCTCAATGAAGTAGGAGCTGCACGTCTTGGTCGTCTGCTGAACGATGCAGTCAAGGATTTCCGTTCAAAAAACGGGGTCAACCGGGGATATCCGGGGGTAGTGTAAGTCAAATACGAATTGAAAATTCAGACAATACACAATCGGTAACATCCAACTCTAATACTCTTAAGGTGTTCTATGTAAATGCTCGTAGCATACGCAATCAATTTTCAGATCTAGAGGAAATCGTGTTTACAGAACATTATGATATAATCGGCATTACAGAATCTTGGTTAAATACGGAAGACAGAGACTTTTTAGCCGAATATACGCTTCCTGGTTATACAATGTTTGAGAAAAGTCGGATCAATAGAAATGGAGGTGGAGTTCTGTTTTTTATAAAGGAAAGTCTTAATCCCGTCTTAATGTCAAAACCTCAAATTGCGAATATAGACATATCTTACGTACTATTAAATAATAAACGAGGAACTAAAATAACACTAGCTTTAATATACAGACCCCCAGCTCAATCAGTGCAAACTGACAGTGAAATTTATGAACAAATTGCAGAAATAACTAACATACAAGATACCGTAATTCTTGGCGATTTCAACTTACCCGTGACTAAATGGGGCGATATTCTTACTTCACACTCTGGACACGACCTCTATGCTAACTTGCAAGAGAGTTCACTTTTTCAATTTGTACAATCTCCGACCCGTGGTAATAATGTTCTTGACCTTGTACTCGCAACAAAAGAAGAATTAATAGAGAATTTGAATGTTGGTGATGAATTCAGTAACAGCGACCATCGTACGATAACTTTCACTTTAAAGTTTACTAGTAACAAATCAAATAGCAGCATTGAAAAAGTCCCTAATTTCAAGAAAGCAAATTTTCATAAACTTAAATCAAAGCTTAAAGAAACTGACTGGAGCTTTCTGACTATCAATAACGACATAAATACATCTTGGGAGTGTTTCACAACCACTTACCTTAAGGCAGTGCAAGACTGCATACCATCGAAAATACGGCGTCCAGGCCATAATGATAAGCCCAAATGGTGGAATAAAGATATTTCAGACTGTCTGCTTGCTAAAAAATTTGCTAATGATAGATTAAAATCCTCACAAAATGACGAAGAACGGGTGAAATTTGTAGAGCTACGACGCAAAGCCAAAAAGTTAATTAAGCAAAGTAAAAAGACCCTGGAGTTACATGTTGCGAATCAAAGTAAAACAAACCCGAAAGAATTCTATAGTTATATCAGAAAGAAAAAAGTAGTTACTTCAGCTGTTGGACCGTTAGTCGATGAAAATGGAGAATACACCAAAGACGAAGTACAAATGAGTAATGCCCTCAATACCTTCTTTGCATCAGGTTTTACAACCGAAGACCTCAGTGATATCCCTACACCATCGCCGATTCAGATTGATAATTCAGATGTTCTAAGCAATATCACCGTTACAGAGAGAGAAGTATTGAATTGTTTAGATAAACTCAAGATAAATAAAACGCCTGGACCTGATACAATCTCGCCTAGAGTTCTAAAGGAAGCTAAGGATGAGCTCTCCAAACCACTGACATTGCTATTCAATGAATCCTTGCAGTCTGGGACTATGCCTGATCAGTGGAAGCTAGCCAACGTAACACCGATATTCAAAAGAGGCAGCAAATCCCTACCCAGTAACTATCGTCCAATTAGCTTAACCTCAATTGTATGTAAAATGCTAGAAACGGTCATAAGAGACAGACTCGTAAATCACTTGGAGGCAAATAACTTACTTAAAGATACTCAACACGGCTTTCGTAAAAAACGTTCCTGTTTAACAAACCTCTTAGACTTCTTCCACGATATCCTCAACCTCTACGATGAGAGTAAAGCTGTAGATATTATATACCTTGATTTTCAAAAGGCCTTTGACAAAGTTCCCCACAAACGTTTACTGCTAAAACTAAAAGCGCATGGAATACAAGACGGTGTGTTGAAATGGATAGAAAATTGGCTCAGCGACAGAAAGCAAAGAGTAGTCATAAATGGTAAGGCATCTAAATGGACCAATGTAAGTAGCGGGGTACCCCAGGGATCGGTACTAGGACCAATTCTCTTTCTAATTTATATCAACGACATAGATGAGGGTCTCGCCTGTACAATCTCAAAATTTGCTGACGATACAAAAATTGCAAATAGCGTACTCTCAAAAGAACAAGTTGACGATATGCAACACAATCTAGATAAATTCTCATGTTGGGCCCAAATTTGGCAAATGAGTTTCAATGCGGATAAATGTAAAGTATTACATATCGGATTCCTAAATGAGAAAGCAAACTATTCGATGAATGGCACTCCGCTTAAGAATGTAAACAGAGAAACCGATCTGGTAGTAACAATATCGAGTAACCTAAAACCGAGTCAACAATGTTCAGAAGTTGTTAAGAAGGCAAACAAAATAATTGGCTTTATAGGCAGGTCATTTGAGCATAAATCCAAAGAAGTTATCCTAATCCTTTACAATTCCTTAGTCCGCCCTCTTCTGGAATACTGCATTCAATCCTGGTGCCCTTATTACCAAAAAGATATAAACAAGCTAGAACGAGTTCAACGTAGAGTTACCAAAATGATACCTAGCCTAAAGAACAAACCATACGAAGAGCGTCTTAGAGAATTAAATCTATTTCCTTTAACCCAGCGCAGATTAAGAGGTGACTTAATTCAAGTGTTCAAAATCATCAAAGGCATCGACAATATGAACTGTAGTAAGTACTTCACTATCGATCAATCTAATTACACACGGGGAAACGGTTGCAAAATTATTGGTAAATCTTTTAACTCACACGAATCTAAGAATTTCTTCTTCAATCGAGTTGTCAACTTGTGGAATGGGCTTCCCCGAGACGTTATAGACTGCAGCACCGTTGATTCATTTAAACTCCGCCTAGACAAATATCTCGCATCAAACCCGCGACTGACTGCGTTTGTAAATGAATAACTTTATTTTATCCCCCCCTCAGTTACTAACCCATCTGTCCCCTACTAACTTCCTAATCCTGCCACGGACATTAGTTCCAGGGCAGTAGTTCCCTTTCCAATGTTCCCTTACCCACTCTAAACCACTGTTTGGACACTTGATCCTCAGTGTTTTGGAGGACAAGCAGCCTAGAAGGGTCACTAGAACTGTTATTGCTTGATTTCCTTTGTACTCCTTTGTACTCCTTTGTACTCTCTCTCTCTCTCTCTCAGCCTCTTCCTTAATCTGTCTTCATTAACTCTTGTTTTTCCTCTCGCTTCCCGCTGAGCTATTTTTTGGTTAAGTGTTTCCCTCATTTGAAAGTGACCTAGTTCTTTAGGTGTTCTTATTGCCTTAATTATCCAGGAGTCTTTCCTACTATTATTTAAGCTCTTCAATGTTGGTCTATATATAATCTTCTGGCTGTCATTAGACGACTTTTATTGTAGTTTAGGACAGTTAAAGGGTTAATTGAAACATTATACTGTATATTTATCTTATTTCTAGAGGTACGGTCATTCCAAAGCTGAACACAATTGTCTCCTTATTGACAGCTTGAAATAAACATTGAATTTGTTGCAAGGGTTAATGAACATACTAATTTGCTTACCGAAACCAAAAGTGCTGCCACATGTGGTGGGCAAGCTACCTCCTTCCTCCCTTTCAACCCAGGAGTTAGACAGTGGGAAGCAAGTCAAAACGGTCACACTGCCAAACTGACGCAATTCTAAACGCCTGGGTTTGGTTAAGTCAAAATTGGCTCTTATTTACGTTTGACCACGTAAGTTTTGATGTAGTGAGTGTGGCCATATTAGTTGTGACGGTTTTGGAGTGTGGCCCGTTTGTTTATGTGATATCGGGCTTTCAATATTTGTATGGGACTGGTTCCTGGGGCGGACAGTCAATCATAATCATTGCGGAACACTGCTCGGCAATATCATAATAACTGACATTGTTCTTTGCAGATGACATTGTGATCCTAGCGGAGTCACAGAAGATTCTCATTCTTGCTCTTGGTGTACACACGGATGCCTAATTAGTCTCTGGCTTACTCATAACAATTCGTGGACCCCATATGTTTTTCTTTATGCAATTATAACTATCTGGATTGTTCTTGGATAGCATTTTTTTTTTTTAATAAATGGAATATATAGTTCTGTAGTTGATGTATAAATAATTATATTCATACATTCGTGTCCATAGAAATACTTTCACAATTAGAAATAGGAAAGTCTATGCATATTTATGAGTGGGCTAGAGACTATGGTATCAGAGTGTACTTCATCAAGATTCAGAACACCTGTTCTAAAGCTCTCTTGGACCATGATTAAAAAGGGTTGTTGATGTTTTGGATAAAGTAAAGCGGTCTGTTTAAACACGTAGGAAGAATATAGAGTTCTTGGATAAATGAACTTGTCTAGGTAGTTAAATCCATTACGGTGGTGGGGCTACAGGCCACTACTGTATGTTGTTTGTTGCCTTCACATATTATAATTAGGGTTATATACTCTGTTAACAAAAATAAAAGTTAATAAATACGTAAGTCATGTCCACATTTATACAGAAGGTCACATTTCCGGATCTCCAAGATACTGGTGCTGTTTTCTAGTTAGGCCTATATGGTTACGAGATATAGATATTTAACAGTGATTTGGAGAGATGCATACACTCTGTGCAGCCAAATGTTTTTGCAGGATCTTGAGCTACCCTTGGTATCACCACATATCAGACCAGTGTCTATTCATTAACAAATATTCGAAATAACATTTATATGGTTTGTGAGTGCCATCTTTATCCATATTGGACTTTGGCGTATTTATTTATTGTTTTGTTTATCTATTTATGTATTATTATTATTAATATATATATATATATATATATATATATATATATATATATTTTTTTTTTTTAAAGTTGACCCTGCTCCTACTGTGGTTTTGGTGGGAGATAACCTGGAGTGGAGTAGACCCATGGGAGAGACCTTATGAATTATGGCTGGGGCAAGTTGAGGGATCATGTCAACACTACTTGGGATAGAGTGTCTTTCCCTTCAGTATATTGTCTCCTCCTGGTCTCTCCAACTAAACCCATTTCTTATTTTCTTTGTTGCCGTTGCGTCTCTCAAGTACTTTGTTGCCGTTGCGTCTCTCAAGTACTTTGTTGCCGTTGCGACTCTCAAGTACTTTGTTGCCGTTGCGTCTCTCAAGTACTTTGTTGCCGTTGCGTCTCTCAAGTACTTTGTTGCCATTGCGTCTCTCAAGTACTTTGTTGCCGTTGCGTCTCTCAAGTACTTTGTTGCCGTTGCGTCTCTCAAGTACTTTGTTGCCATTGCGTCTCTCAAGTACTTTGTTGCCGTTGCGTCTCTCAAGTACTTTCGGATATGTTGTGAGGCTTCAATCTATCACCGATGTGTCTGCCCCCTACTGTACGTAGGCTTGGGTAGCTTACATAATAATAATGATATGCTCGGTAGTGGCGTTGAAGGGTGGGAGCACTTAAGGGGGTACTACTTGTTTTGTTATCTATGTATATAGTTAGACTTTAGTTTCCTTGCTAGACCTCCATCAAGCTTAAGATAACACCCCCTAGACCTCCTTTCAAGATTAATGTGTACATTTTTCGGTAGAAAAATGTCCCGGCCGAAGGCTGTTTCCTTCTAATATTACAGGCTCGCTATCGCTCGCCAGGAAAAAAGTCGACACCTTAATGGCACGAAAGATCTTCATATTGACAATGAAATGGGGCGAAAGGTCTCAAAATCGCCAAACTAATAGAATGAACGTCTTAAAATCTCAAAACTAATACGCTAAACAGGTGGGAGGAGGTCCAGAAAAAGCAAGTAGTACCCCCATGGCGAAGGCCCGAAGTGAGTGACTGAAGTTGGATCAAATATTATGATAAGATGATGCGTAAGTTGTGTTAGTCTCGTTCAAAAGGCGTATTTCACCTGCAGACTATAACTGCACACACACACACACATACATAATACACACACACACACCATACATACACACACTCTTTATCTCTCTCTCTCTCTACGTCAAGATGGCGCGTAGCTGCCTTACTCGCCCTCCAACTCTATTCCTTAGTTTCTATGACGCAATTTGGTCCATCCCAAGTAGTTCCCAGAATGAAGGCTTTCCTTTCCTTAACATGAGTCACGTAGTCTTTCCCGAAGTATCCTCCATTCAATTGTATATGTGTGTGTGTATATATATATATATATATATATATATATATATATATATATACAAATGATGGGGTATCTTTGTTAGTACTCTATATAAATCATACACGGTACTCTACTCTCGTATGGGATAATGTTCTGTTAACAAAGTTCCCTCATCTTTTGTGGTTGGCATATAAACTATTGACCCTTAACCTTAATATTGTATGCCTGGCAGGTTTGTGAATGTCTTCCTTGGCTTCCTCCTCTCTCGCTGAAAGTGTCGTACGGATGATCTTTTACAGTATCATAATCAACAACCACAGGCTGTTTCAAACTTAATCAACGATATCAAGGGAGGTCTATATAGTTTCAATACCAACCACAAAAGCTGAGGTATCTTTGTTAGTTTTCCATATATAATATACATGGGAATCTCATATGAGCGTATGTTTCGCTATGTATGTACAGCTACTAACAAATGTTCGTGATCTCTTTCGATTTTCTTTATGCAAATATAGCTATTTAGATTGGTATTCCGATAAAATCAGGTATATGTAAATAAATCCATATTATGTTACTATAAATATATATCTAATTTTATCTGAACAACAATACAAATGGATTATATTAGCTTAAAGAAAACAACAAGCGCTCACGAACATATTATGTCAGTAGCTGTACATGCAGAATATGTCACAATTACTGTACGCATGAATTACACGAATAAATGTTTAGGTCTCAGCCAGAATTCGAACTACAGTCAATCATAATGACACTCGGCCACGGCGTGATAAAAGGTTACAACTTGTGGAACATGCTTCCCCACGTTATCATGTGTTTAAAATAAAAGTTAAGTCCCTTTTTACTAAACGGAGTAATTCATCTCATTACTGTAATTCCATCCCTATTCATGGCCGCGGTTCGAATCCTGGCTGAGGCCTAAACATTGATATATATTTATACTGTATATATATATATATATATATATATATATATATATATATATATATATATATATATATATATATATGATGGTTACTAATCAAATCCTATTTATATTAAGCCATTAAACCACTTGATGCCCAGCTTAATTATATTTTTGTCTTCGTAATTCTTTTTCAGTCATCTGTTGTCTGTAAATATAGTTTCCTCTTCTTCTTCTTCCTATCTTCTTCCTGTTCTCCTCTTTGCTTTGTCTTCCTCACCTCCACCTCCTCTACACTTTCTTTTACGCATAATTCAGTTGTATCCTCCTTATCAGTAATAACGCTCTCATTAAGAAGAACAGAGGAACCCTTGATAATTCAGATAAGGAAAAGAGAGAGAGAATGTGTGTGTGTGTGTGTGTGTATGCACACGTGTATATATGTGTGTTTGTGTATGTATGTGCGTGTGTGTGTGTGTGCTTGTGCGTGCGCATGTGTGTGAGTGTGTGTGAAAGAGAGAGAGCGTGTTGGTGAGGGAGTGAGTTTTATTTGGAGCAGTTTGAAATATACTTTGCTATTTTCGCTGGGTTTATGCGGGGGAAAGGGGGGTGGGTTAACCCTTTCAAGATCCAAGACTCATTTCCTTTCTGTTTTCTGGTAATTAATAGACGATTTTATTCATATTAGGAAGGGTTCCATGTCAGTTGAACCAGTGCCACTTCAACCAGTGTCACTTTAACCAGTGCTAACTCAACCAGTGGCCACTTCAACCAGTGACCATTTCAACTAGTGACCATTTTAACCAGTAACCTAACCTAACCTACTGGTTAAAATGGTCACTGGTTGAAATGGTCACTGGTTGAAGTGGCCACTGGTTGAAGTGGTCACTGGTTAAAGTGGCACTGGTTGAAGTAGCACTGGTTCAACTGACCTGTCACCATTAGGAAGGGTATATGGAAGTCAGAGGGTTGATTGAGATAGTCTTTACCCTTTTAATACCCACAGATCCTTCCTAAGCTGCATACAATCGTCTAATGATGGCCATAATAAACGGTTAAAACGCGTCAGAGCTTCAAGGGGTTAATTTGCTCCGCAGACCTCTATCAAACTTTAAAAATACACTCCAAAACTCCCTTCTGAGATAAACTTGTATATTTTGCAGTAGACAAATTAATGCCTTGCCAAAGGCTGGTTCCTCCTAGATGTTATGTAAAGTGGCACGAACATTCTTAATATTGATCAAGAAATGGGGCAAAAAGTCTTAATATCGTCAAAATAATGGGTCGAACGTTATTAATTTAATATTTAAAAATTAATGGGGCTAAACAGAGAGAAGGAGGTCCAGAAAAGAAAAACCTTAACCTCCATCCATGTTTGTTGAGAGGAAACCTCATATTCATAATTTGTACGTCGGTCCAAATGTAAATAATGTAAATAAAAGGTATATTTACATGACATATTATTGTTTACAAGGTACAGTCATGAGCATAAATGGCGACACACCACTTTGAATCAGTATATGGAACGGAAACGAGACATTATTATAACCCTGATGCTTCAGAACATGGCTTTAAGGGGAGATGGGCGCATGTGTTTGTGATTTCTATTATTCTCTATATCCTCTCTATATCCTCTCTATATCCTCTCTATATCCTCTCTATATCCTCTCTATATCCTATACATTTTAAATGTATTAGTTTCCTCCCTAGACCTCCATCAAGCTTTAAAAAACACCCTCTAGACACCCCTTCATGATAAATTTGTACATTTTTCGATAGAAAATTGTCCCGGCTGAAGGTCGGTTCCTCTTATAATTACAGACTCGCTATCGCTCGCCAGGAAAAAAAATCGACACCTAAATGGCACGAAAGGTCTTGATATCAATAAAGAAAGGGGACGAAAGGTCTTAAAATCGACAAACTAATGGGTCAACCGTCTTATAATCTCAAAATATATGGGGCTAAACATGAGGGAGGAGGGGGTTCAAAGATTCTAATTAATTTAATCTTACTTATGCTGGGAACTGTTCATGATAACACGGGGAAAAGTGTACAGGATAATGTAGGAGAGAACTGTGATAGATAACACACACACACACACACACACACACACACACACACACACACACACACTGACTTAAGGAGAGATTTCCACTTGAGGGATTTTTGTCTTGACTCCTTTCTCCCTCATGTTTAGCTCCATTGTATTTCTAATTTTAAGAAGTTTGCCCCATTATTTTGACGATTTTAAGAACTTTCAACCCATTTCTGTCAATTTTAAGACCTTTCGTGCCATTTAGGTGTCGATTTTATCCTGGCGAGCGATAGCGAGCCTGCAATTTAAGAGGAACCGGCTTTCAGCCGACACATTTTTCTACCGAAAAATTTACAAATTTATCTTGAAAGGGGCTCAAGGGGGTGTAATCTTAAGTTTGAAGGATATCTACGGACCAAACTAAAAAACTCCCCTAAAGTAGCAGCACAGATTTGAGGTAAGATGTCAACTCAAGTAAAAGTCAAGATGGTGCTTTGAGAGGAGTGGAAAACAGGAAGGAGAAGAGAAGAGATGAAACTTCTGCAGCGGGATTTGGCCTTAAGGGGGGTCACCTGCTTTGTTTCTCTTTCTCTCCTGTTCTCTCTTTCCCTGGCTTGTATCCATTTGGCCCCATTCAGCCAACTGTTTTAAGACGTTTGTCCCCATCCAGATGTCGATTTCTCACTGGCGAGCGATAGCGAGCCAGCATTGTATGGAGAAATCCGGCTTCGCCAGAGACATTTTTCTATTGAAAAAATTACAAATTTAGCTTGCTGTCAAAACAAATATATATATATATATATATATGCTGGCTCGCTACCGCTCGCCAGGAAAATATTGACACCTGGATGGGGTAAACGTCTTAAAACAGTAGGCTGAATGGGGCCGAATGGATATAAGCCAAAGAGAGAGAGGGAGAGAAAGCGAAAAAAAGGGAGGTAGGCTCCCTTAAAGGCCTTGAAGGTTAAAGGCCTTGAAGAGTAGGATGCGGGAAGAGGTAAAGAGAGGACATACTATCACATTAAAAGGGGAGGCAGTTGTTATGTTCTCCGTTCTGTTTAGTCTCATTTACTTTGAGATTGTATGACGGTTTAAGACATTTCGCACCATTTCTTTGTCATTATGGAGACCTCTCGTGCCATTTAGGTGTCGATGTTTCCTGGTGAGCGATAGCGAACCTGTAATTCAAAGAGAAACCGGCCGGGAAATTTGTCTACCAACACATTTATACATTTCTCTTGCTTTTTTTTTTTTTTTTTTTTGTTTGATGGAGGTCTAGCGATGAAACTACACAAACAAACATTATATCGATAAAAAAATAACCACTAACCCTTTAACGTGAACGATAGAATTTGTGGAGTAACCCAAGAATTATAATATATTCATTTATTAAGGCATAAACACAAAGACGCATCCTCCCTCATGTTCCCCCTGCAGAGATAGGGTCTAATATACCTAGACTGCCTAAATACCAGGGGACTGACTTGTATTAGATCCCCTCTTGAGATAATCCTATGATATAACTGGATTGACGGAACAGCTTAATTAATGAAGATAAGTTGTGGTGGAAGGGGCTCTAAGAGGGATGAGAGCTGGGGTTGGAGAGGGAGGCTAAGCGGCTTATACCATGGGGAGACACATCGGAAATAAGCCTATATGTGGAGTTTACTGTTTAGCCGAGAACCAGGATGATTTAAAATTGTGTTTATAATATACAGTATATATATATATATATATATATATATATATATATATATATGTTGGTAAAGCCAGGTAATAAATTTTCTTTAATACATACGAGGTTGAAAGAAATGGCAATTTCTGCGTTGGAAATTTTATTATTCAAAGTTTCCAGGTCTCTGATGAGTTTTCGCTGGGTGGTAGGAAGTAGATGAAGGAGATGAGCAAAATTAATGGTGGTACTGGGTTACATTAAAGTACATGAAGATACAGGATATACGACGCGTTTCACTGGACAACCAGCATTATCAAGTAAGGAAGGAATGATATAAAAGGTAAACAGGAAGGTTATATATAGAGGGTGGAGGATCAGAGGAGGCGGAAAACAGGGGGCAAAAGTCTGCGATTGGTGGAAGGCTAAACTAGGAGAGAGAAAGGGGGTAACCGCTTCACGCATGCGCACTGGATGCGGGATGGTGGTCGATAGGTGGGGTCGAAGCTGATTGGCTGCGTGTCGAGGGGCGTGGCCTAAGTTGTGTGGCACCTGCAGAAGACGAAGCTGAAGGAGGTAGCGCGGGGGGCTGCGTCAAGGGCACGGGGGGCGAGGAGGGGTGTTAGGTCCTGTAGGGTAGTGCCTTTTGGCAGAAGGAAGGATCTGAAGGGCCAGAGTTTGGTTGTTGATGTTGGGATGTAAGGCTTGGATATATAAAGCTTCGAGTATAGGTAATCTCCTTGGGTCACTTTCTTTATCGAGTATGGTGGTGTGTTTCTCTAACTCGTTGCGTGTGAGGTGAGGGTGGTTAGGGGTGAGATAGTGGTCTTTGATGGCTCCAGCCTGAAGGTGAAGAGTTAACCGACGTGAAAGACGAGTCTGCGTCATACCAATATAGGAATGAGGTCCACAGTCCTCATAATTACAGGTATGTTGGTAAATGACGTGATCGTCGGTCATCGGGCTCTTTATCTTGGTGGAGGCTGGTTTGTTGCGGAGAACGAGGTTGGAGGTCTTGGGGGATTTGTAATAAATAATTAATTTGATTTTGTTTTCCGGGTTGGTTGGGTGGACATGCTTGGAGATTATTTCTTTTAAGACGGCCTCGTCATTTTTGTGTTCAGAGGACATGTAATTGCGGTAGAAGATCTTAATTTCATTGGGGGGGTCAATGTTGGGAGGGCTTTGGGTGTACCATTTTTCAAGATGGTGGTTGATGGTGCTGGAGATGTCTGAGTTGGAGTATCCGTTATTTACTAAAACTTGGGATAGTCTTTCTAGTTCCTGGTGGGTGTCGGCCCAGGTAGAGCAGTGCGTGAGGGCTCTCCTAACATAGGCGGAGATGGAGGATAGAAGATAACGGCGGGGGCATTCACTATCACCGTTGAGGCATTGTCCTGTGTTAGTAGGTTTAATGTAGACGGTGGTTTTGAACCCATGGTCGTTCAGAGCTACGAGGATGTCGAGGAAGGGGAGTTGTCCATTGTTAGATTTTTCAAAGGTGAAGTTAAGTCCGGAGGAGGTCATGAAGCGACGCTGGAGTTCCTGTAGTTCGTGGAGGTCCTTGATTTGCACGAAGATGTCATCCACGTATCTACACCTCCCCCTCCGCCCCATCATCTCCCAGATCCCCACTGCCACCTACCAGATCGCCAAGGCCCTGAACAACCTCCTCACCCCCTACGTGCCCAGCCAATTCAACCTTAACTCAGCCCACGATTTCTTGGAAATTTTACGAGACGCCCCCCGTAACAACAACCACACTATCGCCTCTCTCGACGTAGAAAGCCTGTTCACCAACGTGCCAGTGGATAGGACCATTGACATGATTCTACGTCAAATTTATCATTGCCCTGATACACCTACACTGGACATCCCGGAGAAGGCCCTGAAAACACTACTGGAGCTATGTACCAAGGAGGCCCCCTTCCTTTGCCCCCGGGGCAACATGTACAAGCAGATAGACGGTGTGGCGATGGGCAGCCCCCTAGGAGTTCTTTTTGCGAACTTTTTCATGGGTACCATCGAGGAAGAGCTCCTAGCTGCCCAACGACCCGCCGTCTACTGTAGATACGTGGATCACATCTTCGTGCAAATCAAGGACCTCCACGAACTACAGGAACTCAAGCGTCCAGGGGGGGGGGGAGATGTTGGCTGTATGGTGTTGATTGAGAGACTATAGGGCCGGCGTCCGATCGCTTCGCGAAATTACATATGGCTGCCGGCTCATAATAATTATAACCCATAACTGGGTTTCATAATACATCTAGAGCTGATGTAGATATTTATACATTACAGTTAATATTTAACCTAACTTAAGAATAAACTACAATACACAAAGAACCAGCCGAAATCGTACAAGCGATACGATACCGCCAAATTCAAATGTCCTATTGGACCAAAACCTGTCGGGATCATTACCCTATTCCCGACATATACAATATTATTATAATAATACATATTATATATAGAAAAGACCTGTTAAGAAAATACTGGGTACACATTGAACATTTATTAGGAGAAAACAAAAATACGATATATAAGAGCCTGTAAATTACGAAATATATATAAAGTATCATTGTGAGGATATAGTATATTATATTTATATACAGGTATTACTATGTGCGTCTGACCCTTGACCCAACCGACCCACCCCTACGCACACCATGCAGTGGAATATTGTTGGGACGTACTTCTGAGGAAGGGTCGTCCTCACTAGCATCCACACTATCTATCTATCTATTGCCAGACAAATGATCCTCGCAGGGGTGACCACGAATGAATCTCCCCTATGCACCTCTGTCCCCAGTCAGTTGACGCCTCTCCTCCCATCCACCACCATTTTCACGCATATACTTCTTAACTCCATCCTTCCATCTCTCGGTCTACCTATCCCTCTCTGTCCTTCCACTTCACTCTCGTCTCTTGCTTCCTATACGTTTTACATGGCCGAACCATCTCAAGGTGTTCCCTTTCACACATTCTAGCACATCTAGATCCACACCACACCACTCTTGTACTTCCTCATTCGTCTGTCCATCCCTCCATGTAACTCCGCACGCACTTCTCAAGTAACTCATTTCCACCCCTCTCGCTCTTGGTTTGTGCCTCTCCAACAACGTCCATGCATCACTCCCGTATGTCAATGTCGGTATTACCACACTATAATGCAAGGATGTCTTTACTTCCATGCTGACCACCCTATTTCATGTTACTGCTTTCAGCATTCCTAGAAACCTCTTCCCCTGTTGCACCCACTCCCACACTTCTTCCTCCATACTCGCATCTTTACTCAACACACTGCCTAAATACTTAAATGAGCTGACATTCTCCATACCTTTACTGTTCAACCTCACCTCACACTCTGTGACTGCCCCACTTTCAAAGACCATAACCTTACTCTTCCCCGCATTTACCTGCAGATTCCATTATTCACTCACTTCCAAACATATTTACCATATCCTGCAACTCTCACTCACTATCACTTATCAGAACTGTATTGTCAGCAAACAGCAGTATAGGCAACTTTCACTTACTTCCTCCCCTTATCAGCGGTACACCAACATCCACGAAAACCTAAGGCAGATGAAGATTTCGGCAAACTAGCCTACCCATGGGAATTATCGTACCTAGCACCACTTGTGGTCAGGTCAAGTGAAGGTAAACGACGCGTGCCGATCATTGCCTCATCATTCTCCCAACGCAAGTATTTGTTTAGATCGCTACCATCCAAAGTAAAGATCCTGGATGTGGGACTCAGGCTTAAGACGACCAAGATGCCTAATTGTTTATTCAATTGATTTACTAACCTCAACGACCCCCCCCCCCCCTCCTCTCTCTCTCTCTCTCTCCCTCCCTCTCTCTCTCTCTCTCTCCTGCGTAAACATTTGGTACTAAAGGAGTTGATAAGTCTCTCAAAACCTCCGCTGTGTGTCCATTGTCTCTCAATCGTATATCAAGACAGGGAACACCAGTTGTTTGAAGATCCGCAGCTTATTTCTTTCCCACAGGTATTGACATCGCCATATACTCTATTTGAGATAATCCATAACTTCTTAAGCTACACAGAGACGAGAAAAACATAGTTTCCTGACCCACATCTGTTGTTGTTGTTGTTGTTGTTGTTCTTCCCTAAGCTGCCTGGCCGAACAGCCCCGAGTCCCTGAGAAAGGCCATGGCCACGATCGGGCTTTCCCACAGAGCTCTCATTGAGTGTAGATTGTGTTGTTGGCGTATGTGGTTGTGTGAAATGCAGTCTTCTATGATGTGTTTAATGGTATGGGGTGCTGTGTTACATCCCGGGCAGGCGTCGACAACGGAGTCATCCAGTCTCTTCTAATAGCTCAGGAGAGCTGGATGGTGTCCGCATCTCAGCCTGGCCAGGTGGACTCTGTCCTCGCGAGGAAGGGAGGATTCGGAAGGATGGATTTCAGGAGGTCGTGCATGCAGCTGCGTGTTGTCTGTGAGTGAGTGGATGGATCGGTGAGAGATATGAGTATGGATGTGCTTCTGGAAGTTGGTTCGGGGTGGGCAGGGAGGGAGAGAGGACAATAATTGTGTGTGATACCGTGTACTGGGTGTTGTTTTGATATTTCTTGGTGTCTGTGGGTGTGTTGCCATGTAGTTTAGTGGGTGGTCTTGGTTCGTGGAGGCTGCTGCCAGGAATTGAGTGCCTCTCATGTCCAGATGGTCTTTGACTTTGAGGATTTTGGTTTCTTGATGTAGGTGATCTGTGGGTGCAGTAGCTGTGCAGCCTGTAATGATCTTCAGGGCTTTGTTTTGAATAGTCTGTAAGGTCTTATGATGTGTTTCAGCTAGGTTAGAAGCCCAGGCTGGGCTTGCGTATTCCATCACTGATCTTAAGTATTGTTTATATACTGTGGTGGTAGTTTCTTTGTTGTGTCCAAATTTTGTGTGAGCAAGTGACCTGAGGGCGTTAAGTCTGGGTGTCAGTTTCTTTTTAATGTTTGTGGTGTGCTGTTTGAATGTCATATGAGTATCATATGTTACTCCTAGGATTTTGGGTGTGTGTGTATGTGTTAGGGGTGTGTTGTTTATGGTGAGTTGAGGGATGTATTCGTGTTCTCCTGTCCAACTTGTGAGCAGGGTTGCGGTGGATTTGGCTGGAGCTAGATTAAGTTTGTTTGTAGTGCACCAGCCATGTAGTGTGTTGAGATAGGGTTGAAGGAGATCTGTTGCTCTTTTTGGGTCATGGTGTGTGCATGTGAGTGTTATGTCATCTGCATAGGAGGCTAAGTTTATGTGGGGCATATTGGGTGTAGTTATATCGTGCATGTACAGATTGAAGAGTGCGGGCGATAGGACGGATCCTTGTGGGACTCCGTTTGGAAAGTTTCTGATTTTAGATGACTGACCGGCAAAAGATACATGTGCACATCTGCCTGCTAGGAAGTTGGCCAGCCACCTTTTTGTGTTGTTGTGCATGTTTGTGTTGTAGATTTTGTTTGTTAGGTTGTGGCGGGGGATGGCATCGAAGGCTTTACTAATGTCGAGTGTGGCTAATAGTGATCTGTGTGGTGGTCTAGCTGAGTTGATGCCATCGAAAGCTCTTTGTGTAAGGTCTGTGAGAAGAGTGTTTGTGGAGTGCAGTGGCCTAAAGCCATGTTGTGTTGGAGCTAGGGGTAGGTCAGGTGTAATTAGTTGTAATACTAGGTGTTCCATGACTTTGGAGGGGGAGCAAAGGAGTGTGATGGAGCGGTGCGAGGAGGGTAGCGTGGGGTCTTTGTTGGGTTTGGTGAATGTGATGATGATACCATGCTTCCAAATGTCTGGTATTGTGTTGTGTGAATAGCTGTAGTTTGATATGTTAGTGAGTGCTTGTGGTCCCAGGTGTCTGAGGTGTATGTTGCTTATGTTGTCTAGGCCACAGGCGGGTGAGTGCTTGAGATTGTTGATGATATGCTTTGTCTGGTGATTGGTGAAGGGTGTATAGTCAGGGTCTGTGGGGAATTGTCTCTTGCGTCGGATGACACGTCGGTCGTCTTTGTGAGATTTTAGGTGGCTGACATGTGAGAAGTGATTGATGAGAGTGTTTGCTTGTTGTTTACATGAAGGAGTAGAGTCTGTTGTTGTGATTGCAGCATGTGATTGTGTTGTGTTGCTGTTGGAAAGTGTGATGCTGTTTAGTGTTTTGTAGAGTTTTTTGGGGTTTGTTTTGTGATCAAGTGTTTGTAGGAAGTTATTCCAATTTAGTTTTTGTTGTTCTTGTATTTTGTTGTTAGTTTGGGTGTTGAGTGCTTGAATTTGTTGTGTGATGTCTTGTGTGTGGGGTGCTGGGGAGTGTTTCAGTATGTCGCGTTGTCTGATGAGGTTTTGAATTTCTGGTGTGAAGTTGGGGATGTGTCTTTTTCTGTTACCTCTTGGAATGTGTTTCTTGTCAGCGTTTTGGATAGTTTTATTGAGTATGTGTACAGCATTGTTGATGTTAGTGATGGGTGTACTGTTTAGAGTTGTGAAGTGTTGTTCTGTCTCATTTGTGAATGCTTCCCAGTTAGCTCTTTTATAATTGGTGTATGTGTGTTTGTGGCTAGCTGGGGTGAGTCTGGTTTTGGTGGTGATAATGATCGGGAGGTGGTCAGAGCCTAAGGTTCTGACCACCCTCCAGGATGTTGTGGGGGCGAGTTCTGGGGAGCAAAAGGTGATGTCTGGAGATGATGGGTTATAGAGGGCTTGGTGAGGAATATGGGTATGTTGATGGATGTCGTTAAGGATGATGAGGTTATCGGGTTGGTTTTGTAGTACCAGCCCTCTGTCTGTTAATAATATTACTACCAATATGAAAACATTTATCCAACACCTCATTGTTCTTGCAACACGTTTTTCCGGACTGCACTGCTACATCCAACAGACCACCAAAACCTTGAACTTTAGCATTTGTCCAAGAGACATTTAGATCCAGGCGCCGAAACTCCTCATGTCTTGCCTCGAGAGATAATGTGAGTCTCTCTTGCGACTTCACTAGGATCTCTGCATCATCAGCTAAGTGAAGGCCAGTGATCGTTATAGTGCTGACTAATACTCTGTATTGACTACAACTACAGTCCAGCCCAGTAACTAGTCTAGACAAATTCCGAAAATTGAAAGCGTCCGCACACATCCCTTTCTCATGTCCGAGTTCACAAGGAAGATGGGAACGGCCTGCACATACTTGACAGCACACTCTGTTCCTGTATAAAGTCTGGACACCAGATTAATAATCGATGCAAGTATCCCACAGAGTTTGAAGAACCCTGATATTGTTTGTTGATGCAAAACGTCGAATGCCTTTTTGAAATCGAAAGAAACTGCAAGAAACTCAGGCTTGTGTTCCACAAGGACCCAGAGTACCAGATTATGTCTGTCATAGACTTCTTGGAAATTAAACATATTACTCAGTTCTCTGGCCTTTTAGTCGGTCACCTCAAATTTGTTTCAGTAATTTACGAGCAAAAACCTTGCCTTGTAAAATGTGAAGCGTAACGCCATTGCAGATGTTGTAATCCTGTTGGGCCTCTTTCCCTTTTCCAGATAAGGATGACCACGCCCCTTGGACAATCAAGGGGATAGGTACCAAATCACCAGACAGTAGAATGAACCACATGCAACCAATGGGTCTAGGACTCATCCATGGCTTTCAAAAGTTTTCCAAATATATCAAATACCAGGAGCCTGCCAACCCTTTGCCCCAGCCTCCCTTACCTCAGCAAGGGGGGGGGGGGAGGTTCATCACTGATAAATGGATCAGGAACCGATGGCTGTTAATTTAGTGGTTGGATTTATCTACTAGGGGAAGTAGCCATGTACAACGGTACAGAGTGCTCAGTCCAACCTAACCTGCCCTACACCCATTGTCATCTGATGTGACTGTGCCATCTGCCATTCAAACTGAGTTCCCCTGAGGTATAGAAATAGACCTGAACTTCTTCAGGGCTCTGTAAGTAGGCCATAAATTATTTATTTTATGGCCCACAACCTCCCCTACAATTCCCCTGACATACTTTTGTATATATCGCCGCAAGAAAACTCTTTCTTTACAGTACAGTATTGTGTGCTGCTCCGGGTCTTCAGTCATTCTGGCAGCATGACTCTCTTCTATAATGTTCAGTGTCTCACCCGTTTTAAAGCCCCTCCTTAAATAATAATTGGCTTTATAGGCAGGTCATTTGAGCATAAATCCAAAGAAGTTATCCTAACCCTTTACAATTCCTTAGTCCGCCCTCTTCTGGAATACTGCGTTCAATCCTGGTGCCCTTATTACCAAAAAGATATAAACAAGCTAGAACGAGTTCAACGTAGAGTTACCAAAATTATACCTAGCCTAAAGAACAAACCATACGAAGAGCGTCTTAGAGAATTTAATCTATTTCCTTTAACCCAGCGCAGATTAAGAGGTGACTTAATTCAAGTGTTCAAAATCATCAAAGGCATCGACAATATGAACTATAGTAAGTACTTCACTATTGACCAATCTAATTACACGCGGGGAAACGGTTGCAAAATTATTGGTAAATCTTTTAACTCGCACGAATCTAAGAATTTCTTCTTCAATCGAGTTGTCAACTTGTGGAATGGGCTTCCCCGAGACGTTATAGACTGCAGCACCGTTGATTCATTTAAACTCCGCTTAGACAAATATCTCTCATCAAACCCGCGACTGACTGCGTTTGTAAATGAATAACTTTATTTTATCCCCCCCTCAGTTACTAACCCATCTGTCCCCTACTAACTTCCTAATCCTGCCACGGACAATAGTTCCAGGGCAGTAGTTCCCTTTCCAATGTTCCCTTACCCACTCTAAACCACTGTTTGGACAATTGATCCTCAGTGTTTTGGAGGACAAGCAGCCTAGAAGGGTCACTAGATCTGTTGTTGCTTGATTTCCTTTGTACTCCCTTTGTACTCCTTTGTACTCCCTTTATACTTTAGTTTCAATGTATTCAATAGCTGCTGCAAGTACCTGATCCCACAGTACCAAGTACTCCAAACCTATTTGAAACAGCAGTCCCTGCACACTCCCCTACTCACTCCTTATCCTTGAGCTTCTTGAGATTATTTTGATTATGTGTGTGAAGGATACAAAAGTCAGGCAGCGTGTAACGAATTTCCCTCCCAAAGCCAAAAGTGCGACAGAGAGACAAATTCAAGGTAACTTGGGGTCAAAATGTCTGGACCTACGAAGTTTAATGTTGTTTAAGTCATAGGAAGAAGGAAGATTGATTGAAGGAGAGACTTCCAGAGTTTACTTGTTGAATACAAGAAAGACTGAGAAACCTTTTTTCATTATTCTTTGGTTGGAGAGCTGGACAAAATAGAAGTGGAATTGTGTTGAAAGGCAGGTACCACCCACTCTACGTAAGGGAGGGGGCATGCACTGACATAACTCTGAAGAACACTGTTCGTTGTAATAGCGGTAGAAGAGTGAAAGAGGTGCAACATTGCGGCGTGTAGAACGAGATTGCAGGAAATTAGTAAGAAATGGTGAGTTCATAAGACAGAATGCTTTGGGCACTACCCTTTTGAGAAGTGCGGTATGGGGGAACCCTCCCTACACACGTGAACAATGCTCGATTTATGGGTGTGTATTGCACCTGTACAGGACAAGGAGCAGCACAAGAAGAAGGGGATAAAGACCCCACGGAGATGGTTGAGCACACCCAGTTTCTGGAAAGCTGCTTTACCAAGAGTGTATAAAGATATTTTTCTGGTTTCGAAGTGCAGCTTTAGGGTAGTAACAAGTCTGCGGTCGGTAGCAAAGAACGCAGCACTCTAGCACGCTATACAGCTCCAAAGGATTCTCCAGCGAGTGTGTACGAGATCGTACTCTTTCATAGCACTACCAGCGTTGCAGTACCAACTATACCGATGTAAATTTGGTCCCGCAATCCTCAACTTCCTGGACCTTGCAATGTTTAGGAAGAGTGTACTATTGACATTCCTGTTACCAGAGGCATGCAGACCTATACGGTTCTCATAGCCAGCCCTAACAGAGCCAGCAACTGTATTGAATTTCCCAAGGATAATGAGTGTCCCGATCGTGGCACTGGTTCACAATAGAGTCTTATTTATCATAGAACTGCTTTCTGTCTTATAAAAATACTTTTCATAGTACGAGCGTACAACACAATGAGACAGATGAAGCCTAACGTGTGCTTCAATCTAACCAGCATTACACGTTCATCAACTGGGTAAACCCCCACCATTGAGGGAACTAGAGAAGATGAGAGTGCCACAGAAAACTCCATAAGAGAGGCATCATTGCTACAGCCAGCCCCGTTGTATGTATAACCTCCACTACTAGTCTCGTTGATACCAGGTCACCTCACCTCGGAGAGAGCTACTATGTCAACCTTCAAACTCCGTAGTTCACCAGGTAAAAGAGGCAGTAAATCATCATCCGAGAGTGTTAGGCTGTTCCAAGACCCAACCCAAAGACCCCCACGGAGATTTAACCCTTGGGTTGGTCTTCGAGGTCATGAAACGTCTGTGCCGCCACAACTAGCCACTAAATTAAAAGCAGTGCCAGAGGACCCGACACATGTACGAGGCTTTACCCTGCGGTCATTATGTCAGACGATATAGCAGACCATTGGCCGATGATAGCTGGGAGACGAACCTGCTGGCAAATATGGGCTGGGGTTGTTTTCACGATCCCTGGCCCCTTTTGTGTTGTTTTAGTTATATTGGCGGGCGTTGTTTTTACGTAGTTTGGGGCTCAACCCCTGCCTTAACCAGCTGGTTTCCCCACCAGGTCACTTGAAGGCATGGAGGGAGGTTTCTTGTTCAGGGTTTTCCTTCCCTTAGACGAGTTGCCTGCCATGGCTACATGTCCCACCCACCCGAAACATTACACTTTTATAAACATTATTATTTACAAAATAAACTCTTAAGGTATAAATAAACTTCCGCAAGCAAACATGTGCACTCTGTTCATGCCTTGAACTAGTATTATGATTTCTTTGTGTTTATGGTCACAAGGCAGGCAGCACAATTGCCAATAAAATACTGAACAACTCAGCGGTCATGCTTAATAAACTAGGTATATTTCTGGTTCTTTACGGTTTTTATGTCACGAAAGATAAAACGCAGCTAAAAAAGGTAATTTTGAATATGGTTTACGATACTCGTAAGCTGCGTTTTTCGAATATTTATGTTTTGGATATTTCTTACAGCGCGGCAACTCCACTTCAGTGTAAGGAAATATTGAATGTTGGCTGATAAATGATAAGGACATAGAAGTGGCTATAATGTGTGTGTGTCAGGCTGCATATACTCCCTAAGGGCCACTCTCCTCCTCGATATTCAGTTGGATATTCCAATTGCATACTAACTAGCACCTTAGGTCTCAGTCGAATAAACCCTTTCAAGGTACCTTTGGTGCGTTCATTCATTTAACTCTGGCTCTCAGTAGACTAAGCTATTAAGCTTAGAAGGGATCTGTGGGAGTCAAACGATTGATTAAAATAAATGTTGCCACTTCGATTGCGAGGAGACCTTGCTAAGCTGTATGAAATCGCCTAGTGTTAGCAAAACAAAATAAAACGGCATGACATTAAAAATATCAAGAGGGAATCACCCGAATTCTTATAAACTTGTATTTGAGAAGGTAAACTAGAGAGTGGCGGCAATAACACAGAGGGGTGAGGCTCTCGTGTGACAGCCCTTACATTATCTATCAATATGACGATCTAGACAGGAGGTTTGTTTGTTTGTTTGTATGCTTGGGTTGAGAGATGCTCCATCATCTTGGGTAAGGTAAAAATAAATGTTCTACCTCCGCCAACAAAGTTGGAAGAGGGTATGGTTTTGCCTCCGTTTGTCGGTCTGCCTGTATGTTGTTTGTAAAAAATATATTTCAAACAGTTATGAACTGATGTTTTCAGAATTTGGTGGGCAGATAAAATATGCACCAAGTAAGACGTAATTCACTTTATGAGTTGAGTGGTAGAGCACTTACCTCCTCATAGGTGAAGGTATGGGACACTTTATGAGTTGAGTGGTAGAGCACTTACCTCCTCATAGGTGAAGGTATGGGACACTTTATGAGTTGAGTGGTAGAGCACTTACCTCCTCATAGGTGAAGGTATGGGACACTTTTCGGGCTATAATAAGTTGAAAATGTATACATTGATACTTAGTAGAAACAACAGCTGTTGTAATGTGGTTATATTGTACATATACAGTATATGCATGCAATCAAATCCATCCATGACAAACTCACATATATGACCTCCGTGTAGTCCGAAATTCACAGGTGGTCAGTTATGGGGGGTAGGTATTTGTTTTGGTATTTTTATATAATTATTTATCTATTTAGTTATTATTATTTTAGTTTCCTCGCTAGAGCTCCATCAAACTTAAACGAACACCACTTAGACCCACCTCCAAGATATATTTGCACATTTTTCGATAGAAAAATATCTCGGCCGAAGGCCGTTTCCTCCTCATATATCAGGCTTGCTGTTGCTCGCCAGGAACAAATCGACACCTAGCCTAAATGGCACAAAACGTTCTAATATTGGCAAAAAATATGGTGAAAGGTCTTAAAATCGTCAAACTAAGCGCATTCTAGATTATCTTGGATGGCAGAATTCACATACATATTCAAATCAGAAACTGCCGAACAAGAAACAAATGATCGAATAAATTGCCGGAAAAATAACTCGTGTGGCAGCTGCCTCCTTGTTATGTACGAGGTTTAGACATTCGATGGTTTTCGCTCAGAAGTTGTTTGGTCCGCGTTCGAATTGACCAGTTGCAAGTTTTAAGCTATAAGGAAGTTGGAGCCGTAAATATTGATATAGAACAGAAATACAATACGTTTCTGATGGATAACAAGTATGTTAAGAATGGTTTTATGTATTATAAACGCACTACGACTGTATATTAGTTGCTCATTCTACTAAATATCGATGTCTACGGCTCTAACTTACTTATAGCCTGAAAATCACAAGTGGTATATTGTTCTTCAATAATGTGCAAGGTAGGGTGGATTAGGTTTGATTAGGGTAAGTTCGGGTGTGGTATGTTTGGTTAGTGTAAGTTCGGGTGTGGTATGTTTGGTTAGGGTAAGTTCGGGTGTGGTATGTTTGGTTAGGGTAAGTTCGGGTGTGGTATGTTTGGTTAGGGTGAGTTCGGGTGTGGTATGTTTGGTTAGGGTAAGTTCGGGTGTGGTATGTTTGGTTAGGGTAAGTTCGGGTGTGGTATGTTTGGTTAGGGTAAGTTCGGGTGTAGGGTTAGGGTAAGTTCGGGTGTGGTATGTTTGGTTAGGGTAAGTTCGGGTGTGGTATGTTTGGTTAGGGTAAGTTCGGGTGTGGTATGTTTGGTTAGGGTAAGTTCGGGTGTGTGGTATGTTTGGTTAGGGTAAGTTCGGGTGTGGTATGTTTGGTTAGGGTAAGTTCGGGTGTGGTATGTTTGGTTAGGGTAAGTTCGGGTGTGGTATGTTTGGTTAGGGTAAGTTCGGGTGTGGTATGTTTGGTTAGGGTAAGTTCGGGTGTGGTATGTTTGGTTAGGGTAAGTTCGGGTGTGGTATGTTTGGTTAGGGTAAGTTCGGGTGTGGTATGTTTGGTTAGGGTAAGTTCGGGTGTAGAGTATGTTTGGTTAGGGTAAGTTCGGGTGTGGTATGTTTGGTTAGGGTAAGTTCGGGTGTAGAGTATGTTTGGTTAGGGTAAGTTCGGGTGTGGTATGTTTGGTTAGGGTAAGTTCGGGTGTGGTATGTTTGGTTAGGGTAAGTTCGGGTGTGGTATGTTTGGTTAGGGTAAGTTCGGGTGTGGTATGTTTGGTTAGGGTAAGTTCGGGTGTAGTATGTTTGGTTAGGGTAAGTTCGGGTGTGGTATGTTTGGTTAGGGTAAGTTCGGGTGTGGTATGTTTGGTTAGGGTAAGTTCGGGTGTGGTATGTTTGGTTAGGGTAAGTTCGGGTGTGGTATGTTTTGGTTAGGGTAAGTTCTGTGGTATGTTGGTTAGGGTAAGTTCGGGTGTGGTATGTTTTGGTTAGGGTAAGTTCGGGGTTGTGGTATGTTGGGTTAGGTAAGTTCGGGTGTGGTATGTTTGGTTAGGGTAAGTTCGGGTGTGGTATGTTTGGTTAGGGTAAGTTCGGGTGTAGAGTATGTTTGGTTAGGGTAAGTTCGGGTGTGGTATGTTTGGTTCAGCTTTGTTAACTTTACTGTAGTTAGGTTAAGTCTTTCTCTCTCTCTCTCTCTCTCTCTCTCTCTCTCTCTCTCTCTCTCTCTCTCTCTCTCTCTCTCTCTCCCTCTCTCTCTCTCTCTCTCTCTCTCTCTCTCTCTCTCTCTCTCTCTCTCTCTCTCTCTCTCTCTCTCTCTCTCTCTCTCTCTCTCTCTCTCTCTCTCTCACTGTTTTAGGGAATAAAAACAAGTATGACATGAAAATAAAATTAGCAAACTCAGACAAAATTATACTTAACAAAAAGAGTAGGCTATGGCAGAGGAAACACAAAGCATTAATAAGACAAATTAATGTACAAATTTAGTTCAATAGAAAACAACTTTAATATAAGTAAATAACAGACAGGTGAACAAAGGAAAAAGAGAGCTTGTAAAAATGTGAGTGAAAGAAAAGAAAGAAGTAAAATAAAACTGAACAAATTAATATATACAAAAAAGCGGAAGAATTTCACTGAATGTGATCGAAAACGTAAAGGGACACATACAGACAGACAGACAGACAGGTTAGTGAACTGACCACTGGCGAGTTTCAGGCTACAAGGAAGTTGGAGTCGTAAGCATCAATATTAAGCAGAAATACAATACTATACTCTATTTTTTTCCAGCTGATCATAAATTGAATCTCTTAACTGATTTTTCGACACTTAGTGGAAATATATGAAACTACTATGGCTGTGTGTCGTATTAATGCCAAGTTTTCATAATTAACAGCATATTTCGCTACAAAATATACCTTATAGCTGAGTAACCAAGATAGTACCATGGCAATTTACCCTCAGCTGGAAAAAAATAGACTATACTGCAGGTTTCTGATAGCATGCATAATAATGTTTACGTATCTATAAAAATGTACTACAACCTCGTTTTAGCTGTTGTTTCTGTTATTTGTCGTTGGTTACTGGTCCAACTTTCTTATAGCTCGAAAGTCGCAAGTGGTCAATGGTTGTTATGTTGATAGGTAGCTGACGGTAAATTGCTCTGTCGTCAGCTTGATTACTCCGCTATTATGCAGATTTTGTAGCTAAATATGTTGTTAATTATGAACACTTGTCACTAGTATGAAGCAGAGACATATTAGTTTCGTATTTTCCCGTTAGTTATCGAGAAATCAGTTGCGTAGGGATTCAATATACCATCAGATGAAATGAAACCGAGTAAAGTAAGATAAGTAGTTAAATGAAAACACTCGTGCAAATCTAATAATGACTATTGAGAGTTGTCAGCAAATTTGCCAGTGATATATTGGATATGCTTGTCAAGGTGATTGCCACTATTCTCTCTCTCTCTCTCTCTCTCTCTCTATATATATATATATATATAATTTATTCAGTTATTCATTTATATAATTCAATTATTTTGTATTTATGGGGGGAGGGAAGGGGGACGTGTGGAATAAGTACATAATATGCTGTATTCTATTTAGCTTATTCTTGGCAAAAAAAAATCGTTTTCGCACTCTGTCCAATATATTGTTTGTGTAATAAATACATATATATTAAACATTATATAGCAATATATATAGAATTGTCATGCATGCTTCATCTACCAATAGTCATTTACATTATATCTTCTATGTCATTGATGTGTTCCTTTTATAGGTTATATTGTTATTCTAATATATACTTGTTGATCATAAATTTGTCCTTGGATTCCGTACTCTATAGGTTTGGTTACTATAAGTTTCTGTTAATTTACAACAACAAATGCAATATGTCAATATCTACAGTATATTATAATAATCTATTTGATCATCAAACATAGCATATTATCTTATTTATCATAATTACTAAAATTATTTTTCTGTTATCAATAGTACAATAATTATTCTACCCCCTCACCCTCTCTCTCTCTCTCTGTCTCTCTCTGTCTCTCTCTGTCTCTCTCTCTCTCTCTCTCTCTCTCTCTCTCTCTCTCTCTCTCTCTCTCTCTCTCTCAAATACATTAGTGAGTAGCAAGTAGGTTATCAAACTCTTTTAAATATTATCATTGCTCAGCTACTGAATTCATTATTATCTCAAAATGGTAATGGCAGTTAGAACGTTGATACCAACAGTAAAAAGGTTTGCTTGAGGATACCGCTGCAGAGATACGCTATACACACACACACACACACGCACACGCACACGCACACACATTAAACATCATGATAGATAAATAAATAGATAGATACAGTATATATATATATATATAGAGAGAGAGAGAGTGTGTGTGTGATAGTGTGACAGAGAATGTATCTGTAAAGGGTAGAGGCAATATGGAACAGGTGAATGAGAAAGGAGAGGAGAGATGAAGAGAAAGGAATGTGGGGAGATTGGACACCCGGGCGAGAGAAACCGAGCAAAAACAAATTGAAAGCAAACAGAAGAGGGGAGAAAAAAACAAAACAAATGCAAATTGATCGCTGAAGAATGTTCTTGCTCCCTATAGATGGGGGGGATGTTTTTTTCTACCTCCTTTTCCCTTATGTTAAGACTCATTAGCTTTGAGATTTAATACATTCGCTCCATTTCTTAGGTGATATTAAGACCTTTTGTGTTCTTTAGGCGTCGATACTTTCCTGACGAGACTACAATTTAGGAGGAACTCGCCCTTGGCCGGGGCATTGTTCTACTGAAACATGCACAAATCTTGATGGGGGGTATTTCTAGAAACTTTATATCTAGACGACTTAATTATATTTCTGGAAGACCATCAAGTGAATTTGTAAGGATATACGCTTCTTATTAATTATTTTATGATATAAATTATATATATATATATATATATATATAAATATATAATGCCAATCTGTTCTTTTAACTATCATTCTATCTATTGCCGGACGCCGTGATCCTCGAAGGGGTGGCCACGAACGAAACGGCAACATGCACCTGTCCCCAGTCAGTCGACGCCCTTCCTCCCATCTAGCACCGCCTTCACTCCTATACTTCTTCACTGCATTCTTCCACCTCTCATTCGGTTTACCTCTCCCTCTCTGTCCTTCCACCTCACTCTCGTAAAACTTTCCTAGTCACATTCTCTCGCTTCCCATACATTCCACATGGCCGAACCATCTCAAGATGCTCTTCTTCACACTCTCCAGCACATCTACCTCCACACCACGCCTCTCTCGTACTTCCTCATTCGTCTGTCTATTCCTCCATGTAACTCCGCACGCACTTCTCGGGTAACTCATTTCCATCCCTCTCACTCTTGGTTTAAGTCTCTTCACCAACGTCCATGCTTCGCTCCCGTAAGTCAATGTTGGGATTACCACACTGTCATGCAAGGACTTCTTTACTTCAATGCTGACCACCCTATTTCTTGTTACTGCTTTCAAAGTTCCTACAACCCTCTTCCCGTGTTAAACCTTCTGCACTTCTTCATCCATACGCCCATCTTTACTCAACACACTTCCTAAATACTTTAATGAGCTGACATTTTCCATAGCCTGACCGTTCAACTTCACCTCACACTCTGTGGCTGCACCCCTTTCAATGACCATAACCTTGCTTTTCCCAGCATTTATACTCAGATTCCGTTTTTCACACACTGTTCCAAGCATATTTACCGGCCCTTGCAACTCCCATTCACTATCGCTAATCATAACTGTACCATCAACAAACGGCAGTACAGGCAACTTCCACTCGTTTCCCTCCTTTGTCAGAGGTACACCAACATCCACTGCTGTTCCTTGTATTTTTTCATGACTCCATCCATATATATATATATATACATATATATATTGAACAACCATGGGGACATCACACACCCTTGCTTTAACTCAACATTCAGATAAAAGAACTCGCTCTGCTCATTGTCCACACGTACTGACGCTTTTGCACCCCCATACATGCTCTTCACTGCTTTCAGCAACTTGACGTCTACTCTGTATATTCTCTGTACTTTACACAAAACTTCTCTATAAACTCTGTCATAGGCCTACTCCATGTTCATAAATGCAGCATACAACTTATGTCCCTTCTCCAGATATTTCTCCAAAACGCATTTCAGGGCAAAAATCTTATCTACACATCCTCTTCCCTTCCTAAACCCACCCTGCTCGACGCCTATCCACTTCTCCTTTCTCGCTCTCACTCTCTTAACCCTTTCACGCATTTATGACGCAGAGGTTGCCTGATTAGCAATAAGAAATAGAGTTCTCTCACTCTTATAATTACCTCTCCAAAATTAGTTTTCTGCCCACAGCTAACTCAAAGACAACTGCAGAGGTTGAAGTAACTAAACTAAAGTTTTCTAGATACCCCTGATGGTAAGAAAGGCTTTAACCCTTAATTAGCGGCGAGCAACATAAGTCGAGTTAAATAAAGCTGGACTATGTGGCGGCGCTCGACATAGGTCGAGTGGCAATTTCAGCACGTAATGTGGCTGAGAGAGAGAGACAAGTGGTGGCAGGAGACTAGCGAGCGTATGACTGCTCCAGACCACCGCGGCGAACCTACTGACACAAATCTCAGCTCCCTCCTCCCTCTCTCACTCGCTACATACTCAATTATGTACCGAAACTACCGAATTACCTGCTTTTTGCACTCGCGTTGCACGGTTATTGCAAGAAAACTATCCATCATACAAGGATCGTTATGGTGTCATTCGAAAGCTCTGTTTATGCCCTTTCAGGGATAGGTACTTGTTTTACGTTCTGGGTCTTATTTAGGCATGAAAATGATCACGTAAACAGCCCTATTTTGGCTAAAAACACCCCGCTGTGCGGTACATATAAATAAACCGCATAGGCCGCTCGTAAGGTGTTAAAGTACCCCAATAGGCTCAAAATCGCATCATATGCCGGAGAGGGTTAATCACTACCCTACTGTAAACCTTCCCTACTACGCTTATGGGGCCCCTTTCCCACATGTGCGATTTCTTACGATTTTCACCGGCGACACCCATATTCGTGACATGTCGACAACAAACGTATACCCTCGCTTAATAATCGTATGCTTCGGCCGGCCTCGCGTGGACTCCTCGCGGGTCGTCGCAAATGTTCGGTTTGTTCAAAATTTGGGACGAGGACTCACAAGGGTTCATTGCCCTTGCAAGCATCGTCGAACATTGCAGAATGATCCGAGAGGCCCTCGGGGATCATCGACGACATCGGCGAGACATCAGGAGGGTTTCTCACAAAAAAAAACTTTGCAACACTGCATGGCAGCTCGCCGATGCTCTCAGATGGTCTGAGAACATTGACGATGCACAAGAGTCATCGGCGGTTTCCTTGTCAATTAGTCGTCGACGTGCGCACAAGTACTCGCCGAGAGTATACCCGCCAGGGATATGCTCCGCACGAGGCATGCGAAGGGCCTTGCGACGTCGCGGAATGCTAAAGACACACCTGCCGAGGCCAAAGAGCACCTTCGGCGAGGTGGGTAAAAAAAATGATTAGGCCTATTGTGAACCTGTCAACCCTTTTTTCTATGCACCTCTCGTGGGGGGTTCACCTGTGTTCTCTTTCTCTCCTTTTCTCTCTTTCTCTGGTTTGTATCCATTCAGCCCCATTCAGTCAACTGGTTTAAGACGTTTATCCCCATCCAAGTATCGATATCTTCCTGGCAAGCGATAGCGAACCAGCATTATATCCCCCTGAGTGCCAGGTCCGTATATATACGGACTAGGGTCTTGTCACGCCCAGTGCCAGGTCCGTCTATATACGGACTCGCCGAAAAAAAATCGTAGCAGCGAAACGACTGCACCTATGGCTTTCATATTTCTACCACATGTACCTTACCCTTCTGGTTTCTTGCCACCACCAACACGACCCCCTCTCCCCACCCAGTCGCTGACTATCGGACGCCTCACAAGGAAAACAAAAGGAAAATCTGTGGCGGCGAAACGACTGCACCAATCGGTTCCATATTTGTGTGACAAGTCCCTTACCCTTCTGCCTTCCCCCCACCACAACCCCAACCGCCTCCCACCACCCACTTCCAGCGTATCCGTACGAAGAATAGGCAAAAAAGGAAAATCCGTGGTGGCGAAACAACCTCACCAATCGGCATCATATTTGTAACAAGAGTCAATTACGCTTCTACCTTCCCCCCACCATCTAATTAAATGGAGAAAACTAAAAAAGGCGAGGTGGGCTCAATTTTTAAGCCTTAACGCAAACATTGAGCCCACCTCGCTATTTTTTGTTTGATCATTCTCTCCCTCTCTCCTCGTTTTGTTTTTGTTTCTATTTCTCTCCCTCTCTCTTTGCCTTGTATCTGTTCGGCCCCGTTCAGCCTACTGTTTTAAGTCGTTTACCCCCATCCAGGTTTCAATATTTTCCTGGTGAGCGGTAGCGAGCCAACATATATATTTTTTGTTTTGAGAGCAAGCTAAATTTGTATATTATTTGATAGAAAAATTTCTCCGGCGAAGCCGGACATTGCCAATCTCCGAATTGGGGAGATGGGTCGTTTTTCTGGTCCCCTTTGTTTCTCATGGTTAACCCCCTTAGTTTTCATATTTTATGACGTTTGGCCCATTAGTTTGGCGATTTTAAGATAAATTTGTACATTTTCGACGAGTTGGGTTGGGTATGAGGGGGGATCTGCTTGGTGTGGGGCAATCGGCGCTCTGCAGACCCCATAATCTTGTGTCGATCTCTGACCGTTTTGGTGAGGTCAGTCCTCAAGGCATTAGTGATTTGGGTCTATAATTAGGCCTTGTAATTGGGGTTGGGTGTGACAGGGATCTGCCTTGTGTGGGCCGATCGGCTTTCTGCAGACTCCCGTTTTCTGATGTTCTTATGTTTTTGCCATGAAATATATGCAAAAAGTTTTCGAATAATCTCGCCAAGGTATTCGCCGAACCATCGCTTAATTCGACGAAGACGTCGTAGAATATACGCCGAGGAATCGTTCATCCTTCGCATTATTTCGCAATATTTTATTCAAATGTGACAGTTTTCGCCGAGGTCATCGGCGAACCATCGCTCAATTTGCCAATGACATCGCATAATGTCGCCGATTACGTCTTACCATCGGCGGCGTCTTCGCCGGGTGTAAACTTGTCAACGGTTTTTAACGGTCAAAATCGTAGACGTCGCACACATTCCTTGCGAATTGACAAGACTACGTCCTCGGCGACGAAAATCGTATGAAGTCGCACATGTGGGAAAGGGGCGAAATCATCTACCCGGTGGTTGGTTACTACACACTCCTCTTTCCCCTTTACCCTTGCACAGGGGGACTATTATGCCTGTCATCCAGTCATCAAGTGCACTCCCTTTCTCCCATGCTAGTTTACACATTTTCCATACCCATTCGATCACTATCTCACCACCATACCTCAGCATTTCCCTATACACTCCATCTATTCCTGGTGCTTTCCCCATCTTCACTCTATTATTGGCTTTCCACACTTCTGACCACCTGATCGCCACTTCCTCCTCCACTACTTCTCTTCTTCTCACTCACATACCCCATCCAACTATGTTTGCTGGTGCTTCATTCCTTACATTTAGCAATTCGTTGAAGTACTCCCTCCATCTTTCGATTCTCTCTTGTTTCTCGGTTATCACTCGCCCATTCTTATCATTCACTCCCTTACTATTTCCCTTGCTACCCTCCCTAACTTGCTTGACCTCTTTCCAGAACAGTTTCTTACACTCCCTCCAATTTACACTTAGATTCCTTCCAAATTCCTCATTTGTTGGTTCTGCTCTTACTTTCCCTCACGACTCTCTTCAACACTCTTTTTCTCCAAGTAACTCGTTCTTTTCTGGCTCTCCAAATCTTCATTCCCTCTACCACCCAACCCCACTCTATACGTCCTTTTATATATTTATTTATTTTCTAATTATTCCGTTTACCAGTAGCTTACATTTACTGTAAGCTGGGCTTGAAATATTTGTCATAAATTGTTGAAGTATGCCTTGTAATTCCGTTGTTAGTCTGATACCCTGTTTAAACCGTATTACTGTAGGTAAAGGCGGTGTCACACGAGTGTATTTTTCGGAAATTTGGGATGAGCAAGTTTTTCCCTCGTTCAATTGTGAGGCTCTTTCGTATTGTAATCGGTAACTAGATCGAAAGTAGATTAAGATATAGTTTAATTCTTATGGAACCTATATTTTGCAGTTGCCAGACAAAAATTGCTTGATTTTTTTTTTTTTTTTGGGGTGGGGGGAAGTCGCTCGTCTGACACTGCCTTAACATTGGATTATTATAATTGACTTACTGTAAAGAATTCATCAATATGCTAGATCTATATCTATACCTATATGCTATATATATTACTGTACTGTATGTTTGTGAAGGGTTACAGCGAGTGCTTACAAAATGTTCAGTAAAATAATTTATACTCGTATTCAAGTTAAAACATACAACATTTTGTTCAGAATGTAAAATCCCTTGAAACTGCACTGCATAAATGTAATCCAAGTTCGGTACTGTAAGTTCTTTCGTTGAGGGGAGTTTTTATTGTGGACCTTTTCTCCCTCATGTTTAGCCCCATTAGTTTTGAAATTTGAAGACGTTCGCCCAATTAGCTTGGCGATTTTAGGACCTTTCGCCCATTTCTTTGCCAAAATTAAGACCTTTTACATGTTGATTTTCCCATGGCGAACATTAGCAAATCTGTAATTAAAGAGGAACCGGCATTATGCCAGGATAATGTTTACTAGCAAATGCACACATTTGTCTCAAAAGGGATTATTGTGTGTGTGTGTGTTTTTTTTTTTTTTTTGTCAAGCTTGTTAGAGGTCTAGGAAGCAAACTCCCCCCCCCCCCCCCCACCACCACCACCACCACACACACACACACACAGACAGACAGACACACATGTAATTCTCGTATTTTTAACCCTTTCAGTGGGAGGACGCAATTCTCCAATTTAATCTGGGTAACATTTTAAGAGTCGAGGGAAGCAGTCTTTATTTAACTCTCAAAATTCAACAATCATTTCCAAAGCTGAATATACTCGTCTACTGATACCCGGGATAGAGGAAAAGAAGACATCATTCGCGCTGCTAGGGTTAATCTGGCTAACGATACTGGATTTCCCATACACAGAGACAATCTTCGGTGAGAAAGGAAAGGGAAAGAATAGATAGTGAAGGAGAGTAACGGAAAATTAGGGGAGGTTTTATTTTTTTGGGACCCCGTTCTCCCTCATGTTTAGCCTCATTAGTTTTGACATTTTCAGACGTTCGCCCTATTACTTTGGCGATTGTAAGACCTTTCGCTCAATGTATCCGATATCAAGACCTTTCGTGCCATTTAGGTGTTGATTTTTTTTCCTAGCGAACGATAGCAAACCTGAAATTTATGAGGAACCGACCTTCGGCCGGGATACTATTATACCGAATAATGTACAACTTTATCTTGAAAGGAGATCTTGTTTTTATTTAAAGCTTGATAGAAATCTATGGAGCAAACTAAAAAGAAAAAATATGAAACATAATGAATGCTTAAAAATAATATGAGCGCTCTTTTTAGATACTGTGAGGTAAAATATGAATATAGGCATGTAATAGTACACAGTAATATTAATTATAATTATTATAATAATGTTTAGTATTATTATAAAAAAAACTCACAGTAACTAATACAAATCAAATGCAAAATAGAAAGCACAGAAACAAGAAGAAATTTAGAACATTCCTGAGCTTTGATAATGATAAAACAATTCGGATGAAAACATGAAGGTGAACAAGAAATGGCAAAGAAAGGCACGGAACACAGAAGTCTAATCGAAAAGAAGAATTTTCCGAACATATTTGAGTTTTGAGGAAATAGGAGAGGGAAGAGGAAGCCTGAACAGAACATTTGGGGAAAGGAGAAAGTGGAGGCAAATGTTGACGCAATAAGATTAACCATAGTAGGCCGAAAGAGTGAAGGAAATTAATAGAATGTAGGGTAATGTACATTATTATACAATACAACCAGAGGGACAAATAATTACAACACAGGAAAGAGATGAGCGTAGAGAAAGTATAATAATTCGTGGAACTGGGAAAAATAAAGCAAAAGTGACGATTGGAAAATTTAGCAATTCAGTAATTCGCAAAAGAAAATATATATTTGAGAACGAAACAGAATGTCAGAAGCATCATTGTTTTTTTAATTCAACCTCTTTAGTATATCGTGACGAATTCTATTATCTAATGTGAGGTATTATTAGACGATGTTACTTAATTTAGAAGTAGTGTGTGAACGTCATAATATTTACTGAAAACAGCTTAACCGTTTTGATTACTAGAGCTCCCCTTTAAGCTTTATAAGATAAAATAATGTTAACCAGAATAATTCGATAAGTGACGACGTTATACTGAAACGGTATAATACAGCTACTACTAGACCATCTTATTTATCTCAAGAAGAACGCATGTTGCCATTGATATAAATATTGAAAGCAAGAACAAAGATAAACAAAAAATAAAAACATGGACATTATGGAATGGGTATGAAAAGTGGCGCTGGGGAACGAAGAAGAAGATGGTTGAAGAAGAAAAAGATAGTTGAAGAAAAAGTACAAAAAATAAAAAAGCGAGCCAACATACAGAAGTGGAAGCTTGAGAAAGAGTGTGGGGACAACAGAGAATAAAAAACGACACTGGGGTAAAGAATATCAGAGTGGGAAAAGATAGAAATAACAAAGAAGAATACGATAAGGATGGCCATAATGAGTTGTGATTAACGGTAAAGAATCTGACTAGCATGATATTAATAGTGGTGTACCGAAGGGCTCGGTGCTAGGCTCTATCCCGTTCTTAATATACATAAATTATATTGATGAGAACCTCACTTTCCAAAGGTGCAAACTATACAAAAATAAAAAGGAAAATAGACACAGTGTACCTATTGGAAGAAATAATGGACACGCACGTTACAATATGAATATAACCCGATTGATAGAGCAACAGCAGTCAAATATTTAGGTGTTGTAGTATCAAGAAATTTAAAGCCCAACGTTCAGACTTCAGAAGCAATAAAAAAGGTGTTGGATATATTGGTACAGTCATTCGCGTGTATATTACAGTATATATATATATATATATATATATATATATATATATATATATATATATATATATATATATATATATATATATATATACACAGTATATATGTAACTAATGATAATAAAACAAAAACAGTTATATAGTAGTTTGACCGGGCCCTTTAGTGTACTGCATGCCGTTCTGGTCACCATATTGTACAGTCGGCCGCAATTCCGCGTGGGCCACCTAGTCATAGGGTTTGGGTAAATTCGTTGTGTAGTTTGTTCGCTCTGAATATAGTAAGATCTCACACTCCCCTCCCTGAATCAATCGAAGATTTTGCCCCATAGATGGCGCAGCTTGATGGGAAGGGAGGGAGCTTGTCGTAGTGTTAAAAGGGTAGGACACAATGGGAGGAGGTGACGTTCTATAACATACAGTGACGAATGTTAAACTTATTTACTTTTACTTGTTCATACAATAATGTTCCCGAAACTAATTCGTAATGAACAGTAGATTCCCTCTTTCAGTAACTGAAACGTCTCTCTCTCTCTCTCTCTCTCGCGGGGAAACGAGGGGAAACCCGGGGAAACGGTTGCAAAATTATTGGTAAATCTTTTAACTCACACGAATCTAAGAATTTCTTCTTCAATCGAGTTGTCAACTTGTGGAATGGGCTTCCCCGAAACGTTATAGACTGCATCACCGTTGATTCATTTAAACTCCGCCTAGACAAATATCTCGCATCAAACCCGCGACTGACTGCGTTTGTAAATGAATAACTTTATTTTATCCCCCCCTCAGTTACTAACCCATCTGTCCCCTACTAACTTCCTAATCCTGCCACGGACATTAGTTCCAGGGCAGTAATTCCTTTCCAATGTTCCCTTACCCACTCTAAACCACTGTTTGGACACTTGATCCTCAGTGTTTTGGAGGACAATCAACCTAGAAGGGGTCACTAGATCTGTTGTTGCTTGATTTCCTTTTTACTCCTTTGTACTCTCTCTCTCTCTCTCTCTCTCTCTCTCTCTCTCTCTCTCTCTCTCTCTCTCTCTCATCTCTCTCTCTCTCTCTCTCTCTCTCTCTAGGTTATAAGAGGTATACAGAATGTTGAAAGTAACACTATTATATATATCCATTTACACCTTTAATGAATCACATTATGAAATTTATTCAGCAATATGATGAGAACTTGAGAAGAATATATTTTGAAGTAGCACCACGAAGTAACATTATACTGACGCGGCCATGTATGATTATCCACCTTCCTCTCCCTCTCCGAGCTGGGACTTTTTTCTATCCTCTAGTCTATTTTTTCCCAGCTGAGGGTAAATTGTCACGTTTCTATCTTTGTTACTCGGCTATAAGGTAGATTTTGTAGCGAAAGATGATGTTTATTCTGAAAACTTGGCATTAATATGACACACAGCCATAGTAATTTCATATAATTTATTTCCATTAAGTATCGAGAAATCAGCTAATAAGAGATTCAATTTACGATCAGCTGGAAAAAAATAGAGTATAGTTGTCACTAAGGGATGGAGGGACGTAAGGGTGGCGAGGTGACTAACAAGGTGGGTGGAGGTGGAAGAGTTGTGGTGGGATTGTTTAGACTGGTGGATGAATGTATAATAACTAAATTTAGGATATTTCAGTGTGTGTGTGTGTGTGTGTGTGCGTGTGTGTGCTTAAAGGGCGATCGGGACACGAATGCATGGAGGTTTTGTGTTCGTGGACGGGTGGAAAATTATAAAGCTAAATTTATTTATGTATTATATATTGTATCTCTTTTTATACTGGCATGGCCTTACTTACTCTTTACTTTGTATTAGTTTTGCACACATTTTCAGCATATTTCACTAATTGGCTTAAATATAGTTATGTTTATATGAATGATGCATTAGGATCCCTTTGGACGATCCCCTGTTCGCTTGTTTATGCTTTCTCTTACAACTTCGGTTAATCATTGCACACAAATCTTGATGTCATATCATATTTCGTGAACTCTCTAATCTGATTTATCTATCTATCTATCTATATATATATATCCATCTATTGCCAGACAACCTTATCTCCCGAGAGGAGGTGGACGTGAAAGTATCACCTTCATAAACTTCTATATGCCGAGGTAACTCATTCGATTATCTAGCTTTTTTTCAATTAATTTCAAAATAAATGTGTAGCTTGATCATACAAGATGATTGCGCAATGCAATATAACAATGACAAATATTAATTGTCCTGTTGATAAACATTATGTTTGCGGTAATATGAACAATTGATAAAGATGTCCCCGTGGTTGTTTACTGTATATATGGATGGAGTTATGAAAGAAATACTATCAAGAGCAGTGGATGTTGGTGTATCGCTGAAAAGGGAGGGAATTGAGTGGAAGCTACCTATACTGCTGTTTGCGGATGATACAGTTCTGATGAGTGATAATGAATGGGAGTTGCAGGGTCTGGTAAATGAGTTTGGAACAGTGTGCGAAAAACGGAATTTGAAGGTAAATACGGGGAAGAGCAAGGTTATGGTCTTCGAAAGGGGTGAAGTCACAGAGTGTGAGGTGAAGCTGAACGGTCAGGATATGGAGATCGTCAAATCTTTTAAGTATCTGGGCAGTGTGTTGAGTAAAGATGGGACTATGGATGAAGAGGTGCGGGAGAGGGTACAACAGGGGAAGAGGGTTGTAGGAACGCTAAAAGCAGTAACAAGAAATAGGGTGGTCAGTATGGAAGTGAAGAAGTCCTTGCATGACAGTGTGATAATCCCGACACTGACTTACGGAAGCGAAGCATGGACGTTGGTTGAGAGACTCAGACCAAGAGTGAGAGCAGTGGAAATGAATTACTTAAGGAGTGCGTGCGGAGTTACATGGAGGGATAGACAGACTAATGAGGAAGTAAGAAGGAGGTGTGGTGTGGAGGTAGATGTGCTGGAAAGTGTGAAAAGGAACAACTTGAGATGGTTCGGCCATATGGAAGGTATGGAAAGCGAGAGAATGACTAAGAGGGTGTACGAGAGCGAGGTGGAGGGACAGAGGGGGAGAGGTAGACCGAATATGAGGTGGAAGGATGGAGTGAGGAACTACATGAACGAAGGCGGTGCTGGTTGGGGGGAGGGGCGTCGACTGACTGGGGACAGAGGTGCATGGGGGCGGTTCGTTCGTGGCCACCCCTTCGGGGATCGCGGCGTCAGGCAATAGATAGATAGATAAAGGTATACTCAATTAACTTCAGTAATTATATTTATTTAATTGATATTTATTAGACAGTCATAGTAAAGTAAATAGATCAAGGAAATAATGTGTTGGGGAAAAAATGGATTGCAATTCTCGAGGGTAATTTACTCTAGGTAAATATTTCCCCCTGTATCACATTATCTTATATTATCAGACTTGGCAATATGTAACAAACCACATGCAAAGAGTATAACATATCAGTATAAATAACTATATGTGTGGAATAATATTATCTGTGTATACCCTGGTCTATTTGTGATATCTAATAACCTGAGTTTACATGTAGTTACTCATAGTCTCACTGTTACCAAGGTAATGCACACATTATTTATCAATACCATATTTACTACATAAATCGATTAACACAGTGCAACTTCTCTCTCTCTCTCTCTCTCTCTCCTCATCTCTCTCGCTCTCTCTCTCTCTCTCTCTCTCTCTCTCTCTCTCTCTCTCTGAGAAACCAGACTTGGCTCTTCCGTGATACCAACAGATTTTTCATATACTTTAGTCATTATTTTATTTATTGTTTCTAGGTTAGCACACATCAATTATTAGCATTCGTCTATAGAGCAAGTTAATCAGAAAGAATTAGATTGGTATACTATAGCTGAATAGTTAAGGTCATATAATTTACCCTGATACATGTTGATAAGCCTGTCCAGTAGGAAGTGTGTATTTTCAGCAGAAGTTTTGGTAAGGAGCTCTTTATGAAGATCCATACTAATTTCAACCTAATGTCAGAGAGCAATAAAGGTGAAACGAGACTCAAACTATCCATTTGGGGGAGGGAAGGGGTAGTTTACCCTGATGCACAGGAAAATCGACTTTTAATCGCCATAAACAGAGAGGAATTTTGTATCTAAGTTTAAACACTGTTGCCAGCTACTCTAAATATACTGATATTCCTGAGGGAAATGCTTTATCAACAAATTTGCCTCGATGTAAATTAATTGTTAAATATATAAATCAGACATGCCATACCTCTACCATTTGGCGGCTTAATGTATCAATGTGATCATATGCAATGTTTTCTTTCTGGCCACAGGTAATTTAGAATCTTGATAATGATATTACCAATCTTAATGAATCCTGATCAATGTAATCAATAGCCCACCGACTCCGTATTAACTGTGACTCTCATGATTGAGGTAAGTCATCCACAGATCGACATATTTTGACACTACAAAGGTAACTCATCTAAATAATAATAGTTTACTACTTCTGTTAATCTAATTTGTCGCTAGTTTGTAGTTTGCTAACAAAAGGTGTATGTTATATATAGTATGACCTGTACTATTATTTATTCATACCAATAAAGTGGGTGGAGAGAGAGAGAGAGAGAGAGAGACGTTTCAGTTACTGAAAGAGGAGGGAATCTACTGTTCATTACGAATTAGTTTCGGGAACATTATTGTATGAACAAGTAAAAGTAAATAAGTTTAACATTCGTCACTGTATGTTATAGAACGTCACCTCCTCCCATTGTGTCCTACCCTTTTAACACTACGACAAGCTCCCTCCCTTCCCATCAAGCTGCGCCATCTATGGGGCAAAATCTTCGATTGATTCAGGGAGGGGAGTGTGAGATCTTACTATATTCAGAGCGAACAAACTACACAACGGATTTACCCAAACCCTACGACTAGGTGGCCCACGCGGAATTGCGGCCGAGTGTACAAACCAGGTATTGAAACCTTGGAGAGAGTCCAGAGGAGTGTTATAAAAGTTATATCAAAGCTTAGAAGTTAAGAAGTTAAACGTACAGTTGGTCAAAGTTCCAGCTGACCCACCCTCGCTCTTGGGCTCGCAGAATTAGCTGGCAATACTGGTGTATTGGTGCAGAGATACCACTTGCCATTAATGTGTTACCTGTGTCTGTCCTGTATATTACTGCAAATTAGACTATGTACTGTTCACGTTGTGAAGACTAAATGCTCCTTCATTAAGCAGCCACCATTAAAACATAAATATGTATTCTTATAAAATCGAGTAAAGTACGTTGTGTCGGCCAGCAGGTTTTATATGCGTTGCCAATCAGTGGATATAATAACGTGAATATTTAAGCAAATCTACGAACTTTGGGTGAATGTTCGGGATCATACCATAACGATGTATGCATTTTTATTTGAGATAGGCTTACTTTCCCTTCTTTAGTATATGTTCTAACAATGATATAGCTGAAATCAGATCTACCAATCCCAATCTTTGTACACCTTCCTACACTAGTATTGCCAGCTAATTCTGCGAGCCCCAGAGCGAGGGTGGGTCAGCTGGAACTTTGACCAACTGTACGAGGAGTGTCATAGTGAGTTGAACCGGTTTAAGGGGGTACGATTTCTGGTTTGGTCTGGTTATTTTTATATTTATTACTCTATGTATTACTTTCCTCACTAGACCTCTATCAAGATTTTTTGTTAAACCAAGACCCCCTTCGAGGTAGATTTGTACATTTTTCGGTAGAAAAATTTCACGGCTGATCGCCGGTTTCTCCTTGCTATCGCTCGGCAGGAAAAATTGGACACCTACATGGCATGAATGGTCTTAAAATCGCCAAACTAATGAAGCGAACGTCTTAGAATGTCAAAACTAATGGTGCTAAACATTAGGGAGAAGGGGGTCTAGTAAAAACAAATACCTCCCCTTAACATGACAAAGAACAGAATAACGACAGATATAATCGAGATATATATATATATAAATCGTCAAGGGCCATGATAACCTACATGTTCACAGGTACTTAGCAGTTGATGTTCTAATTACCATCCAGGAAACCATTTCAAAATTGTTGGAAAATTATTTTCGTCAGTTCATAATAAGAACATCATTATCAACCACTTTGAACCATTTGGAGTAAGGTGCCAGGAGACGTTCTTAATTGTGAGACTACTGATTTTCAAAATACGCTTAGATCAATTTCTGCAACTAAGCTTCATCTAGTGGTCTTGTACATTCGTGGTCTGGAATTTCTGCTCGAGCCACACAGCTCAAATTACTGGGACTCGATAGTTTATGTCTATCATCTAGTTTTATCATTAGGAGGCGTTCAAGTGTTCCTGACCACGACTGTACATATGTGTATTAATTCTCATATTACATTAAAGCGAACAGTCCCGTTAGAACTAATTTGTATTGTTGTTTTTTATTTTTTATATTTCATTCTGACACGAAGACGACAGCGAAAGTCGTCGTCAACCAAAATATAAAGATACGAAATAGAAAATAAATTATAATACTACTACTATGAGGAAAAATAAATGATAATACTACTACTATGAGGAAAAATTATAATGAAAATGACACAAACGTAACATATTTAGCATTGCAGAAACGTGCAGATAGTAGTGATTTTTTTTAGGCCAGAATAATGAGGTGGATTGAAAAGAGAGAGAGAGAAAGAGAGAGAGAGAACTTGAGGGTCCTCCAGTACCTTCATCTCCGCCTGAGTAAATATCATATATACTGATATTTTATATATATACAGGTATATGTATATATCATATATACTGATATTTTTATATATATATATATATATATATATATATATGGAAACTTTTGCTGCTTCACTAACTTTCTCTTTCCATCCCACTCCACTCCTCTCTCTCTCTCTCTCTCTCTCTCTTTCTCTTTCTCTTTCTCTTTCTCTCTGCTTCTGAGACTTTCTGCAGAACATACATGTTCCTAATTCACAAACATTATATCATAACCATGACTCCAATCATTATACAATTATCATCTCTGGCACCCTGGGTAACTATGGTCGTGCTAGGTTTAGTTAGGAGAATTCTGTTTTAGGAACATATAATATTTACAGTGGTAGCTTTTGAAGGGATACAAACGTCTGGTCTTGTATAAGTATTCATTACACTGTATGGAACTCGTGAACAATCTATCTATCTATCTATTTTCAGACGGCTTAGTCTCCAAGAAAGGGAGGCTGCGAATGAATCGCCTTCATATGCTTCCATATAACGAGGCAACTAATTTGCTATCTAGCTTCTTCCTGTTCTTTGGGGACGGTCTCTTAAACCCAACCTCCCATAGCTGTGTAAAGTGTGTGGGGGACTACTATTGGAATGCTATTGTACTTGTTGGAATGACTGTGGATGTGAATGTAATATGTAAGTAGTATAATCAGCTCACCCATGCTGATCAGGTGCTAGACTATACTTGTGTACATGTAACACTGGTCTACCGCACCTCTAATATCCGCCTGTGCATCTGAGAGTATGGAAAGCTATGCCAGTAGGTCAATAAACCTACGTTGCTCTGGACAGGGAACGAACCCAGGACCTTCCATGCACAAGTAATGTACAGTACCGCTTAGCCACGCCGGCTCCTGGAAAAATATTCCTCAAATATCTTTCCTGGGAAGTCTATCCTTAATTTATTTATACTCCTTAGTAAGCAGCTTGTTAACGATCAGAAGTTCTGTTAAAGTTTGTTTTCTATGTTAATCCCTTGAGCATTATGACGCGTTTTGACACTATATTCAGGTTATCATTAGACCATTTTACACAATTTAGGAAGGATTTCCCGGAATCAAAGAAGTAAAAACTATCTCAATTAACCATTCACGTCCCAAAAGTTCTGCCTAAGTTCCACAAAGTCGTCTAATAATAGTCAGAAGACTCTGCCAAACACCTCATGATCCTCAAGGGATTAAGGGATCAAGGGATCCTAAAGGGAATACATTTGTGGCGCAATGCATAAGTGTGTTGATTTTCGGTGTGAGCGTCCTGGGTTCGAATCCCCGGACTGCCACATGATTGTTAATTTCATTAATTGAGTTTAGAAGTAAAGTTGGTTGGTGGAGAGAATAATAATCAATTGCAATACAATTATGGGGACCATTCCCTAAATGCACCATAACATTTATTTTTCAGGTCAATTTTGAAATTCACACCCAAAACTCACCTGACATGTTCCCTGTCGTATCATAGATCATCGTGGCTGCCATACAATTATTTAATGTCCTACTCCGCATTAAATGGACACAACTCACATACTTCAGCCAAGATTTAATACCCTGGACGCTAGGTACGCGGTATGGTACACGAACTGTGAAGTTTCTGTTTAAATATCGCTATTTTTTACTTAAAATATGCCCAGAAACACAACCAATTGATTATATAATGGTGAAGAACTTCTGATGAAAATTGCAACTCATTCAGTTTGATAATACAGAAATGTCCGTAATATCAAGTAGTATTAAACTTTAACCTTCGTTTTCTCAAAACGGATTATTTAGTATATTGCATATATCCCAAAGCCATCTGCTCAGCCATTTATGAACCAATTTTAATGATTCAGGTGTCATTTTAATCCTAATTTAAAATATAATCTTTATTGTAGGAGGGAATTGCTCTAACTTAATTCTAAGTATTGATAAATCCTATTTTTGTTTAATTTTCTGACTCGTTTGATGAATATAATTATTATTTGTTTTAAACATTCATGACTGTTTTCATTAACCTCTTAACGGCAGCTATGGTATTTCAAAGTGCCCTCCATGCGAAGGTGTTTGGATTCATTCCTCACTAAAATCGTTAATTTACCATATATATCATTAACCCTTGTCTATCGGGGCCCGACTTAAGGCGGTCAAGAGAACCAAGGACTAAATGGCGGGGCCCGACTTAAGTCCAATGCGATGTTGATCACGTAATTGGCTCTGAGAGAGAGTCCGAGCGGTGGGAGCAGCGCGGGTGGGCTCTGACCGTTCGGCACGGCACCCGTACCGCGACTGGTCCCTCCTCCAAACACATCCACATCCATTGCCTCCCTAGACAGGGAATTATTTAAGGAAATTACCGTATTTTAGGGTTTTTGTACTCGCGTTGCAACATAGTTGCAAGACAACCCGTGGTCTTGCAAGGATGGTTCAGATGTCATTGGAAAGCTCAATTATCGCCTTTTCACGGATACATAATTGTATTACGCTCTGGCTCTTGTTTATGCATGAAAAAGAGCATGGAATGAAGCTCGTTTAGGGTAAATCTGCCCGCTTGGCAGGTAGTAGGCGTTACCAAACTAGCCGCTCGTTGAGTGTTAATAGTTATCCATATGCACCTATTTTACTTTTAATATGAACATATGAACATGAGAAAGCAATAAAACAAGTAGTAACAGCAATTAGCTGGTGAAAATCGTATATTTTAGCCCCGCGGTCGTAATCTGACCTTGAGCGGTGAGAGACAAACACCCTCCCTCTCTCTTGTCTTGGACGGTACTGAGAGACAAGGGGAGCTTTCAGACTGGCTTGGAGGGTCGGAGATACACTCCCCTCCACCACCCCTCTCTCTCCCACCCGTTCTCGCATGAAAGTACTTGATAAATATCGGGAATAATAGAGAAAATACCTTATAATTGAGGAGGGAGGGGAAAGGTGGAGGGGGGGGGGTACACATGTGTAGGAGTGTTAGCAAGTAATGGAGGGAAATTATCTCGCCTAAACACAAATTGCCTTGTTTTGAGTGCCACTGGGGTGATTTAAAAAAAAAAAAATTTAGGCCTTGGATCTTCACCCTTTCACGCACATATGACGCAGAGGTTGCCAGATAAGCAATAAGAAATAGAGTTCTCTCACTCTTATAATTACCTTTCCAAAATTAGTTTTCTGCCCACAGCTAACTCAAAGACAACTGCAGATGTTGAAGTAACTAAATTAAAGGTTTCTAAATACCCCTGATGGTAACAAAGGCTTTAAAGTATCCCTAATAGGCTCAAAATCGCGTCATATGTCGGAGAGGCTTAAGAGTCTTTCCGCAGCCGCCAAGTAAATTTTTTTAAGAGTCTTCCCGCTGCTCCTGGGTTAATGTCTTACATAAAATTCCTTCTTTTATAAAAGGCAGGTGCCCCCCTTAAATGTCTTCTAATCTATCTCCAGTTCCTTTGGTCATATGTTCAATATATGTTTTACTCTCCATCTCTTCACCCGTTCATACTCTCAAGCTCTCTGTATTTCTCTACCTACAGTATCTATTTTCGTATCTATCTATCTGTCTCTCAGTCTACTCTTAAGCTCTATCTCTCTATCTACAGTATCTATTTCCCTATCTATCTATTTGTATCTCCGTCTACTTTTTAGATCTCTCTCTCTCCATCTACAATATATATTTCCCTATCTACATTTATCTGTATCTCAGTCTACCTCTCCCTCAGCCAATCCGCCATCCTTCCCGGCTCCGGTCTCCTCATACATAGCAGATTAGGTCGGTAGGGTAATTAATCTATTCAGCAGACACCACCCTCGTTTCACCCCTGTAGGCCTAGACCAAGGTGACAGGATGTGGTTGGATGAATAACACACTCGCTACCTAGGTTCTCAATTGTCATAGGGAGGGTGGGGGGTGGGGGGTGGGAGGGGTATGTGTAAATTATTGAGGCTGATTAAGGGGGGTGACCTGCTTTTAGTCTCTCCTTTTCTCTCTTTCTCTGGCCTGTATTCATTTGGCCCTATTTCGGCCTACTGTTTTAAGACGTTTATCCCCATCCAGGTGTCAATTGTTTACTGGTGAGCGGTAGCGAGCCAGCATATTTTTTAGTTTTGTTTGACAGCAGGCTAAATTTGTACATTCGATAGAAAAATTTCTCCGGCGAAGCCGAATTTCTTCATGTAATGGTGGCTCGCTATCGCTCGCCAGGAAGAAATCAACACTTAGATGGGGATAAACGTCTTAAAATAGTTGGCTGAATGGGGCCGAATGGATACAAGCCCGAGAAAGAGAGAAAGTTACAGAAATAAAAACAATCAGGTCACCCCCCTTAACCCATCCACCTCCTTCAATCATTGTCGTAGTCTGTCTGTTTTACATTATCCTTTCCAGTGTGTGTGTGTGTGTGTGTGTGTGTGTGTGTGTGTGTGTGTGTGTGTACGAGTTGTGTGACGTGTGCCAAATATTATTCTCGTATCAATGTGGGAATTATGAAGTAACAAATACAAAGTCTATGGGATCGCTGTACTATGGGGCGCAAAATGGTTAAAGGACTACATCCTCTCACAGTAATAGTTAAAACTACTACGAGTACCATAGGCGAGAGTTGGCATCTCTAATTAGTGCCCTCTAGTCTTTTACCTGTTTACTGTACGACTGTGTTCTCTCTCTCTCTCTCTCTCTCTCTCTCTCTCTCTCTCTCTCTCTCTCTCTCTCTCTCTCAGTTGTTAATGATTCGTTCTGCCTCGTTTCCTATTACCAAACCTGGCCACCTTTTGTCTGTATTCAATAGGCTTGCCTTTATCTACAATGACTCATTATTAACATCTTCATATTTATTACATCTCAAGATTATACTATTTATTATGGATTCATTATATCCAACTATCATATAATTTTAAGACGTTTTAGTTACTGTGTCTGTATTTGTGTGAAGAACTGTACATTTCAGAGGTCAACAGGATCATCCATTGTAACTCCTTGTCAGATTTGTCATGATTCAGATTCTGTACACTGGCTAACATTCCGCTAAATCATACATTCTCAACCACCATCTTGTAACTCATCACGGGTAGCCATCTTGTATCCAGAAGGTGTGGCCCAGGGTGGTGATAGGTGAGAAGGTATTGAGAGGAAGCAGATAGATTATAACCACAGGCCAGACAAGTCGCCTTTTAGAGTTCCCTCTCAATATAGGGAAGGCTATCTCACTTACTTGATCCTCAGACACTTGATCCTCAGTGTTTTGGAGGACAAGCAACCTAGAAGGGTCACTAGATCTGTTGTTGCTTGATTTCCTTTGTACTCCTTTGTACTCCTTTGTACTCCTTTGTACTTAAGTTTTAGTACGCTGTATATTATTTCAGTTTGTACTTGAATATATATCAAAGTGGTTTTGGACCAGAGATCTTTATTTGACCTCTTTACCTACAGTATATATAATCTATGTATAAGGTATAAGTGGGATGGTGGCAGCATTACTATTATTATATATCTACCAATTATCTATCATCATCGAGGAAAGCTGAGATCAACCTATCTTCAATCAACCTACAGTAACCTACTGCTCATAGGAGACACCTTAAGTCTACGTACATCGAGTAAGAGGTTAAACCTTATAGTAAATATACAGGTCGTATCTCAAAACGTCCTAATACTCCTACCTGGAGTTAACCCTATGAATACATTTGACTACCCATAAAAGTCTACGTATCATATTTTGTTGTAGTATTCTCATGTGAGCTCTTCTCTTTCTTTGATTTACTTGTTTACTGTAGGGGAGAAAGTGTGTGTGTGTGTGTGTGTGTGTGTGTGTGTGTGTGTGTGTGTGTGTGTGTGTGTGTGTGTGTGTGTGTGTGTGTGTGTGTGTGTGTGTGTGTGTGTGTGTGTGTGTGGTGTGTGTGTGTGTGTGTGTGTGTGTGTGTGTGTGTGTGTGTGTGTGTGTGTGTGTGTGTGTGTGTGTGTGGGGGAGGTGGAGGGTTGAGTTAAGGGGACGTTACTTTAATTATCTATTCATGTTTAATTATTACAGGTATAAATATATTTGTTTTAGTTTGCTCCCTATTCCTTTATCAAGCTTAGAATAACGCCATCCCCATAACTCCCCCCTTCGATATATATTTGTACATTTTTCGGTAGAAAAATGTCCAGGCCGAAGATCGGTTCCTCCTAAATTACAGGCTCGCTATCGCTTGCCAGGAAAAAAAAGACACCTAAATGACATGTAAGGTCTTAAAGGTGGGGGTGCATGGGTTGAGGTAAACATGGAAAAATAATCGCCAACCTGCATTTAATTATCTTGTAAAATGCAATGTCACTGAAATAATTATTAACAATTGTATAAAGGATTTTGCGGATCGTCTGTACCAGGCCTGTGACGTCATAGTGACGTCACACCAGTATCCTTATCCTGGACTGGCTGGTGGACTTATACTGCAATGACGTCACAGGCCTGGTATAGACGATCCACAAAATCCTTCATACCATTGTTAATAATTATTTCAGTGGCATTGCATTTTACAAGATAATTATGTACAGCTTGGCGATTATCATTCCATGTTTATGTCAACCCATGCGACCCCACCTTTAATATTGACAAAGAAATGGGCGAAAGTATTAACGTTTGAAAACCTAATGGGGCTAAACATGAAGGAGATAGGGCGTTCAGAAAATAGAAAACTACTACTATCCCCTTAAGGGGGGTGATCTGTTTTTGTTCTGTCCTTTTCTATCTTGTATCCATTTGGCCCCATTCAGCCTACTGTTTTAAGACGTTTATTCCCATCTAGGTGTCGATTTCTTCCTGGCGAGCGATAGCGAGCCAGCATTATATGAAGAAATCCGGCTTCGCCGGAGACATTTTTCTATCGAAAAATTTACAAATTTAGCCTGCTGTCAAACAAAACTAAAACATATGCTGGCTCGCTACCGCTCACCAGTAAACAATTGACACCTGGATGGGGATAAACGTCTTAAAACAGTAGGCTGAATGGGGCCAAATGGATACAAGCCAGAGAAAGATAGAAAAGGACAGAACAAAAACAGGTCACCCCCCTTAAGCTCATAACGACAGACCTACTAACTTTCTCTCCTTCCTGTTGATCTAATTTTCACTCACTGTGTCTTCCTTCCCAAAACCCTTCATCACCATCTAACCCTCAATAATTACCGCCTTGAGCATTACGGCTATTATTAGTCGATTTTAATCAGTTTTGGATGGCCCTCTAGCAGTCAGAGGGTTCAAAACTATCTTAGTTGTCCCTCTGTCTCACATAATTTCTTCTTAAACTGAATAAAATCTCTAATGATAGCCAGAGTAAACTGTCAAAACGCGTGATGCTCATCAAAGGGTTAAGAAACACAAAAATGTTCTTCGGAGCTCTCCTAGTGTATACCTCCTCCCTTAGGGAGAGTGGGTGGCACCCATCTTTCAACACATTTCCACCCCTATTCTGTCTGATTTTCCCAGCCTTTTCTCTACTCAACAAGTAAACTTTAGAAGCTCTCCCTCAATCTATTTTTCTTTCATCCTATGATATTAACTGCACCAAGCTATGTGTGCCTAACAAAAAATCAACTCTAACGTTTCTTGAAATTGGCTCCCTATCCGTCTTTCATCTTTGTAGGTGACACTTGTTAAAGGCAGCTTTGTTTTGTGTATTTTTCCTACACATAGAACAGAAAATGTTTTGTTTCCGATACTGTGGCAACGACAACCCTTCCACCCCTAAAGGACTCGTGTGACGCCAGCTATTGTGTCTGGCTTCAATGGTGGAACAGTGGAGATGAAAGGAAGGTACGGTACAGTGGTGGGGGAGAAGGGAGGGATGTTGAGTGGTGGAGATGGAGGAAGGGAAGTGGAGGGGGGAGATGAAGGAGAGTGGAGGGGAAGTGGAGTACAAAGAAGTACAAAGGAGTACAAAGGAAATCAAGCAACAACAGGTCTAGGGACCCTTCTAGGCTGCTTGTCCTCCAAAACACTGAGGATCAAGTGTCCAAACAGTGGTTTAGAGTGGGTAAGGGAACATTGGAAAGGGAACTACTGCCCTGGAACTAATGTCTGTGGCAGGACTAGGAAGTTAGTAGGGGACATATGGGTTAGTAACTGAGGGGAGGATAAAATAAAGTTATTCAATTACAAACGCAGTCAGTCGCGGGTTTGATGCGAGATATTTGTCTAGGCGGAGTTTAAATGAATCAACGGTGCTGCAGTCTATAACGTCTCGGGGAAGACCATTCCACAAGTTGACAACTCGATTGAAGAAGAAATTCTTAGATTCGTGTGAGTTAAAAGATTTACCAATAATTTTGCAACCGTTTCCCCCGTGTAATTAGATTGGTCGATAGTGAAGTACTTACTACAGTTCATATTGTCGATGCCTTTGATGATTTTGAACACTTTAATTAAGTCACCTTTTAATCTGCGCTGGGTTAAAGGAAATAGATTTAATTCTCTAAGACGCTCTTCGTATGGTTTGTTCTTTAGGCTAGGTATCATTTTGGTAACTCTACGTTGAACTCGTTCTAGCTTGTTTATGTCTTTTTGGTAATAAGGGCACCAGCATTGAACGCAGTATTCCAAAGAGGGCGGACTAAGGAATTGTAAAGGGTTAGGATAACGTCTTTGGATTTATGCTCAAATGACATGCCTATAAAGGCAATTATTTTGTTTGCCTTCTTAACAACTTCTGAACATTGTTGACTCGGTTTTAGGTTACTCGATATTGTTACCCCCAGATCGGTTTCTCTGTTTACATTCTTAAGCTGAGTGCCATTCATCGAATAGTTTGCTTTCTCATTTAGGTATCCGATATGTAGTACTTTACATTTATCTGCATTGAAACTCATTTGCCAAATTTGGGCCCAATGTGACAATTTATCTAGATTGTGTTGCATATCGTCAACTTGATCTTTTGAGAGTACGCTATTTGCAATTTTTGTATCGTCAGCAAATTTTGAGATTGTACAGGTGAGACCCTCATCTATGTCATTGATGTAAATTAGAAAGAGAATTGGTCCTAGTACCGATCCCTGGGGTACCCCGCTACTTACATTGGTCCATTTAGATGCCTTACCTTTTATGACTACTCTTTGCTTTCTGTCGCTGAGCCAATTTTCTATCCATTTCAACACCGTCTTGTATTCCATGCGCTTTTAGTTTTAGCAGTAAACGTTTGTGGGGAACTTTGTCAAAGGCCTTTTGAAAATCAAGGTATATAATATTTACAGCTTTACTCTCATCGTAGAGGTTGAGGATATCGTGGAAGAAGTCTAAGAGGTTTGTTAAACAGGAACGTTTTTTACGAAAGCCGTGTTGAGTATCTTTAAGTATGTTATTTTCCTCTAAGTGATTTACGAGTCTGTCTCTTATGACCGTTTCTAGCATTTTACATACAACTGAGGTTAAGCTAATTGGACGATAGTTACTGGGTAGGGATTTGCTGCCTTTTTTGAATATCGGTGTTACGTTGGCTATCTTCCACTGATCAGGCATAGTTCCAGACTGCAAGGATTTATTGAATAGTAATGTCAGTGGTTTGGAGAGCTCATCCTTAGCTTCCTTTAGAACTCTAGGCGAGATTGTATCAGGTCCAGGCGTTTTATTTACCTTGAGTTTATCTAAACAATTCAATACTTCTCTCTCTGTAACGGTGATATTGCTTAGAACATCTGAATTATCAATCTGAATCGGCGATGGTGTAGGGATATCACTGAGGTCTTCTGTTGTAAAAACTGATGCAAAGAAGGTATTGAGGGCATTACTCATTTGTACTTCGTCTTTGGTGTATTCTCCATTTTCATCGACTAACTAACGGTCCAACAGCTGAAGTAACTACTTTTTTCTTTCTGATATAACTATAGAATTCTTTCGGGTTTGTTTTACTTTGATTCACAATATGTAACTCTAGGGTCTTTTTACTTTGCTTAATTAACTTTTTGGCTTTGCGTCGTAGCTCTACAAATTTCACCCGTTCTTCGTCATTTTGTGAGGATTTTATTCTATCATTAGCAAATTTTTTAGCAAGCAGGCAGTTTGAAATATCTTTATTCCACCATTTGGGCTTATTATTATGGCCTGGACGCCGTATTTTCGATGGTATGCAGTCCTGCACTGCTTTTAGGTAAGTGGTTTCGAATAACTTCCAAGATGTATTTATGTCGTTATTGTTAATTAAAAAGCTCCAGTCAGTTTCTTTAAACATAGCTCTAAGTTTATGAAAGTTTGCTTTCTTGAAATTAGGGACTTTTTCGATGCTACTATTTGGTTCGTTACTAGTAAAGTTTAAAGTCAAAGTTATCGTACGATGGTCGCCGTTACTGAATTCATCACCAACATTCAAATTCTCTATTAATTCTTCTTTTGTTGCAAGTACAATGTCAAGAACGTTATTACCACGGGTCGGTGTTCGAACAAATTGATAAAGTTGCAAACTTTAGTTTAACTTGCAAGTTCGTATACAAGTCATGTCCGGAGTGTGAAGTAAGAGTATCGCCCCACTTGGTCACAGGTAAATTAATGTCGCCAAAAAATACGGTATCTTGTGAGTTACTTACATCTGCAATTTGTTCATAAATTTCTCGGTCAGTTTGCGCTGATTGAGCTGGAGGTCTGTATATTAATGAAAGTATTATTTTTGTACCTTTATTATTCTTTATTAGCACAAAAGATGTGTCGACGTTCACAATTTGAGGTTTTGACAAGAGGGTCGGGTTAAGACTTTCTTTGATATAAAATAAAACGCCACCTCCATCTTTATTTATTCGGCTTTTCTCAAACATTACATAACCGGGAAGTGAATACTCTGCTAAAAAGTCTCTATCTACTGTATTGAGCCAAGATTCTGTTATACCAATCACATCATAATCACATCATAATCCCCCCTGGGGGTTAGGGAATAGAATATGCCCCACGTGCCTTCTGCGTGTCGTAAGAGGCGACTAAAGAGGTTGGGTCGGTGGGCTTGCGACCCCCACCCGGAAAAAATATCTAAGCAAAGAAAAACGAACGAACAGCCTCGGATGCGGACGGAACCAACGTTGACGAACCACGACCGACTAAGGACATGCCTTCGGACATTCTGAGAATGGCTACGTGGAATGTTAGTGGCATGAATGATGGCACAAAAGAGAGAGAGGTTCTGGAAGTGTTAGTGAATGCCAGGCTGGATGTATGTGGAATGACAGAGACCAAATGGAAAGGTTCAGATGTGAGAGAATGGGAATGTGGAATGGGTGTGTGTGCTGGAGTGAGTGAAGGAACAGCGAGAGAAGGTGCATGTTTGTTTGTAAGTAGCAAATGGAAGGAATGTGTAAGAGAGTATGGGTCTGTGGGTTCAAGGATTGTGTGGGTGAGAATGAAAGTAGGAATACAAACGTGGGTGATTGTATGCGTGTATGCCCCGACATAGGATATACTTGAAAGAAAGAAAGAGGAGTTCTGGATGAATGTGGATGCGTGCCTGGAGAAGTTTGACAAGAACGAAAGAATATTTCTGATTGGGGATATGAATGGTAAGGTGGGTGATAGGAAAGTTGAGGAGTGGTGGGAGGGTGGGGGGTACCATCAGAGGTGAATGGGAATGGTAGTGCACTTGTGGACGTATGTGTGGGGAGGAGGCTGTGGATAGCCAACACCTTCTTCCGACACAGAATGATCCACAGGTACACGTGGAAACGGATGTTGACGATGAAGGATAAGACAGTGGTGGAACGAAAGTCATTGATTGATTATGTATGTGTGGATGAACGAATGAAGAAATCTGTGATGGATGCTAGGGTGTATAGGGGTATTGGAGGGGGTCTGTCTGATCATTATGTAGTGGTAGCTAAGGTTAGGATACAAAAGAAGTGGGTGAGGAGAGCGGAAGGGAGGCGAGAGGGGTGGAATGGTGAGGAGGGTGGAGAGGTTGCAGGAGGAGGAAGTCAGGGAGGAGTACAGGAGAGCAGTGGAAAGACGACTAGGTGGGTTCGACCTGGAAGTTATGGAGGAAGTGGAGGAGATGAGCAAGGTGTTTAAGGATGAGATCTGTGCAGCATGTGAGGAGGTGTGTGGAGTGAAGAGAAGAGGGAGGGGAGTGAAAGGTACAGCATGGTGGACAGAAGAGGTAAGAATAGCTGTGGAAGAAAAGAAGAAAGCATATAGAGAGTGGTTGGGTAGTAGAGGGAATGAAGATTCCGAGAGACAGAAACGAGCGAGGTACGTGGAGAGTAAGAGGGTGGTGAAGAGAGTAGTGAAGGAAAGTAAGAGAAGAGTAGATGAGGAATTTGGAAGGAATCTGAGTGTAAAATGGAGGGAGAGTAAGAAACTGTTCTGGAAAGAAGTCAAGAAAGTTAGGGAAGGTAGCAAGGGAAACAGTAAGGGTGTGAAAGATAAGAATGGGAGAATGCTAGCCGAGAAGCAAGAGAGAGTCGAAAGATGGAGGGAGTACTTCAGTGAGTTGCTAAATGAAAGGAATGAAGAGCCAGCAAACATAGCTGGATATGGTATGGGAGGGAGAAGAAGAGAAGTAGTGGAGGAGGAGGTGGGGATCAGGAGGTCAGAAGTGTGGGAAGCCATGAAAAGAGTGAAGTTGGGGAAAGCACCAGGAACAGATGGAGTGTGTGGGGAAATGTTGAGGTATGGTGGTGAGATAGTGATAGAATGGGTATGGAAAATGTGCAAACTAGCATGGGAGAAGGGGAGTGCACCCGATGACTGGAAGACTGGCATAATAGTCCCCCTATATAAGGGCAAAGGGGAAAGAGGAGTGTGTGGTAACCACCGAGGAATATGTCTTCTAAGCGTAGTAGGGAAGGTATACAGTAGGGTAGTGATTGAGAGAGTGAGAGTGAGAACGGAGAAATGGATAGGCGACGAGCAGGGAGGTTTTAGGAAGGGAAGAGGATGTGTAGATCAGATTTTTACCCTGAATTGTGTTGTGGAGAAGTATCTGGAGAAGAAACAAAAGGTGTATGTTGCCTTTATGGACTTGGAGAAGGCCTATGACAGAGTGGATAGAGAAGGTTTGTGGAAAGTACTTAGAATTTACGGAGTAGAGGGCAAGTTGCTGAAAGCAGTGAAGAGCATGTATGAGGGTGCAAAGGCGGCAGTACGTATGGAGAGTGAGCAGAGCGAGTTCTTTGACCTGAATGTTGGTTTGAAACAGGGGTGTGTGATGTCCCCGTGGTTGTTTACTGTATATATGGATGGAGTTATGAAAGAAATACTATCAAGAGCAGTGGATGTTGGTGTATCGCTGAAAAGGGAGGGAATTGAGTGGAAGCTACCTATACTGCTGTTTGCGGATGATACAGTTCTGATGAGTGATAATGAATGGGAGTTGCAGGGTCTGGTAAATGAGTTTGGAACAGTGTGCGAAAAACGGAATTTGAAGGTAAATACGGGGAAGAGCAAGGTTATGGTCTTCGAAAGGGGTGAAGTCACAGAGTGTGAGGTGAAGCTGAACGGTCAGGCTATGGAGATCGTCAACTCTTTTAAGTATCTGGGCAGTGTGTTGAGTAAAGATGGGACTATGGATGAAGAGGTGCGGGAGAGGGTACAACAGGGGAAGAGGATTGTAGGAACGCTAAAAGCAGTAACAAGAAATAGGGTGGTCAGTATGGAAGTGAAGAAGTCCTTGCATGACAGTGTGGTAATCCCGACACTGACTTACAGAAGCGAAGCATGGACGTTGGTTGAGAGACTCAGACCAAGAGTGAGAGCAGTGGAAATGAATTACTTAAGGAGTGCGTGCGGAGTTACATGGAGGGATAGACAGACTAATGAGGAAGTAAGAAGGAGGTGTGGTGTGGAGGTAGATGTGCTGGAAAGTGTGAAAAGGAACAACTTGAGATGGTTCGGCCATATGGAACGTATGGAAAGCGAGAGAATGACTAAGAGGGTGTACGAGAGCGAGGTGGAGGGACAGAGGGGGAGAGGTAGACCGAATATGAGGTGGAAGGATGGAGCGAGGAACTACATGAACGAAGGCGGTGCTGGTTGGGGGGAGGGGCGTCGACTGACTGGGGACAGAGGTGCATGGTGGCGGTTCGTTCGTGGCCACCCCTTCGGGGATCACGGCATCAGGCAATAGATAGATAGATAGATCATAATTTTCAGTAAACACTAGTTCCTCTGAAAATTTATTGCGTATGCTACGAGCGTTTGCATAGAAAACCTTTAAAGTTGCGGTTTTAGAACTCATAGAACGTTCTTTAATCAAATTTTTGGTTCTGGTCAGATCTACATTTACATTCATGGTTGTCATCGGTCCTCGGTCATTATCCCTGGCGGTTTTGAATTTGGGTCGTGTTGGTGGAGCTTTATCCAAATTCGCAGTTCTTGACAGATTAGCATTTAATTCCTTCGCAGGTTGCCGCCCTCGGTGTCTTCGGTCCTCCTTCCTAGTTGTCCTGTGCTGAGTCGATTTCTTCTCCGAAAATCCTTCACCGCATCGTTGAGAAGACGCCCAAAACGTGCTGCTCCCACCTGGTTCAGATGAACTCCATCGTCCGAAAACAAATAGTCATCGTAGTAGAAATTGTCCCAGGTGTCGACGAATCCCACGTTTTCCTTCCTGCAGAGGTTTGCTAGACAACGATTTGTGCTGGTGGCTATGTTGTAAAATCGGCTCTCTACACCAAGCCGGGGGACGATTCCTGAGACGATGATCCTTGATGACTTGATGACCTTGATGACCTTGATGAGTGGTGGAGATGGAGGAGTGGTGGAGTGGTGGAGATGGAGGAGTGGTGGAGATGGAGAGGAGGTAGAGATAAAATAGTGGAGGTTAACGGGAGGTGGAGTGGTAGAGATGGAGGGGAGGTGGAGTAATGGTAATGGTGGGGAGGTGGAGTAGTGGTATTGGTAGTGGAGTAGTGGTAATGGAGGTGGAGTAGTGGTATTGGAGGGGTGGTGGGGTAGTGGTAATGGAGGTGGAGTAGTGGTAATAGAGGGGTGATGTAATAACGGTAATGGAGGGAAAGTGGAGTGATGGAGATGCAAGGGAGGTAGAGATAAAGTAATGGAGGTGAAGGGGAGGTTGGAGGTGGAGTGGTGGCGATGGAGGGGAGGTGGACTGGTAATGGAGAGGGAGGTGGAGTAGTGGTAATGTAGGGTAGGTGGAGTAGTGGTAATAGTGGGGAGGTGGAGTAGTGGAGGATATGGAAGGGAGGTGGATAAATAGAAATATAAACCTTATTTCTTACAAACAAAATCACCCAATCGTACGTTTCATTGCACATGTACTTCATAACTTTCACTTCTATTTTTGTCCTAATATTTTCGAGCCTCTACTCACCTCTCCTAACTAGATTTGTAAATGGGGTAACCCGATTCACTTGAACTTGGCTCTGGGAGGGTGGGAGAGAATCACCTTTGCTCTCTGTTGGCTCTCTCGTTTCTTATTTAGTGTTACTTTCTTTTCTTTCTTATGTTTCTTTCTCTGGTGTATCATTTAGTATTTAATGTTATTTGCTCTTATGTTTTATTGTTCTAAATTTGTTCTATTATTATTTATTTACTGTTACTTTATCTTATCTTATAATGTAATCGGTTTCAGTATTTTATATAAACTGTTACCCTCTCTTAATTCTCTTTTATTTTTGTTTCTATTTCATTATTTGTTAGTTACTGTTTCTTCCACTATTCTGTTATCCTTCTTTATTTGTTCTATTATTTCTTATTTACTGTTACTTTACCTTCTCTTATAATATTATTTACTTGTTTGTTGTTTTATTTACTGTTGCTTTATCCTCTATATTCTCTTTCTTTTATTTTCATTTTTTCCCTGGCGCTTTATATTTTTCCTTTTGTCTGTGTCTGTTGTCTCCTGTCGTATGTATGTCACTTTATTTGTATTGTTTAGCCGATGCTCCTTCCTTTCTTACTTACTGTCACTTTTGCCTTGCCTTTATTCGCTATTTGTTCCTTCCTTTCTTATTTATGGTCGTTTTCTCTCCTCCTTTCTATATCTCCTCGCCTACTGTTTTCCTTCTTGCATTCACGTTTGATTAAGCTAATATTAGTTCTTCGCGTTTTTAAAGTATATTAATCATCCCTTCTCTTGTCATTTTTGTTTACCTTTGTATATTCTCCCTAATCCACATTCTCTTACCTATAACCTAATCTCCTTTTCACGTTCTCTATCTCTCTGTAATATATAAACACAGTGTATATATATATATATATATATATATATATATATATATATATATATATATATATATAATCATACCTTCATTTTCAATTCACAATTTCATATCTTCTTTTCGTGCCTAATTTAACATCCTTTCATTCTCGCTCCTTTCATCAGTGTCCTTACAGTGAATCTTTCTTATCTTAGATTGTCAATGGAATTAATTTCCAGTACAAATAAATTGACTAGTGTATCTTCTTTTGATCGATGATGTCAATAGTTTTAAGGTATAGATTAAACATATACAGGTATATTTGTCGCTGGATTAATATATTAAGTTTGAAGTACTATTCCAAGTGAACGGAATCACCCTCCTTAATTTAACACTGTGTCAAAACCTTTACTCTGGTATCGGTTTTATTTTACTCTGATTTTTTCTTTCAGGTTAACATTTGTGTGTCTTACTCTTCAATAAACTATAACGTCCGTTCTTTAGATTAAATATATTTCTGTTAAACACTCACACACTCACACAATTTATCTCTCTCTCTCTCCTTCTCCCTTTCTCTCTCCTTCTCCCTCTCTCTCTCTCTCCTCTCTCTCTCTCTCTCTCTCTCTCCTCCACCGTACCATACTCTGGCTCTTCTACCCCATCTCTACTCCCCTTATAACCATTTCCGCTCTGTACCCCTCCCTCCTTCCTGCCCAACATCCTTCATAATTCCGTGTTGATGAACCTGTAGAAGGGAGGAAGACAGAATTAAGGGGAGGCAGACCGTTTTTCTGGACCCCCTTCTCCCTAATGTTTAGCCCCACTAGTGTTGAGATTATAAGACGTTCGGCCCATTAGTTTGGCGATTTTAACACCTTTTGCCCCATTTCGTTGTAAATTTTAAGACCTTTCGTGCCATTTAGGTGTCGATTATTTCTTGGCGAGCGATAGCGAGCCTGCAATTTTAAGAGGAACCGGTCTTCGGCCGGGACATTTTTCTACCGAAAAATTTACAGATTTACCTTAGTCTAGGGGGTGTTTTTCTAAGCTTGATGGAGGTCTAGGGAGGAAACTAAAAAAATATATGAATAAATTAATTAATAGACCAAACAAACGGTCAGCCTCCCCTTAAGGGGAGATTTCCATTTGAGGGACTTTTTTCTTGACCCCTTTCTCCCTCATGTCTTGCCCCATTGCTTTTGAGATTTTAAGACGTTTGTCCCATTAGTTTGGTGATTTTAAGAATTTCCGCCCCATTCTGTCAATTTTAAGACCTTTCGTGCCATTTAGGTGTTGATTTTATCTTGGCGAGCGATAGCGAGCCTGTAATTTAAGAGTAACTGGCCTTCGGCCGGGACATTTTTCTACCGAAAAATGTACAAATTTATCTTGAAAGGGGGTCAAGGGGGTGGCATTTTAAGATTGCTGGAGGAGTAGGAAACAAACTAAAAAGCTCCCCTTAAGCGTGTATTGAGAGCTATTATGGGCGGGGGCTACAGCAATGTTCAAAAGTTTAACACTATCTGGTCCGATGTATCATGGTGTTTTCTTTGATTATTATTGGGGATTATGCTTGCTTTTGCCATTGTCAAGCAATGTCATTTAGTTTGGCTCCAAGGCTAATACAAAACACCTTCCCAGACTTCTTTCAAACTCAAATATATTCCCACCATTTCCTCTTCAAGCTAATGTGTACATTTTTCGATAGAATAATGTCACAGCCGATTTATTCTAAGGTACACGCTTGTTATCGGTCGCCCACAAAAAAACAATCTACACCTGAATTGGGTGAAGGGTCATATTATCGTCAAACGTATCGTTTGAAACGCCTTTAAATCTCAAAACAGGGGGAGGACCAAAATGACCTCCATCAGACCAAATAAGGTTATTTCCTTCCTGCAAAACTTTACATCGATTTTCCTTACTCGATATAATTAAATTAATTATTATTACAAACATATAAAAGGTTGAACATAAATGCTACTGTATGTAAAGGGGCGGGGGCTTAATTTGCTCCCTAGACTTCTATCAAGTTTAATAAATATACACCCACAAGGACTCTTATAGAGATTATAAATATACACCCACAAGGACTCTTATAGAGATTATAAATATACACCCACAAGGACTCTTATAGAGATTATAAATATACACCCACAAGGACTCTTATAGAGATTATAAATATACACCCACAAGGACTCTATAGAGATTATAAATATACACCCACAAGGACTCTTATAGAGATTATAATATACACCCACAAGGACTCTTATAGAGATTATAAAATACACCCACAAGGACTCTATAGAGATTATAAATATACACCCACAAGGACTCTTATAGAGATTATAAATATACACCCACAAGGACTCTTATAGAGATTATAAATATACACCCACAAGGACTCTTATAGAGATTATAAATATACACCCACAAGGACTCTTATAGAGATTATAAATATACACCCACAAGGACTCTTATAGAGATTATAAATATACACCCACAAGGACTCTTATAGAGATTATAAATATACACCCACAAGGACTCTTATAGAGATTATAAATATACACCCACAAGGACTCTTATAGAGATTATAAATATACACCCACAAGGACTCTTATAGAGATTATAAATATACACCCACAAGGACTCTTATAGAGATTATAAATATACACCCACAAGGACTCTTATAGAGATAAATATACACCCACAAGGACTCTTATGAGATTATAAAGATTATAAATATACACCACAAGGACTCTTATAGAGATTATAAATATACACCCACAAGGACTCTATAGAGATTATAAATATACCACAAGGACTCTTATAGAGATTATACACCCACAAGGACTCTTATAGAGATTATAAATATACACCCACAAGGACTCTTATAGAGATTATAAATATACACCCACAAGGACTCTTATAGAGATTATATTTGTATATGTTTCCCTCCTAAATTGAAGGCTTGCTATCAACACTCTAATGGCACGAAAAGGTCTAAATATTGCCAAATAAATGGGCGCTGTATGCCTGTCTGTCTGTGTTTCTGTCTATGCACTCCCTTACCTATCAGATAGATATTTATGAAACTAGGTTAAGGCCTTGGGTTTGAACAAAACATAAAAACACAAACAAATTTAAATTTCTATGAAACCATTCCACACGGATATTTTGTATTGATAAATACGCTCAATGTAATGACATTACCAGATACATTCGAATGGTTATTGAGGTTAATAGAAAATATAGTCCAATGTCAATGTCACAGGCTTAATTAAAAAAACTAAAATAACTTCTGATGTTCATTGATCATTCAGAGTGTACTGGATTAGTTTTTCAAACTGTTATTGCCAACTAAATTTCACATATAAGTTACAAATATCAAGGTAGTGATTATACACTTATACAGTATATATATATATATATATATATATATATATATATATATATATATGTTTCTAGTCTCTCAGTGGGGATCGAACCATCGACCATCAGGATGATAGCCGACGCTTTAATCAATTACACCACGGCAGTGGTGATTAAAGCGTCGGCTATCATCCTGATGGTCGATGGTTCGATCCCCACTGAGAGACTAGAAACATTTAGTGGCTCACGTGTATTTGTGATATATTCTCTCTCTCTCTCTCTCTCTCTATATATATATATATATATATACCGGTATATATATATATATATATATATATATATCAGTATATATACAGTATATATATATATATATATAATATATATATATATATATATATATATATATATATATATATTTTATACTCCTAGCAGGACTCGAACCACAGTCAGTCAGGATGAGTGTCCATGTTTTAATCTACTACACCATGGCTTAGTAAAGGATACTTAACCATTTCCTATGTATATTAAGGAGCAAGGAAATCTTACTTGGAGCATGAATGAATGTCGTAATTTTGTGTGTTACTGTTTGATTCTGGTAATTTTGGTTGCCTGTTTAGGATTACCGTTTTAACCAGGTGCCGGGTACTACACCTACCTGTTTCCTCTTTCTCTATTGTAAAATTGTTTGTCTTTGTCTTTCCAGCACATCCTGGCGGTAGAGGCAGCGTGTGTGGGTAGTGATCTGCGGGGTGAGGCCCAGGTAGAGGTACGGGTGGAGGATGTTAATGACCAGCCACCCACCTTCCCCCACAACCTCCGCCGTATGCAGCTCACGGAGGGGGACACCAGACACCTTCCCAAGGTCATAGTCACGGTACGTCAGGGTTGCGCTCCTTTCTTGTGTGTTTTGGCCAGAGAGACCTTGAACCAGATACCGAGATTTCATGAACTGGTATCATCCTTCTCAGTGATATACTATAGACATTCTGTGAAAAAGGCTCTCACATTGAATGAACTTTTCACTATATTATGAGCAATGTCTGGTAGATTTAAAAATAATAAAATAAACAAATATATATACGTATATAATTATATATAAATATATATACAGTATATGGTATACCTTTGGATGGTATAGACTACGAATTACCACACTGGCCTCTGATATCATAGTGGAGGACAATGACAAGTATACTGAATGTTCTAACAATTCTTCCTTGTCTTTCTGGTATCTTGCCAACAACCTCTCCAACAATATTACTTCCTCATCTTTCCCTCCACATTTCCTCTCTGATGACACCACTGTCACTTCTACTCTGACTAAGGTGAACTTTTTGCTCAATCTTTTGCTAGAAAACTCTACCTTCAAAGATTCTGGGACTATTCCTCCCGCTCCAGCTCCTACCCCCCCCCCCCCCACCCCCCACCCCACCCCACCCCTTATCCCTCTTTTATGTGAGGGAGGCAAAAGGCAGAACTGCCTATAGCGAGTGCCTCCCCCAAAGTTGAAAGAGTGACAGGGCCAAAATCAAGGGACGTTCGAGCCAAAATGCCTGGACACACAGAGTTTGAAGCTATTTAAGTCATAGGAAGAGGGAAAGACTGATTCTGGGAGAGAGTTCCAGAGCTCAGCTGTTGAATAGAAGAAAGACTGAGAGTAACGTTTCACTCTTGGGTTGGAGAGTTGCACAGAGTAGGGGTGGGATTGTGTTGCAAGACGGGTACCACGTGCTCTTTGTAAAGGAGGTGGTATACACTGGGAAAGCTCTGAGGAACACTGATTATTATAGTAACGATAGAATAGCGAGAGAGATGCAACATTGTGGCGAAGAGAGAGAGATTGGAGAGAGTTGGTGAGTGGATGGGAGTTAATGATACGAAAGGCCTTCCTTTCAATTTTGTCTAGGAGAGCGGTGTGAGAGGAACCTCCCCACACATGTAAACAATACTCAATACAAGGACGCACTATGCCCCTGTACAGAGCAAGAAGCTGTGCAGGGGTAAAGAACCCTCTAAGGCGGTTGAACACACCCAGCTTCTGGGAGGCTGCCTTAGCAAGACTGGTAATATGGTCCTTCCAACTGAGAGCAGAAGAAAAAGAGACACCAAGAATATTGAGAGAAGATGAAGGATTGATTTTTGTATTGTTGAAGAATAAGGGATAGTCCGCAGGGAGTTCCTGACAGGTAGATATATGGAAATTGGGTTTTGGAAGCATTAAAGGTAACAAGGTTTTCTCTGCCCCAATTGGAGATAGTAGTTAGATCAGAATTTAAGTGTTCTATGGCTTCATTACGTTTGTCGTTGAGGAATTGCTGGCATGGGCATTCTGAAAAACTAATGGAGTAGTGTAAGGTTGAGTCGTCTGCGTATGAATGGATGGGAGTTGTTGAGGTACAGTTGAGAAGGTCATTTATAAAAAATAGAAAGAGAATAGGAGATAGGACAGAGCCCTGAGGAACACCAGAGTTTATAAGTGAGCGATGGCCGTCCACAACCGCAGGTATGGAATGGCCGGAGAGGAAATTAGAGACAAAGGCACAGATGGAGGGATAGAAACCGAAGGAGGGTAGTTTAGAAATTAAAGATTTGTGCCAGACTCTATCGAAGGCGTTCGATATGTCTAGTGCAATAGAAAAAGTCTCACCGAAGTCCCGAAAGGAGGATGACCAAGAGTTAGTAAGATATGAAAAAAGATAACCAGTAGAGTGACCCTTAAGGAAGCCATACTGGCGATCTGAGAGCAGATTAAGAGAAGAGAAGTGCTTAAGAAATTTGGAAGCAAGAAGAGTTTCAAAAACTTTAGAAATACAAGAGATGAGAGCAATTGGACGATAGTTGGAGATTTGAGAGCGGTCACCCTTCTTTGGGACAGGTTGAATGAGAGCAAACTTCCAGCATGAAGGGAAGACGTTAGAGGATAGACAGAGACGAAAGACTGCCTAGGCAGGGAGTCAGCAAGGAAGCACAATTTTAGAGTACAACAGGAGGAACACCGTCCGGACCGTACACCTTATTATATAGTATTAAGCCCAGAGAGGGTAGAAAGTACATCTTTAGAAGAGATTAGGATATTAGGCATAAGTAAGAGAGAAGAGGGTGGAGAGGGAGGTATAGCACCGGAATCATCCAAGGTGGAGTTTCTAGCAAAAGTTTGAGCGAAGAGTTTAGCTTTGTCAGAGGAAGAAGTGATGGTTGTGCCATCAGAGTGGGAAAGGGGAGGGAAAGACAAGGAAGATAAATTGTTGGAGAGGTTTATGGCTAGATGCCAGAAAGTTTGGGAAGAGCTAGAGTTGGATAGTTCAGTGCATTTATTATTGATGAAAGAGTGCTTGGCAAGTCGAAGAACAGATTTGGCTTAATTTCGCGCAGAAACATAGGAAGAATGAGAGTCTTTAGTTTTAAGGCGTCGGTACCGTTTGAATGCTTCCTCCTTATTGCGGACAGCAGTAGAACAGGCGTGAGTAAACCAAGATTTTTTAGCATTAGACTGAGAGAAAGAGAATGGAATGTATGCTGCCATGCCCGATAGGATTACCTCGGTAATGCGTTTAGTACTCTCCGAGGGTCCCCTGCCATGGAAGCAGAAATCATTCCTTGGGAAATCAAAGAAGTACTGCCGGAGAGCCTCCCAGTCGGCAGCGCCAAAGTGCCACAAGCGCCGCCGGCTAGGAGGATCGGGTGGCCGTATTGGAGAGATAGGACAGGTGACAGAGATAAGTTTATGGTCGGAGGAGCCCAAAGGAGAGAAAAGATCGACAGTATAAGAAGAAGGGTTAGAATTTAGAAACAAGTCAAGAATGTTGGGCCGATCTCTGAAGCGATCCGGGATACGGGTATGTTGCTGAACTAACTGCTCTAGGTCATTTAGGATAGAAAAGACGTAGGCTTGTTCACCAGGTGGGTCAGTAGTGTGAGAGGAGAGGCATTGGCGGTGGTGAATGTTGAAATTTCCTAAGATGGAGATTTCTGAGAAAGGAGAAATGGATAGAATGTGTTCCACTGTAGAGTTTAGATAGTCAAAGAATTTGGGAAAGTTGGTAGAGTTAGGGGAAAGATAGACAGCACAGAAATATTTAGTAAGAGAATGACAGGAAAGTTTGAGCCATAAAGTTGAGAATTCAGAGGAGTCAAAATTGGGAACACGAGAGCAAGTGAGTTTGTTGTGCACATCCGCCTTTGGCTTTGAAACTAGGATAAAGAAAGTAGGAGGATACAGAGAAGGGGCTGCTGGATGTTGCATCAGACACCTGAGTTTCGGTGAGGAAAAGAAGATCAGGTTTGTAGAAGAGATGGTGTTCAACAGAGTGAAAATTAGAGGAAAATCTGCGAATGTTGCAGAAATTAATAGAAAGAGTAACAGGCCGAGGTCCAGGTAATTTTGTGGGATTGTCAGGGAAGGTCGAGCGGGTGAGGGGGCATTTATGGTCCCCCCCCCCCCCCTGAGGACTCCGAGGCTGGGCTAAAACTCATAATTTGGTTTTAATTTTGGTGTGGAGGAATGAAGTGTAGTGTGCATGTTTAGTGTATTGAAGTGGATAGGAGGAGGAGGTGTTTGTGAGAGCTAGCTGGATTGCTCTCAGTGTTAATGAGGTACAAAGAAAATCAGTAAGAGTGGGCAAGCAAATGAAACAGGAGTTCCAGCGACTCTTTATCACATGCCTATAACCTCACCTGGGTCTAGCCCTGATCGATTAGTGCCTACACTCTCCCCACTAATTATACCTAGTCTTTATCTCTTCTAAAGATGTACTTTTGATCTCTCTTAGCATAATAGTTAGAAGGTGTATGGACCAGATGGTGTTCTCCCTGTTGTGCTCAAAATATGTTCTTCCATGCTGAACCATGCTGAATCCCTGCTATAGGCAAACTTTTCCGTCTCTATCTTTCCTTTAACATCTTTCCTTTTATTCAAAGTTTGCCCTTATTCAACCTGCCTCAAAGAAGAATGACCTCTCTTAACCCTGCGACTCTCGTGCAATTGCTCTCATATCTTGCATTTCTAAAGTTTATATACACATTTCTTAGTCATTTGTCTTCTCGAAACTTACTTTCAGTTCCCCAGTATGGATTCCTTAAAGGCTGCACTACAGGCAGTCTCCTTTCTTATCAAACTCTTGGTCATCCTTTTTTCGGGAATTTGGCAAGACCTTTTCTATTGCACTAGAGTCTAGACATATCCAAAGTCTTCAATAGAGTCTGGCACAATTCCCTTGATTCTAAACTACCATCCTTTTGCTCCTCTATCTGGACCTTCATCTTCAACTTCTTTTCTGACCATTCCATAGCTGCGGTTGTGGATGGACATTGCTGACTTTGTATACCTATCAACCCCGGTGTTCCACAGGGTTCTGACATATCTCCAGTTTTATTTCATGTATTCATTAATGACCTTCTAAACCTTTGGTCCCATCCACTCACATGCTGATAACTCTACCCTACACTATTCAACTAGCTTTCCACAGCACCCTTCTACTGTATGTAGTCACTTTCATACTCACGAGAAAGGCCTTAGCACACCTATCTTCTGATATATCAACTATTTCGAATTGGGATAGAGATAACCTTGTTGCTATCAATGCTTCCAAAACTCATTTCTCCATTTATTAACCCTTCATAATCTTGCACACTACTATCCTGTACTCTTAAACAGAACACAATTAACCCCTCGTCTTTTCTCAATATTCTTGGTTTCTCTTGATCTTCTAACCTTTCATGGAAAGACCGTATTGCTACTCTTGCAAAAACAACTTTCTGGTGTTAGATGTACTCCACCTTCTCTGTAGGTTTCTTTCCACCACACAGCTTCTTGCTCTGTACAGGGTCACTGTGCGCCCATATCCAATGCTGTTCCCATGTGTGGGGAGTTTCTAGCCATAACGCACTTTTCGAAAGGGTAGAGTTGAAAGTATTTTGTCTCATCAACTCACCTGCTCATATCAATCCTCTCCAATCCGCAATGTTCTCTCTCTCTCTCTCTCTCTCTCTCTCTCTCTCTCTCTCTCTCTCTCTCTCTCTTACTAATGTCCTACCACGGACATTAGTTCCAGGGCAGTAGTTCCCTTTCCAATGTTCCCTTACCCACTCTAAACCACTGTTTGGACACTTGATCCTCAGTGTTTTGGAGGACAAGCAGCCTAGAAGGGTCACTAGACCTGTTGTTGCTTGATTTCCTTTGTACTCTTATGTACTCTCTCTCTCGCGCTCTCTCTCTCTGTCTCTCTCTCTCTCTCTCTTTCTTCTAGCCAAGAGTGGACCGATTATACAAATTTTTCTTCCACACAATAAGTAAACTCTGGAACTCTCTCCCTCAACCTGTCTCTCCCTCATCTTATGACTTAAACTACTTTAACCTCTAACGTGCCCTAAATTTGACTCTCTATCATTCTTTAAAGTTGGGCGGGGACACTCGTTACAGGCAGCTTTGCCTTGGTGTCCTTACACATAGAAAACAAATATCAAGTGTTTAAGAGATCATTAATTACTTCGACTCCTGATGAAAGACTACAAAGTAATTGCCTGGGGTAATAAATTCAATGCATCCAATATTTTTTATAATGACGTTATATTATTCTGTATTTGTTCTGTACAATGTTATTTTTTATAATGACGTTATATTATTCTGTATTTGTTCTGTACAATGTTATTTTCTATGACCATTGATAATCTAACTGAAAGGATCGTGGATCATTAAGGAACCCAATTAATATTTTTGACAAAAGCCCTTAACAATATCGTTTGTGGTGTTCCTAGTATTAGTATGTTCTATAGCACTGGGCCAAAGCCATAACAGTTATTTAATCAAACTTACTTTAGTGCACCAGCCATTCAGCTGCGTCGAATAAAAATGCAGTACGTTTCAATTGTAAAGCTCAATGGGGTAGAACGGCTCAAGGTCTTTATGTTAACCCCTTTGACTACGGGAGGCCTGTTCTGACTTTCATACAATAGTATAGTGGTATTCACACGACAATTTACCAAGGCAAATCTTGTATGGTACAGTGGTTCGGATTTGTATTAGACAGAGTTTGAGATTGGCTGTGTCACGGATAAGAAAGATTACACAGTTGTGTGGAGTTTCATCTACATCACACTGTCACAGTTTCACGTGACAACACTTAATTAAAATATGATATTATATAACGATCATTGCAATTTATGACAGTGAAATAACCGAGAATATGCCTAGCAATTGCATACCTCGTTACTTATTATATAGATTAATGTAAGGTATAATAGTGAAGGTCAACTATACCACAACTCAACCTTTCCTCCATCTAATCAACTCCACCTCTCCTCTACTCTCACTACTCCACCTACCCTATCTCCTCTACTCCACCTCTCCTCTACCTCCACCTCTCCTCTACCTCCACTACTCTACCTCTCCTAAATCTCTCCACTACTCTACCTCCGCTCTATCTCCACTACTCCACCTCCCCTCTATCACAACTACTCTACCTCCGCTCTATCTCCACTACTCCACCTCCCCTCTATCTCCACTACTCTACCTCCGCTCTATCTCCACTACTCCACCTCCCCTCTATCACAACTACTCTACCTCCCCTCTATCTCCACTACTCCACCTCCCCTCTATCACAACTACTCTACTTCCGCTCTATCTCCACTACTCCACCTCCCCTCTATCACAACTACTCTACCTCCGCTCTATCTCCACTACTCCACCTCCCCTCTATCTCCACTACTCCACCTCCCCTCTATCACAACTACTCTACCTCCGCTCTATCTCCACTACTCCACCTCCCCTCTATCTCCACTACTCTATCTCCACTACTCCACCTCTCCTCTATCTCCACTACTCCACCTCTCCTCCATCTCCACTATTCCACCTCTCTTGTATCTCCTCTAGTCCCCCATGAGAGATTGATGAGAAAGGTTGAGGCGCATGGAATAGGTGGGGCGTTATTGGGATGGATTAGGTCATGGCTAATTGGTAGGAAGCAGAGAGTCCGCATAAATGGTACCAAGTCAGAATGGGGAGCAGTCAAAAGTGGTGTCCCCCAGGGATCTGTATTAGGTCCTCTGTTGTTTGTTATATACATAAATGACCTTGATTTAGGTATAACTAGTAGGATAAGTAAATTTGCAGACGATACCAAAATGGGGAGAAAAATTGATTCAGATAGAGATATAGAGTACCTCCAAAGGGATCTAGATACCTTACACTAATGGTCAGTAAATTGGCAGATGAAGTTTAACATTGACAAATGCAAGGTATTAAAGATAGGGAAGATGCATACAATTGTTAAATATAAACTAGCTATTATGGCTTTAGAAAACTCAGATTGTGAGAAAGATCTAGGTGGGTTTGTTAGCGATTATTTGAAGCCTAGAAAACAGTGTATAAGCGTTCGTAACAAGACAAACAGGATTCTCGGGTTCATCTCTAGGAGTGTGAGTAACAGAACTGCTGATGTTATCCCAAAACTTTACTTGTCATTAGTGAGACCCCATATGGATTATGTTGTTCAATGTTGGTGTCCTTATTGCAGAATGGACATAGATTCATTGGAGAGAGTACAACGTAGAATGATAAAAAAATATCCATAATATTATAAATCTTCCGTTTGAAGAAAGGTTGAAGAAATTAGGCTTACATTCATTAGAAAGACGCAGAATTAGAGGGGACATGATAGAGGTGTTCAAGTGGGTTAGTGGGATTAATAAAGGGGACATGAAAAATGTACTAAAGCGCAGTGATAGCGCAAGAACTCGAACAAATGGTTTCAAATTAGATAAATCTCGTTTCAGAAAAGATATAGGCAAATATTGGTTTGGTAACAGAGTTGTAGATAGGTGGAATAGGCTACCGAGTGCTATAGTGGGATCAAGAATGATAGGGAGCTTTGAGATAAAATTAGATAGGCATATGGACGATATGGGTTGGGTGTGAGGGGGATCTGTCAGATGTGGGCCAATCGGCGCTCTAAAGCCCCGCGTTTTCTGACCTCTAACCGTTTCGGTGCGGTCAGTCCTAATGGTGTTAGTGTGCTAGCTTATAAGGCCTTATGATTAGGCCTTATAATTAGGGTTAGGGGTGAGAGGGATCTGTCTTGTTTGGGCCAATCGGCTTTCTGCAGACTCCCATGTTCTTATGTTCCACTACTCCACCTCACCTATTCTCCACTACTCCACCTCCCCTCTATCTCCATCACTCTACCTCCACTATTCCACCTCTCTTTTATCTCCACTATTCCACCATCTCTCCTCTAACACCACGACTCCACCTGCCCTCAATCACCACTTTTCCACCTCTATTCCAACTCTCCTCTATCTCTACCTGGCACTGCATAGCCCTACCCAATACAAATCAACAGCGCTACACCCTAATCTAATCGATCATAATAAACCTTATGCAGAGACATAAATAAAGACTTTTGCAGAGCTTTGGTTCTCGGTGGATATGTTTACTGGATTGGCTACATACGCCTCATTTGATCCTATTTATTGCTTGCTTTCATCTCTAGTTAACCCTTTCACTGCAGGCAATGTACTGATATATCCTATGTAAAGGAGACCCATACTGCGGGCGACATACCCATACATTTTGATATTATCAGTCGAGTTAGTAGCACTCAGCCGCTCCGCTTGTTGCCAGACACTTCCATAATGTTCTAAGCTTCCACCCATTTTGTTATCAGTCTACTACAAGCATTGGTTGTGAGAGGGTCTTTGTCAAAGCAAGAGGTGTTTTAGAAGCATAAATTCATGGAAAACATAGCCAGTTCTACATGTATTTGTGAGAGCTATATACCAGGTACGAATGTGAGATTAATTTCATCTTATGCCCCTTTCCCACTGGTGAGACAAGTCACAATTTTCGTCTCCGACACCAATAAATTGGCACATTCGTGACATGTCTCAACACCTCTCATGAAATATCGTTTGACTCTCAAGGCCTGTCAAGGGCCCTCGCGGATCGTCGCAAATGTTCGGACAGTTCAAAATTTTTGATGAGGACTCACGAGGATCGGCGAGACATCGCGGAGTTTGTCGCACGAAAAAAATTGTTGAAATGTTCCAAAACGTCGCACGACGGATCGCCGATGCTCTCGGATGTTCAGAGAACATCGACCATCATCGGCGATTTCCTCGTCGATTAGTCGTCGACGTGCACACGAGTACTCGCCGAGAGTATACCCGCCAGGGGCATGCTCCGCACGAGGCATGCGAAGGGCCTTGCAACGTCGCCGAATGCTCAAGACACACCTCGCCTAGGCCAAAGAGGACCTTCGGCGAGGTGTGTAACAACAAGGGATGATCTACCTGTCGGCTTGTTTGTTTTTCAGTTATCTATTGTTGTCGCACTGACACTTGAGCTAGCAATATTTACAAGCAATTTTGGTGTCAAACGTACACAAATTTAAATATAATTTTTTATAAAAAGCCACATGTTTAACTTTACTATATTTACCTATTTATGCAAAACATTCTCAAGTAACAGTTATAAATATCTTGCTCAGGTACAATTGACGGGAAAAGCGTTCCTGTGACAGCAATTCTCCGTTCTCGTTTTCATCTTATATGCATCGAGGACCCACGACATTTGACCATCTCAATTCTGTGACGCATGTCCAGTGTGAGCATGCTGTACAGAACGCCTAGTCATGCCCCACTCTCGCTAGGATCGTCAGGGCAGGAACTTTGGCTGTAGTCTATGTAGAGTTTCCTAACTTAGTTCATGTGAGCCGTTGTACTATAAGTAATATGAATATGTATTTTGTTTTCATCTGAGTCAACGAGTTCTATTTTATATCATTAGTTATAAGTATTGTGTGTAAAACTTATTTGTAATGATGGGAGAAGCGGCAGCCACAGTTGGGGGTCAGTGGGTGCGCCATGCGGGAGGTGGGCCTAACTCACTAGCACTCCCCCCCCCCTCCCCCCTCCCCTCAGTGCTAGGAAAGCCTTTGTCTATCCCAGAGGAGAGAGAGAAATTACGTAATGATTGTCAGTGGGCGGTCCTTAGTAGTTCACGTTGGGCTCACTAGAGGGCCGAGTATAAAAAGGGAAGTCTAGCCATTTTTTGATCAGAACTCATTAGGCAGAGCGACTTCTCATTTCCCTTGCTAACTATATATATTCTTCTGACTGATGTGAACTTTCTCTACTACCTTACATTCTTATCTCCTCTTTTCCCTACCCTTTTTAACTTCCATGGTCCCGTTGGTGCAGAGCTAGTCAGCCAACGTATTATCGCTTGAGTTCTCATGAGATACATGCCTATTAGATAGCCTATTTTGGAAGGGTTAACTTAGAATAGGATTGATTTATGTTTGTTGCACTTGTCTATGCATTTCCCTGTGTGTTATTATTATTATTCCTGTTTCTGCTAGTCTAGGTAATGCTAGACTGGGGTAAGGCTTTTCTGTGTTACGAGTTGTTGTTTGATGCAGTGGTTAAGCGATAAACCTGCATACTCGTTTCGGTTCAGTGAAGCCTAGGTTGTCTTCGCGGCTGACTGTGTTGAGTTAATAATTTACAGTGCGTGAGGGCAAGAGCCTAACCACCCTGTATTTTATTAACAGCTTGTTTTTACTTTGTCAAGGAGCCGGGAGAAAACCAGATACAAGGGATCTGGATTTCTCAAAGTGCACTTGTTAGTGTTAACGTAATACTTTAAACAGTTGTGAGGACTTCGCTAGGCTACGAGCCGTTTTTGCTCAGTCACTGCTACCTTTTGCCCACAGTACCCCAGCTAGACTTTACTCGATTAGTAGATACAGAATAGTATTGAAGCTTTCCTTATGTATGATATTGTTTATGCACTATTGATTTCATGTGTTGCAAGCTTGGCTACTTTAGTGATTAGTGGCCCACGAGCACAATCCGAGTAGGCTATTGCCGTTGCATTTGCGGAGTACTTCTTTTTAATGTTTGCCATTTACTATTGCATATTCTTTTAATTATTCTTATGCCAATTTAAACCTGTAATAGTATTTAATTGCCAGTGTTTTTCTTATTGAATTACTGTTCAAAATCCGATACGTACTTCTTACGAGCATCCGAGAAGCATCTAACTTTTTTCAGAAGATTCCTTGCTCGATGCTTAAGGACTATTAATTAACGTAACGTAATAGTGCCGATCCGAAGTAGAGGGTGGAGGACTTCTTAAGTTCTTAGTCAAGGGTGGATTACTTCGGCTTCGGCCAACACTATTCTTTGGTGTTGTTGTTTCTTACTTCTTTGTTTGATTGTTGACCAGACTAGAGAATTCCTGTCTCTTTATTAGTCTGTTGTTGAACACTAGTACCGAGTTCTTGTATACCCCGTTATAGCAGATTGAACTCTGGAGGGTATTGGTGTTTTTTGTTCGGCTGGCAGTACTCAGGGGTTGGGATCGTGTGTTTCCGTTGTGGCAGCGAGCCGTATTAGAGTCCTGATTGAGAGCCCTTGTGTACCCGAGTGCCAGGTCGTAACAAATGGCGACCTTGCTTAGGATTTTGTGAACAGTATAAATTTTTGCAGAGTTGTACAACATTTGTTTGTTTGTATTTTAGCGTGCATATTGAAGAATATTTGTTTTTGTATGGCAATTAGTAAAGCATTTAAGAGACTCCAGTTAATTTAGTAATTAGTGCTTGCATAGGAAGTTAAACACTTTTGTCTCGAGAATTTTTTTGTGGACTTCAGTATGTCGTGCATTAGCACTGACGATGAGCGAGAGATGCCATTTGAAGGTGTGCCGTTAGTAACCAGTGAGGAGGATGCTAGAGTTTTTGTGAGTAAGCGGTACCACGTGACGGAGGAGAGGCTGACTGGGGTGGATGTTTGTGGCTTGCACCTGATAGCCAAGGTTTTGGGAATTTCCAATGTAGTAGGGATGTCCAAGGGGGAGCTGATTTCCTGGGTGTTGCGTGGGCGACATGGGGTTTCGGAGGAGAGGGCGTTTGGGGGGGTTCCTCCCCAGATCCCCTCTCACTCGACTCCCACAGTGCCGTCCACTCAGTTACCGGAGGTTAGCACTCTCCCACAGAGGGATGAGAATTGGCAGATTGGAGTGCCCTCGGGTGGTGCACATGGTGGTTCCCCAGTTTTTGCCCCCCCTCCTTCAGTAGTGGCAGCTCCCTCTTCCTGTCTGTCTCCAGATATGGTATTTAGACTTGAGCTTGCTAAGATTGAGGCTAGGAAGCAGGAGGATGAGACCAGGAGGCATGAAAATGAGACCAGGAGGCAGGAGGATGAGACGAGGAGGCATGAGATTGAGGTTAGGAGGCATGAGGCTGAGCTTAAGTACGACTCGGAGAAATATTGTGCTAAATTAGATTTAGATAAGTCTCGTGCAGAGTCGACAGGGACTTGGATGGGCCGTGAGGGCCAAGTAAGAGAACAGTCCTTGGCCCAATTAGTCAAATTGGTGCCGGTATTTAGTGAAACTGAAGTCACAGAATTTTTTAATCGTTTTGAGAAGAAATGTAGGGAGCATAATTGGCCTGAAGAGAAGTGGGCAGCTCTAGTCTCCTCAAGACTTACGGGTAAGGGTCTGAAGGCTTATGATGCACTGCCTTTAGAGTCTTGCATTGACTACCCAGAATTGAAGAGAGCTGTCCTACGGGCATACGAGTTGCAACCGGAAACATATCGATTGAAGTTTCGGGGTGTTACAAAGACTAGGGAGGTGACCTTTCTTGAACATGCCCGGGACTTAAAAGATGCACTTAAAAACTGGACACGTTCTGAGAAAGCTGAGACGGCCGAACAGTTGACTGAGCTGTTTCTGCTCGAGCAGTTTTATAAGTGTACTGGTGCAGAAATGACTTTAACTATTAAAGAAAAGAACCCAAAAACTCTACAGGAGGCAGCTGAGATGGCTGACCTCCGGCTATCACTAATTCGTGGGTGCGGGTCTGCCCAGCGTAGTGAGGCAGGTAACAAGGGGCGTGACGCCCCACCCCCCCGAGTTAGTGATATACCTTATGCAAACAAGTACAAGAGCCATGATACCAAGACTGACCACAAGACTAGCACCGTCCCATTTAAGAAGGGGCCGGGCCCTTCCCAGTACCAAGGGAAGCCCAAAGGGGAGGTGGAGTGTTATCATTGTCATAAAAAGGGGCACTTTGCAAGAGTCTGTCCTAGCAAACCACCTACAGCAGCTGTGTCTTTGGCCTGCAACATTGGTGTGTCTCCGAAGTCATCTGAGTTTGCCTGGGGCAGTTCGTCAGAGGCTGAGGCACAGCCAATGCAGAAGCACCTGGGAGGCTCGAACCCTGCTCAGGATGTTTTTTGCGACCATAGAGGGCGGGGTTGCGTGATGTGGGCGGGGCGCAAGCATGGAGTAGAGGTCTTGCGTGATACAGGTGCTTCCCAGACTCTGATGAAAAACTTGACTGGCTACCCTATAAACGCGGCTCGGGTGGTAGTGGTGCAGGGTATTAATGCAACTCGGTCATACCCGCTGGTGCGGTTGGAGTTGGAGGTGGATGGTGTGGCACGTGAATTGGATGTCGGGATTGTGGAGAAACTGCCAGTGGAGGGCGTCGACCTTCTTCTCGGCAACGACTTTGCAATGCCCCCTTCTGAGGTTCTACCCTTAGTCGTTGCCGAGAGGCCGGCCGACGTGAGTAGGGAAGAGCAAGAGTGGGTCGAGCGGTGCCAGACACAACCCATGGCGTGTGTTGTCACCCGAGCTCGGGCAGCTAAAGTGTCACAGCCTAGTCCTCCGCCTTCAGACCAGCGGAGGAACGATCAACAGGAGGAGGCTAAAGCTGGAGTTGGTTTTAAGAGTTTTGACTCGGCGGCTCTCCTGGGTGATTCAGTATTAGCACCATTACTTAATTCTGGAGTAGCCCCTGGGCCTGTCATCGAGAGTGACGAGGCTGGGCATGACGAGTCTCCACGACAGCAACGTTATGTACATCGAGAGAGACAGAGGGAGCAGCCCAGTATCGGGGAAGGTCATGCATTGCTCCGGGAGCAGTTAGATCGCTTGGCACCCTCAGATATAAGTCGGTTGCAACTAGAGGACCCTGAGCTCCAAACGTGTGCTAATGGAGCTGTAGAGCTCGACGAGGACGGCGATGCACAGCCAGGAGATTTTTTTTATTTAGAAGGCATCCTTTATAGGCGTTTTCAAGACCCTAAACGTAGTTGGCAAAAGGGGTCCGGAGTAGTGGACCAGTTGGTGGTGCCACGGGAGTGCAGGGATAGCCTACTGAGGTTGGCGCATGACACACCACTGGCAGGACATCTAGGGGTGAGAAAAACGGTGGCGGCTTTGGGGAAATTGTTTTGGTGGCCGGGGATGAAGTCTCATGTGCAGTCATGGATAAACTCCTGTGATATTTGTCAACGTGTCGGGAAACCGAACCAAGTTATTCCTAAGGCTCCGTTACACCCTATTCCTGTGATTGGGCCACCCTTTAGTAAAATTATTGTTGACATGGTTGGTCCACTCCCTCCCACTAAGGCGGGAAATAAATTTTTGTTAACCATAATGGATGTTGCCACTAGATACCCCGATGCATACCCTATGAAAAATGGAATGGCTAAGACGGTAGTCAGTAACTTGTTGTGGTACTTCTCAAGGTACGGGTACCCGGAGGAGATTCAGTCTGATCAGGGATCTAATTTCACCTCCAACATGTTCAAGCAAACAATGCAACAGCCTGGGATACGAGCAGTAGTATCGTCAGCGTATCACCCTGAGAGTCAAGGGGTGCTTGAGCGGTGGCATGCTACACTTAAAAGCATGCTCAGGTGTTATTGTGCTGACAACGGTATGGATTGGGATCTTGGATTGCCTTATGTGCTGTTTGCTGCTCGGGAGGTACCTGGTGAGAGCCTGGGATTTAGTCCAAACGAGCTGATTTTTGGACACCGTGTCAGGGGCCCCCTTAACATGCTGAAAGAAATTTGGGAGGGGACTGTGCAGCCTTGTCCATTATTAAAGTATGTGCTTGAAAGCCGTGAGCGCATGCTTAAGAGTCTGGAGATGGCAGGTAGAAATTTGACAGAATCACAAGCTTTGATGAAGGACAGGTATGATCGCAAAGTGAGGCTCCGGAAGTTCACTGTAGGACAAGAGGTATTAATTTTGTTGCCTTTGGTTGGTAACCCCCTCTCTGCGAAGTACACTGGACCTTATAAAATTGTAGAAAAAATTTCAGACTTAGATTACCTTGTTGCCACTCCAGACAGGAGGAAAAAGAACCAGTTATGTCACGTGAACCTTATTAAAGAGTATGTGAGGCGCCCCTCTGAGCCTCTCACTGTCCCTGTGTTGGCTTGTTGCGGCCGTGGTGGAGAAGGAGAGGGGGACAGTCAAGCTTCAGAGGAGGATAGCTGGGATCAACATGTTTCAGCGGATCAGTGGGCGGGGAACTCGAGCCTAAGGGCTGACGAGGCTATAGCTCATTTGCCTGAGCCGCAGTTTGATGCTATCCGTCAGTTGTTCGGTTCATACCCCACTGTATTTGCTGAACACCCAGGCCTCACTACTCAGGCTATGCATGATGTTGACGTGGGGGACCATCTACCCTTTAAGTCAATCCCGTACCGTGTGCCCCCCATAAAACTACCAGCTCTGAGGGATGAGTTGGAGTATATGCTCGGTAGAGGGTTGATAGAGAAAGGCACAGTTAAGTGGACTTCCCCTGTAACACTGCAGCCTAAGCCAGATGGCAAGGTACGCTTTTGTATTGATTTCCGTAGGTTAAACGGTTTGACTCCAACTAACCCATATCCTCTTCCTCGGGTGATGATAGTGTTGACAAAATTGGTAATGCTCGTTTTTTGTCTAAAGTAGATTTAGTAAAAGGTTACTGGCAAGTACCTTTGTCCGAGCGTGCTAAAGAGGTATGTGGTTTTGTTGTGGACGGGAGTACCTACCGGTGCAATGTTATGCCTTACGGGCTTAAGAATGCACCAGCAACGTTTCAGAACCTGATGAATGAAATTGTAAAGGACATTCCAAATTGCACCGTATATTTGGACGATGTAATCATTTATGATGACGACTTTGAGAGCCATTGTGAGCACCTTGAGACCTTGTTCCGGAAACTTAGTGAAGCAGGTCTGGTAGTAAATTTGGCAAAGTGTGACTTCGTAAAAGCCACTGTGCAGTACCTTGGGTTTGTAGTGGGAAGGGGACAGGTGTGCCCTCCTCAGAACAAGGTACAGGCTATCAATAAATTTCCGCACCCAACAACCAAGAAGCAGATTATGAGATTCTTGGGTATGATAGGCTACTACAGACGCTTCATAAAAGGTTACTCAACGGTGTTGGCACCTCTCACAGATTTGTTATCTAAAGACAAAAAGTTTTTGTGGGCACCTGAGTGTGAAAAGGCTTTCACTTTGGTGAAACATTTGCTATGTACTCACCCGATACTCAGGGCCCCAGACTTTAACAGGCCTTTTCAGCTGGCAACAGATGCTAGTGGTGTAGGGGCTGGTGCCGTCTTGCTACAGACAGACAATGAAGGTGTGGAACACCCAGTAAGTTTCTTTTCTAAGAAGTTCAATGCTGCACAAAAGAACTATTCTACAATAGAAAAGGAATTACTGGCGATTGTGCTGTCGCTCAGGCACTTCGAGGTGTATGTTCCAGCCTATGGCCCAGTCGTGGTTATCTACACTGATCATCACCCTTTGAGATTCCTGAATCAATTTCACAATCACAATATGAGACTGACCAGGTGGTCTTTGATGTTGCAGGAGTATAACCTGGACATCCGTCATATTGCTGGATGTGACAATGTGATCGCGGATTGTTTATCAAGGGTGGATGATCAGTCGTAGGCTATCACAGGTGTGTGGGTTTGAGTGGAGGAAAATAGGCTGCCCTTATAGTGCAGCCGGGAAAAACATATTAAAATATAAAAATCATATAAAAAACTCTTTCTTTTGATATAGGTAATCGTATAAGTTTGTCATAGCCTATAGAGTTTGAGTAGTCCACAAACTATCAAACGGCTGAGCTGCTGTAAGCTCGCTCTGGGAGCATGATATTGTGTCTTTTTGCTATTGTTGGGAGGAGTTATAAAATGTGAATTTTTGGTTAATAATAAGATGCGTTTTGGTGATAAACTCAGCTTTGTTTTAGTGCCATGCGGTCGCTGGGTCGCTGGGTGTGAGGGGCTTGATGGGGTTCTGTGTTTGTCAGATTTTAGCTCAGGGTTGAGCAAGTAAAATCTTGGGGGAGGTGTGACGCATGTCCAGTGTGAGCATGCTGTACAGAACGCCTAGTCATGCCCCACTCTCGCTAGGATCGTCAGGGCAGGAACTTTGGCTGTAGTCTATGTAGAGTTTCCTAACTTAGTTCATGTGAGCCGTTGTACTATAAGTAATATGAATATGTATTTTGTTTTCATCTGAGTCAACGAGTTCTATTTTATATCATTAGTTATAAGTATTGTGTGTAAAACTTATTTGTAATGATGGGAGAAGCGGCAGCCACAGTTGGGGGTCAGTGGGTGCGCCATGCGGGAGGTGGGCCTAACTCACTAGCACTCCCCCCCCCCCTCCCCCCTCCCCTCAGTGCTAGGAAAGCCTTTGTCTATCCCAGAGGAGAGAGAGAAATTACGTAATGATTGTCAGTGGGCGGTCCTTAGTAGTTCACGTTGGGCTCACTAGAGGGCCGAGTATAAAAAGGGAAGTCTAGCCATTTTTTGATCAGAACTCATTAGGCAGAGCGACTTCTCATTTCCCTTGCTAACTATATATTCTTCTGACTGATGTGAACTTTCTCTACTACCTTACATTCTTATCTCCTCTTTTCCCTACCCTTTTTAACTTCCATGGTCCCGTTGGTGCAGAGCTAGTCAGCCAACGTATTATCGCTTGAGTTCTCATGAGATACATGCCTATTAGATAGCCTATTTTGGAAGGGTTAACTTAGAATAGGATTGATTTATGTTTGTTGCACTTGTCTATGCATTTCCCTGTGTGTTATTATTATTATTCCTGGTTTCTGCTAGTCTAGGTAATGCTAGACTGGGGTAAGGCTTTTCTGTGTTACGAGTTGTTGTTTGATGCAGTGGTTAAGCGATAAACCTGCATACTCGTTTCGGTTCAGTGAAGCCTAGGTTGTCTTCGCGGCTGACTGTGTTGAGTTAATAATTTACAGTGCGTGAGGGCAAGAGCCTAACCACCCTGTATTTTATTAACAGCTTGTTTTTACTTTGTCAAGGAGCCGGGAGAAAACCAGATACAAGGGATCTGGATTTCTCAAAGTGCACTTGTTAGTGTTAACGTAATACTTTAAACAGTTGTGAGGACTTCGCTAGGCTACGAGCCGTTTTTGCTCAGTCACTGCTACCTTTTGCCCACAGTACCCCAGCTAGACTTTACTCGATTAGTAGATACAGAATAGTATTGAAGCTTTCCTTATGTATGATATTGTTTATGCACTATTGATTTCATGTGTTGCAAGCTTGGCTACTTTAGTGATTAGTGGCCCACGAGCACAATCCGAGTAGGCTATTGCCGTTGCATTTGCGGAGTACTTCTTTTTAATGTTTGCCATTTACTATTGCATATTCTTTTAATTATTCTTATGCCAATTTAAACCTATTTAATTGCCAGTGTTTTTCTTATTGAATTACTGTTCAAAATCCGATACGTACTTCTTACGAGCATCCGAGAAGCATCTAACTTTTTTCAGAAGATTCCTTGCTCGATGCTTAAGGACTATTAATTAACGTAACGTAATAGTGCCGATCCGAAGTAGAGGGTGGAGGACTTCTTAAGTTCTTAGTCAAGGGTGGATTACTTCGGCTTCGGCCAACACTATTCTTTGGTGTTGTTGTTTCTTACTTCTTTGTTTGATTGTTGACCAGACTAGAGAATTCCTGTCTCTTTATTAGTCTGTTGTTGAACACTAGTACCGAGTTCTTGTATACCCCGTTATAGCAGATTGAACTCTGGAGGGTATTGGTGTTTTTTGTTCGGCTGGCAGTACTCAGGGGTTGGGATCGTGTGTTTCCGTTGTGGCAGCGAGCCGTATTAGAGTCCTGATTGAGAGCCCTTGTGTACCCGAGTGCCAGGTCGTAACAATTCTTATAAATAAATCAAAAGAAACACACGGCTTAAAGCAACTCATAACTTTTATCATATGCCTTTCATTATAATCATACGAGTATTTATTTTCCTTACTCGACTGATAGGTTTACTCATATATTAATCTATCTATCTATCTATTGCCTGACGCCGTGATCCCCGAAGGGGTGGCCACGAACGAACCGCCCCCATGCACCTCTGTCCCCAGTCAGTCGACGCCCCTCCCCCCAACCAGCACCGCCTTCGTTCATGTAGTTCCTCACTCCATCCTTCCACCTCATATTCGGTCTACCTCTCCCCCTCTGTCCCTCCACCTCGCTCTCGTACACCCTCTTAGTCATTCTCTCGCTTTCCATACGTTGCATATGGCCGAACCATCTCAAGTTGTTCCTTTTCACACTTTCCAGCACATCTACCTCCACACCACACCTCCTTCTTACTTCCTCATTAGTCTGTCTATCCCGCCATGTAACTCCGCACGCACTCCTTAAGTAATTCATTTCCACTGCTCTCACTCTTGGTCTGAGTCTCTCAACCAACGTCCATGCTTCGCTTCCGTAAGTCAGTGTCGGGATTACCACACTGTCATGCAAGGACTTCTTCACTTCCATACTGACCACCCTATTTCTTGTTACTGCTTTTAGCGTTCCTACAACCCTCTTCCCCTGTTGTACCCTCTCCCGCACCTCTTCATCCATAGTCCCATCTTTACTCAACACACTGCCCAGATACTTAAAAGAGTTGACGATCTCCATAGCCTGACCGTTCAGCTTCACCTCACACTCTGTGACTTCACCCCTTTCGAAGACCATAACCTTGCTCTTCCCCGTATTTACCTTCAATATATTAATAACCTCTTATATTCAGAAGTAACCCCAAAATAAGATGCGTAACTTATAAATATTTTCTGTCATACAGCTCAACCAGGGAGATCACTGTATACTTCCACGTCCAATATTCCTAGGCCTGACCTATATTTTAAGTAGAGTGACTGTGCCCTGCTCAATTTAATTTTTATATTTTTGAAAGTCAAGACAAAAAATTATTGCCAAATAAATTGTGTATGATTTTTATTTATAATATTTAGTTTATAAAGAATAATAACATTAATTTTCTTTGTGAACCATTCTTTACATTCATGTATGTACTGACTCATGTTAACAAAACTTATAATTACTTTCAATTAATTTGTAAATGTATTAATTTATATTGTCGTCAATCAAAAGATAGAAAATATGAACTGACCAATATTTCTTTTGTTTCTTTTTGTACATATAAACTTTACGGGAACAACAACTATGATGACATGGTACTGAATAACCTCACTTATTTTTACATACACTTTATTATCAGTGGAACAATGGACAGGGGAAAATCATATAAATTTTGTTTTTTTATTACATTCATTATTATATCTACATATGTATGTTATTTATACGTTGCCGCCCCTGCTTGCTGCCGCGCCCGTAATTCCCTACAGGGTGTCTGTCGTCGAAACGGGAGCTGCTGTCATGTTTTGGTACGCAATTTGTTGGTACATTTCACGATGGGATGGACCTGCGACAGGGACACTAGGAGGCTGCCCCACAAGATGTGTAGAGGCGCTAACGCCTGGGGATGAGGAAGGGTTTGAGCCGGCACTTGACTTACCCTTGGGTCTTCAGCTTGGTACACTGTCGGCACCTGATATCGGACAGGCGTAAAATTCAAAGGTTTCAAGACAGTAGCCAATGGTGTGTGCAACATGTCAGCCTGTCCCGTTAATGCAGGGACTGTGGGTGTAGCTGCAGCCTCTACCAGTTGTTGCTGGCGTCCTACTGCAATCGTATACTAGTTGATTTGCTTTCAACATGAAAAGCTCCACAACTGGCACTTCCATCCTTCGCATCCTCCACTCCAAACACTCTGTGAAGCTCTTTATCTCTGCATGTAGGTAGTTGGCTTTCTGGAAAGCTCCAATAGGCATTCCAGATAAATTAGGTGCTGCCGCGTCGCAAGGGCGACAAGGTCCATACGAACATGTACAACGCTTTGGCGTAGAGGCGGCGTATGTCCCTCCATCTCAAAATTTTACAGGCACGTTGTGGTCGAGGTTAATGTAGAATGAGCTCTGGGGCCGTGTCATGTCGTTATATACAACCAAAACAGTTTGGGGTGTTGTGGGTGGGTGGGGGCATGTTTACTTGACCCATTGTAACGAGATATGAGGTGGGTGTGGGGGCTATCTCCTTGACAGATTGAAACGTGATATGCTAATTCCACTCTGCAATTAGCACATTCACGTTACATTTGCTCAGGTGCGCACACCTCGCCGATCTTGTTCGGACACCTCGGCTATATCTGCGATGGCAACGACGATGATCGACGAGGAATCGTTCATTCATCGCAAGAATTTGTGCCTTTAAATAAAAATCTTATCACCTCGCCGAAGTAAACGCCGAACCATCGCTTGAATCGCCGAAGACGTCGCAGAACATACGGCGAGTCTTCTTTCATCCTCGCATGATTTCGCAAGATATTTTTGAAAATGTGACATGCCTCGCATAGGTCATCGGCGAGACATCGCTCACTTCGCCGATAACATCACAGAAGGTCGGCGATTGCGTCGCCGACATCGGCGACATCTTCGCCGAGTATAATTTGTCGTCTGTTTGTAACGGTCGAAATCGTGAACGTCGCACGTATTCTTGCGAATTTGACAAAACTAAGTCATCGGCGACGAAAATCGTGACTTGTCTCACCAGTGGGAAAGGGGAATTACAAGTCATAACTCATACTGTCTTCTAAAAATATAACTTGATAATATAAAGGTTTATTTTATACCATATTATCTTGTGTTAAGAGAGAATTTTGTTTTAAACTTGTGACTTCTTGATTTTCTTCTAAGCTTTTTGTGTTTCTCAATTTCAGTATGGCATGGAAAGTTAATATGTAAAGATAAGAATAATATTAAGAAATTTGTGAAGATAGCGGGTAGACTTCAAGCTAAAACTGCATCACAGGATAAATTCTACAATAGTAATGTAATGAAACCGGTAGATAATATTATGAACGGTGTAAATCATCCACGGAATTGTCAGCATAATTTTCTTAGATTAGGCAGGACGTTAGCATTCCCAATGAATTACACAAGTAGGTTTAATAATTATTTTATTCCAAAGGGTATATAACTATTTAGCATCCCGGTAGCATGGGTATGTTAACAGTTGTAACTTACTGCGGTACATATGGACGGAAACAGGTGCTTGGTGATAGGAATGATGCAAGTAGTATTTTTAATGTACAATTTGTATTTTTGGTGAATGAATGAGCTTAATGCCAAAAGGAAGTTCATGTATATTTGTATTCAATGTGACAATAAAGTTATCTTATCACATCATGGAATCTTTTGGCGTTAGGTGAAGTAGCTAAAATACAAATTTCAAGTGTCTATTTAAGTTATCCATTTCATTGGCTAGGTATCTGCCACGGATGTTGACACGGGGGACTACGGACGTATACGGTACTCTATATCGGGGGATGGAGTCTTCCCCACACCTTCCTCCTCCTCATCCTCATCTTCCTCACAATCCTCTCCTCCTTCTTCTTCCTCCTCCTCCTCCTCCACACTATCTTCCTCCTCGTCTTCGTCTTCACCGTCGTCGTCGGACAGTTTCTTCTCCATAAACGCGACAACGGGTGACATCTACCTAATGAGAGTAAGTATACTGTATAATTTGTCTGCTTTCTAATACACAACAGTTATTAACTCCTTGAGGATTATAGTGCGTTTTGACAGTTTATTCTGGCTATAATTAGGTGATTTTATGCAACTTAAGGATCTGTGGGCATGAAAAGGGTAAAGAGTATTTCAATTAACACTGACTTCCATATATCCTTCATAATCTGAATAAAATCGTATAATCCACAAGGTGTTAAAATGTTTTGCATTAATATAAATTTAACAATAAGCACCGTATTTAGAGTAGGATAAAAATTATAGATCTTAACAAGGGCTAAGGTAAAGGTAATTCAGTGCCAAATTGAAGGGGAAATTGTGTATATTTGTTTACATGTATATATATTACATTTATATTATATTTAGTTTTTTCTCTAGACCCCTTTCGAGATAAATTTGTGCATTTTTCGATAGAAAAATGCCCCTGCCAAAGGCCAGTTCCTCCTAAATTGCAGATTTGCAACTACTGCAGTCAAAGTCACTAATACACTTACAGGCGTTTCTCACACCGGGGCTTTCAGATTGTAAAGGGGTATCACACGGGAGCTCTTATTGTCGTTTTATTTTTTGGACCAAACGTTTTCCAGCAACATTCCTGGGATCTTTTGCAACAATGGTGTCGGCAAGTAAACTTAAGGTAGATTATAAGTGATGATTAGTTATAATAGGACTTCAGAGTATATCAACCCGATTGGATTATAAAGCCAGCACACTGTAAGTCAAGAATAACGTCAAGACTGGAGCCCCTCTGCGAGAACTCAAGTCCCCTGTGTAAGTGATGAAAGTTTTGTATGAGTATATTAATAGTTTGCGTCATGCGCCAGCCAGGGTTCGAACCCAGGCCAGTAGTGCAGCACTCCAGCACCTAAATCACTAGACCATCGAGGATTTTAAAGGTAGTGGCTTCATTAGGAATTATATCCCATCCACCACCACCCGCTCCGACTCGTGATCACGTAGTTATAGATACCATACACACAAACACCCCACACACAAACACCCCACACACAAACACCCCACACACAAACACCCCACACACAAACACCCCACACACAAACACTAGCAACTAAGTCTAGAGAAGGATACAAGTAATCTGGGGCACATTGAAGGCCTCACTGATAAACAAGTAGAGCCCTAATAAATTAATATTTTGTGTCCTGCCCCAGCCAGGGTTCGAATCCAGGCCAGTAGTGCAGCACTCCAGCACCTAAACCACTATGCCACCGAGTAGCTTAAAAGTAGTGGCTTCATTTGGAATTATATCCCATCCATTATATGAGAAACTACATGAAGATTATGTATTTATGTGTGTTTTATTTTTATTTATGTGTGGATTTTTTTTTTTTTTAGTTTGCTCCCTAAATCTCTTATCATGCGTAAGAACGCCCAAGACCCCCGTTGAGATAAATTTATAATTTTTTCGGTAGAACAAGATCCTGGCCAAAGGCCGTTTCCTTCTAAATCACAGGTTGACTCTCGCTTCCCAGGATTATTGACACCTAAAGGTTTTACTGTTGGTAAATATATGGGGCGAAAGGTCTAAAAATCACCAACTAATGGGGCGAACATCTAAAAATGTCAAAAAGTAATGGGGCTAAGCATGAGGGAGAAAGGGGCCCAGAAAAAAAATAAAACCTCCCCTGAGTGTTGTTGGCAAATGTTGGTGCATGGTAAGAACGCTCCTATGATTCCCGCCTAAGTTACCAAACCTAAATTTTGGCGGGGAAGTATGAAGTTTATGAAGCACTCATTTGCATAAGTGTGTGTGCCTGTGTGTGTGTGTGTGTGTGTGTGTGTGTGTGTGTAGGTAGGTAGGTAGGTAGGTAGGTATGTGTGTGTATGTACGTATGTATGTACGTGTGTGTGTTTTTGTAGGTAACACCACATAAATCGCCAAGGCGTTAAGGGGAGAATATTATTTCCTAGACCACCTACTTCTTCTTGTTTAACTCTATTAGTTTTGAGATTTTAAGACGTTCGCCCCATTAATTTTGCGATGTTAAGACTTTTCGTTCCATTTCTTTGTCAACATTAAGACCTTTCGTGCCATTTAGATTTAATTTAGGAGGAACCGGCCCTCTGCCAGGTCATTTTCTACCGAAAAGTGCACAAATTACTCTCGAAGGTGGGTCTTGATTTTTTTTTTTTTGTAAAGCTTGATAGAGGTCTACGGAGCAAATATAACAAAATTAATATTGAAAAAGTGATAGAGAGCCAAAATCAAGATTCAATATAGGTAATTTGGGTGTGTTGGAAAGAAGCGCGGTGTGTTTGCTAAGTGTAATGAAATTAATAGGAGGAGTAGGAGGTGTTTGGGGGATTTAGCTGGGTTACTCTCTTTGTGGGTGAGGCACAAATAGAAACAGTGGGGGAAGCCAGACAAATGAAGCAGGAGTTCCAACTATCCCTTACCATATGCCTATGTGGCCTCCCTGGGTACTGCCCGGCTCGATTGGTGCCATATACAATCTACCCAGCAACTTATTTGTACATCCATATGATGTTTATTATAGTTGTATGGCCGTTATGGGACATTTTCTTTCTTCGTCTTTGTCTTCGTCTTCGTCTTCTTTTTTGTCTTTATTTTGTTGTCTTCTTTTTCGTCTTCTTCAATTGATGGGCGACTAAATTTTGCTAGCATCAGTTGTTGTTTCAACGCATATCCTTCCCCAGAGTGCTAAGGCAGCTGGAAACACCTGTGAATTAACAATCTCCTCCTCAATGTAGAAATTCCGCTTATCAAACATCAAAATTAATTCATCCCCAGAACTACTATTCTCTATAATTCACTTTCTTGAAGTTGTTTTTCACAAACTTCCAATCTATAACATTCTAAATCCAGTTGTTACAAACTGTTTATGAATGGAGGATGACTTTAGATTAGGCTCATGGACCTTTTCTATTTGTTATATTTTCCTTCCTCCATTCCTTGTCACTCAAAAACAAAAATAGTGATACAGTTTCAATTATTCTATAACACTTATAGCCTATTACCCTATATTCGGATAGCTGTGTTATTATAAATACAAAAATTACACCATGCAATTAGTTCAACCTTGTTATCCCAAATTGGAAATCACATGAATGAAATATTGTATATTTTTTTGGAGCTCTAATTTGCTACCATGAAAACCTCCATGAATAAATACGGGTATTTCGTATATATATATATATATATCTATTGTGCCCAATTTCAATAGTAAATGTTCTGGTGTCATGTAAAATTTCACTATTCAATACATTGATTGTAGCTGCTTTTATTTTCAGTATTTCTGTCGACGCACAAAGCAGATTATTTCACTTATGCCGTACATCTATTTCATTGCTATTATTATTATTATTATTTTTTTTTGAGTAGTTGGAAAATAGTGCAGCCTTTAGTAAAATTAATTGACATTTAACTAATTATGATAAATTTGACTGATTTAAATGTTATCAGGACCCCAAACTTATTCCTGGTTAATTACATGTAGCTTCCCAATTATTAATCTGAAAAATACGTCGAAACACGAAAAAAAATCCTCCCAGTCAACACAAGTACAATGTAATTTCCGGGTTTTATATCAAATCAATCCATAAACAGTTTACCATATGAAGTGGAGCACTTTACGGACAACGTTTACCATATGAAGTGGAGCACTTTACGGACAACGTTTACCATATGAAGTGGAGCACTTTACGGACAACGTTTACCATATGAAGTGGAGCACTTTACGGACAACGTTTACCATATGACTTCATCAGGGCAATATGTGAAACGTTGTCAATATGTGAAACGTTGTCAATAAATTACTCATGTGGTGTTTATATTCATTGTTGACTTTCTAAATTTATTTGTCATCAAAACATTTCGGCCATTAGATTTCACCAAGTTCAACTAAACCTGTGTTACTATAAATTGCTAATAAAGCCTATCCTACATTAACCTAACTTATTTTAATCTAAAATGACATAATCGAATCAAATATATCTTAACCTAACCGAATCCAATATATCCTAACCTAACCGAATCCAATATATCTTAACCTAACCGAATCCAATATATCCTAACCTAACCAAATCGAGTATATCCTAATCTAATAAAATAATATACTAACCTAACCTAATCTAATGTATTCTAATCTAACCGAATCTAATACTGTATATATTATAACCTAACCGTATCTAATGTCCTGACCTAACCGAATGTAATATGTTCTAACTGAACCGAATCTAATCAAACCTACCCAAACGCAACGTAGCCTATCCTAATCTAGCAAATCCTAAACTAAGGGAAAATTTGTATTTATTTGTATTATCTATTAACTTGTGTTCTGTATTGTTATTTTGTGTAGTTTCCTCCTTAGACCTCCTTGAAACCCAAGACTCCACTTCGAAATAATGTTGTGCATTTTTCGGTAGGTATATGCTCCGGCCAAAAGCCGGTTCCTCATGAATTGCAGGCTCGCTATCGCTCGCCAAGATAAAATTGACACCATTATCCCAAGTATATGGGGGCTCGAGGGACACAAATACACACAGGCAGGCGTCATTGTCTTAAACAAATAATTATAAAAGAGCTCTGGCCATTCATATAATCTCTTTTTTCAAGTAATTGGTAGACTGTTGTATGATAAACTAGGGACATTGAACGTTGATTGAGAAAAATGACTGACTCGTGACATGTATACCCTGTTCATTATAGGTAGGCTAAAAATCCAGACCTAAGTCTCTCATATCTAAAAAAAAAAAAGCATTTCAGCAATTAAGCTAACATTTCTACCATTTGGCAAAAGTCGACCAGGAAGTAGGTGTGGAGAGTTTAAACCCATTTGCTCTAGCACAGAGGTTATGGGTCACGATGTTTGGCTTACTTTAAATGAAGGGACTATAGCTAAAGAGAATGTTTCATAATATTACAACAGCGTGTCAGAATCGGTCATTAAACGTATACCACTTATCACTGTAGACGATTGTACAGTACACATGGCAACAACACTTATCTCTATTTAACTTAAGACAACATTATTATATACACTAATTCAACCCCATTGTTTGTTTCTTGCATTGATTTGTTATATGTATATAATTATATATATATATGTATATATACGTGTATATATATATATATATATTTGTAGGAGAGAGAGAGAGAGAGAGAGAGAGAGAGAGAGAGAGAGAGAGAGAGAGAGAGAGAGAGAGAGAGAGAGAGAGAGGGACAGGGACAGGGACAGGACAGGACAGGACAGGACATTTGGTAATTACATTTCCCAACTTTATAAACTGGCCTATTTAACTTCTGCAATCGCTAATATAAATGTGTCTGTCCTTTTGTGCTGCTACTGACAAGTGTTCGGGAGTTCTTGCATGTTTTGTTTGCAAAAATATTTATTTAGATTTATGTTAAAGATTAAATAATGTATATATTTATAAATACATAATATGCATTTATTAATATAAAACTGAATTAAGGGGAGACTGGCCGTTTGTTTGGTCTATTAATTCATGTATTCGTATATATTTTTAGTTTCCTTCCTAGACCTCCATCAAGCTTAGAAAAACACACCCTAGACGCCCCTTCAAGACAAATTTGTACATTATTCGGTAGAAAAATGTCCCGGCCGAAGGCCGATTCCTCTTAAAATTGCAGGCTCGCTATCGCTCGCCAGGAAAAATTTGACACCTAAATTGCACGAAAGGTCTTAAAATTGACAACGAAATGGGGCGAAACGAGTTATAATTTCAAAACTAGTGGGGCTAAACATTAGGGAGAAGGGGGTCCAGAAAAGCGGCCCATGTCCCCTTAATCTGAATATCAATCTAAGTGGATATATTTGCATGAAGAAAATTGCCAGAGCTCACGAACATGTGCCAGTAACTGTACAGTCGCACTAATATGTGATGTCTCGGCACCAATTAAGTTTTGATCAATAATTGGTATCAGTAATATCTAAGCCTAATTTTTTCATATCGAGTGAAATATACAAACATGTTCCTACACTTGCCCACCCTATTCAACACCTGACAGACGTTAATGCAGCACAGAGCAAGCCAAACGTAATGACAGCTGGGACATGACTTATTAGCGCGACTGTACGTTACAAAGAAATGCATGGAGATTCTCAAAATTTGGAATGTTCCTCTTAACCCTTATAAGATACGATTACGCTTTCCTTGCCTTGTTTCTGGTTATTATTAGACGATTTTAATCAGATTAGGAAAGGTATATGGAAATCCGAGGGTTAATTGAGATAGTCTTTCCTCCTGTAAGTTCCACAGATACTTCCTAACTTGAATACAATCACGGAATGATAGCCGGTACAAAGTGTCTAAATGCGTCATAGTTTTCAGAGGGTTAACATTGATTACTATTGTATCTCACCCTTAATTTTGAATTATTAACGGTATATATATTTGGTTTAGTTTGCTCCCTAGACCTCTATCAAGCTTAAATAAACGCCATCTCAAAGACACCCCCTTCGATATAAACTTGTAAATTTTTTCGGTAGAAAAATTTCCTGGCCAAAGGCCGGTTCCTCCTAAATTTCAGGCTCGCTTTCGCTAGCCAGGAAAAAAAATCGACCCCTAAATGGCACGAAAAGCACGAATGGCACGCATTATGGAACCCCACGAGTCTCAATAAAACTATTCATCCTCGGACCATATTTTTAGGTTTACGGGGACATTTTGCATCCTCCTCTAATGGGGTTCAATTATATTTTATTCTGGATAACATCAGACAATTCTAATCAGATTTAATTGGACCTCTAGACGACAAACCTTCAACTTCCTCAGGTACTTCCTAAACTGGATAATAATTATGATCTGATTTTAGCTAGAACTAAATAGCAAAACAAAGTTTCATTGTGCTGAGATAATTCAACGCAAAATGCATCATTATTCCATGAAATTCACAACAATTAGCATAGAAAATTATATGTCTTTGTCAAATTTCGAGACGTGTGCCTTAATCCAAATGGCACCAGACATTACCCTTCCCCTCCGTGGCATCTGCATAACCAATGTCCGGTCCAAGTATCTTGCACAAAGATAGACAGAAAATATCAGACTAGTTAAAACCGTCTGGTAATAATAGATATAAATAGCAGATTATGACAAGCCATCATCATCAGCCTAGACAAATAGACATACTATAATATTATATTGTGCACATTTTAAGGGGAGGCAGACCGTTTTTTTGGACCCCCTTCTCCCTAATGTTGAGCCCCACTAGTTTTGAGATTATAAGACTTTCGGCCCATTAGTTTGGCGATTTTAACACCTTTCGCCCCATTTCGTTGTCAATTTTAAGACCTTTCGTGCCATTTAGGTGTCTATTATTTCCTGGCGAACGAAAGCGAGCCTGCAATTTTAAGAGAAACCGGCCTTCGGCCGGAAAATTTTCTACCGAAAAATTTACAGATTTATCGACAACTAAATGGCACGAAAGATCTAAATATTAACACAGAAACGGGCGAAAGTATTAACATTTGAAAAACTAATTAAGCATAAAGGAAAAGGGCGTTCAGAAAAACAACAAAATATTTCCCCTTAAGCCCATAACTCATTGGGATCATCTTCTCATCTCCAAACTCTGTGTGTGAAGGCAGCAACTACTCAAGAACAAGTACCTCGAGTATCGCAATTATCCGACAAACTTCCCAGGGTGGTAATTGGGAGATCCAAGAAGGCCGGGATAGTGGGGCGTCATACAATATTAATCAATAGTTAATGAGATAATTTCGGGTACCAAATGAATGGGCTGACCATGTGTTTTCGTAATACATATATTCGTTCTCGAAATATTGTGAGAACAAAAAGGCATACACACACCCACACACACACACACACTCGCATACATACACACATACCAAAGTTCGTTTCATCGTTCACCACCGCCAATGGCTCTCCTCTCATTCCACTGACCAAGCTGGTGAACAAGCTTACATCCTTTCTATCGAAAATTACCTAGTGCAGTTGGTTTAGCAACCTACCCGTATCCCGGACCACTTTGGAGATCGGCCCAACATTCTTGACTTGTTTCTAAATTCTAACCCTTCCGCTTATACTGTCGATCTTTTCTTTCCTGTGGGTTCCTCCGACCATAAACTAATCTCTGTCACCTGTCCTATCTCTCCAGTACGGCCACTCGATCCTCCCAGCCGGCGGCGCTTGTAGCACTTACGTGCTGCCGACTGGGAGTCCCTTCGGCAGTACTTCATTGATTTCCAATGGAATTATTTTTGCTTCCGTGGCCTCCCTCGGGGAGTGCAGAATGCATTACCAAGGTTATCCTCTCAGGCATGGAAGCATACATCCCATTTTCTTTCTCTCAGTCTAATGAAAACAAATCCTTGTTTACTCACTCTTGTTCTACTGCTGTCCGTAATAAGGGAGGATGCATTCAAACGGTACCATCGCCTTCAAACAAGAGAATCCACTCATTCCCTACAATCTCTCTCTACACACCGTAATGTTGCATCTCTCATTCTTCTACAGCTATTATAATAATCAATGTTCTTCACAGCTCTCAATGTTTTTCAGAGCTCTCTCAATGTACACCCCCTCCCTTACGGAGAGTGGAGGGCACCCGCCTTTCAACACAGTCCAACTCTCCAACTCTCAAACCCAAGATTGAAATGTTTTTCCCGGTAATTTTCTTGAAAAGACTCGCAGCCTTATTTGAGAGTTTTTTTGGCCAATTTTTTTTGGCAATGGTAGGTTTGATGCTATTAGTTATAATTCCACTGTGGGAGAAACCCTATATAACCCCATTATCCAACAATCTTAAGATAACTCCCTCCGATAGTGGGGAGGGCTATAAAGATCAGGGAAAATGTGGGGTTAAAGTAATATAGTAAAATAATGAAGAATAGGAATGTGTGAAATGCCAAAAATGCCACTTTTCCGAAATCCGAGCCAAGTTTTGTCGAAACTTGGCTCGGATTTTCAATAATTTCAGACACTGAAAAGAGCATTTTCTAAAAATCCGAGCCAAGTTTTGTCGAAAGTTGGCTCGGATTTTGCATAATTTCAGACACTGAAAAGAGCATTTTCTAAAAATCCGAGCCAAGTTTTGTCGAAAGTTGGCTCGGATTGTCCAAAATTTCAGAGACTCAAAAGAGCATTTTCTAAAAATCCGAGCCAAGTTGTGTCCAAAGTTGGCTCGGAGTTTCCATAATTTCATAGACACAAAAGGTAACTTTGAAAATATGCAAGCAAAGTGTTTTCCAAAGTTGGCTCGGATTTTGCATTAATATCAGACACACAAAGGGTCACTTTTTATGGTAACATTCAAGGAGATTACACCAGGGCTCTTCTTCTTCCCTCTGACCAGGTATAGGCTATCCTAGTGTTTACTATCGTATACCCCTTTGAAAGGACATTAGCCTAACCTAACAACCTTACCTAACCTAACCTAGTATTATGGGTGCCTATAGCCCTTTGAAAGGACATTAGCCTAACCTAACAACCTTACCTAACCTAACCTAGTATTATGGGTGCCTATACCCCTTTGAAAGGACATTAGCCTAACCTAACAACCTTACCTAACCTAACCTAGTATTATGGGTGGGGGCTGCCGCCCCCACACCCCCGCTATTTGACATCTTTTTGGTATTATGGGTGCCTATACCCCTTTGAAAGGACATTAGCCTAACCTAACAACCTTACCTAACCTAACCTAGTATTATGGGTGCCTATAGCCCTTTGAAAGGACATTAGCCTAACCTAACAACCTTACCTAACCTAACCTAGTATTATGGGTGCCTATACCCCTTTGAAAGGACATTAGCCTAACCTAACAACCTTACCTAACCTAACCTAGTATTATGGGTGGGGGCTGTCGCCCCCACACCCCCGCTATTTGACATCTGTTTGGTATTATGGGTGCCTATACCCCTTTGAAAGGACATTAGCCTAACCTAACAACCTTACCGAACCTAACCTAGTATTATGAGTGGGGGCTGCCGCCCCCACACCCCGCTATTTGACATCTTTAGACAGATTTTTGGTGTATTAATACCAGTCAACTAACGTACCGAGGCCAACATCGCACTGAAGGACTACATCTTGACAAGGTAATTTGTTTATGCAGAACCAATACACAATATTGAGGACTTTGAGGATGTGGGCATTTTCAAAGAATGTGTCTTTCACAGCACTAACATTATACCTACATCGTGATTTCCTGAGTGCATGGTGAACGTAATCTGTATTCTGTTTGTCACATCTAAACTTCTTTTGTTGTCTATTTTCACTCACTTGCAATTCACTGCCACATGTACTACACTTACCAGTTGCCAAGACTAACTTATGCTGAACATGAAAATCCCATGTAGCTTCCTTGGTTCGCAAAATGTCCCCCAATTTATGACAGGAGAGACTACAACCTGCACAAGCGGCCATGACAGTTACAAATCTGCCGGGCTGTTTGACGTTTCTGTCAGCTGAGAGAAGGAATGGCAACAATATGCGCCGATTCGTGCGCAAGAGCAAATATATGTAATAATACTAAAACTACAAGGGAAATGGGAAATAAAAATGCCAGAAAGGATTGAACAAATACCGGGAAAACTATGAAACAAATACAAGCACAATGTAATGTTGCAAATGTGTATATTAGACATACAGTAACATCTTTGTAAAACATAACACTTTACCGTAGCGAGTGTACTCCATTGCGAACACGTCCGTAGCGGAGCTCTCAAGATTGAGGGAGTGAAGAAGAAGAGTTTGTTTACGCGCGGGACTCTATTTTTATCGACATAATCGAGAGTTACAAAACTTATCAAAACTATTCTACCACAACGGAATCTATGTGAGTATATTATAAGGATTCCATAGAGCTTCACTTTCCCTAATAAATTATGTATAATAACGCTGCGAGTCTATTCCCTATAATTATCTTTTTCCCAGTCCTTCTTCTACTCAACAAGCATGCTTTAGAACTGCCTCCCTCAATCTATCTTTCCCTCATCCTATGACTGAAACTGCTTCAAGCTCCGTGTGTCCAGACATTATGATTTTAACATACCTTGATGTTTGCTCTCTGTCAACTTTGGGGGAGACACTTGTTACAAACAGCTTTACCTTTAGTCTCTTTCATTCATATAGCAAATACAAAAATACTAACTTATATGGCAAGTTTAAAGTTACTGTGTTATTTATCGTGATGTGTATGCAGTTTTTGCGAAATAACCTGAATACTGCTAATGGCAACCACAACTATTATCATCGCTACCAACACCGTAACAACATAATTATATTCTCACGAACCCCCATGTTCGAATCCCAGACTTTCTATTACGTTCTTAGAGAAGGTTCCATAGAAGAGGATTATTCAGCCTGTGACTCCAGCTCTATATCATCCCATCCCCTTGCTCAAGGGAGACGGTAATACTATCAGGTCCTTGCGAGAAAAAAATTCCGAGCCCCGAACTTGGATTGATCCCGGGTCCCCATGGATTGTCGCAGCCCCCACAATCACAAACATAACACTAATCACCACAATCACAACAGTCCCCACCATAAACGCAACAGCCCCAAGAATATCCAGAATCACAACATCCATAATCACCTCAGGGTCTAGTCATTATCAGAACAACAACAACAACCACCACATCAAGATCCCAAACTACCTCAGCCACCCCTTTTAAATCCTCAACTCCCACTACAATAGGAAACACAAGTACGTCAATCATAATCCCCTCCACCACCACCACCACCACAACAATATCAAACAACAGCACCCCCAAAACACTATCTACCAACAATTGTGGTATAGTGGTTAGCGCGTTTTGTCTCATATACGAAGGTTCTCGGGTTCGATTCCGGGTATAAAAACATGTAGTTTTCTCACACCCAATGCCATTCTTCACCTAACAGTATTTTGGAACCTGGAATAAGTGCTAAAGGGTAGAGGCAGGGAAATGAGCGCTGCGGTAACGTGCATGTGTCCCAAGTGTACGCCCCAACTTTGCCTCACTGCCATAAAAACCACAAGCACCACAAATATAGCCACACATACATACACATACTGCACCACAACCAGCACAAATATAACCACACCACATACTCCACCACAGCCACCACTATTTGTACCACCACCATCAAAACCACAACCACCACCAATATAACCAAACACACACATATACTTCACCAGTCACCACTATCAGTAGCACCACCACCAAAACCACAAACACTACAAATATAACTACACACACACATACTTCACCACAGCCATCACTATCTGTGCCACCACCACCACCACCACCACAGATATAACCACACACACATACTCCACCACAGCCATCACTATCTGTGCCACCACCACCAAAACCACCACCACCACAGATATAACCACACACACATACTCCACCACAGCCATCACTATCTGTGCCACCACCACCAAAACCACCACCACCACAGATATAACCACACACACATACTCCACCACAGCCATCACTATCTGTGCCACCACCACCACCAACACAGATATAACCACACACACATACTCCACTATAACCACCACTCTTAGTACCACCCACAACAACCATTACAAATATAACCACACACACATACTCCACCACAACCACCACTATCAGTAGCACCACCACCACAATCACCACAAATATTACACACACATGTACTCCACCACAATCAACCATTATCAGCACCACCACCACCACCAAAACCACCACAACTATACCCACACAAACTCCACCACACACACACACACACACACACACACACACACACACACACACACACACACACACACACACACACACCTCCCCGTGGCGTAACTGATAGCGCGTCTGGCTCACAACCAGAAGGTCCCGGGTTCGAGACCCGGGCGGGGAAGAGACATTTGGGCAAGTCTCCTAACGGTGTAGCCTCTGTTCACCTAGCAGTATAAATAGGAACCTGGTATAAGTGGACGAAGTTGTGACGTCCCATCTGGGGTTGGTGATCGGTTACAAGGTGAGATGGGTATCGTACTGGTCAACCTAAGCTACTGGTCAGCCTAAGCCTTCGGGTGAGACGGGTACCGTAGTGAGAATGGTACCGTACAGATTAACCCTAATCCTTCGTTTCCAGATGTCGCCAATTGGCTAAAATACAGACTACACACACATCCACAGCCATTCCAACGATACATAAACACTTAACATGCATTTCACGCAATACATTCCCAGTTAAGGAGGCGCGATAATAATGAGCTAAGCTCGCATTGCGTGGATTCCCCTTGACGAACAAGCAAGTGAAATACACACACACACACACACACACACACACACACACACACACACACACACACACACACACACACACACACACCAGCATCCACCACTATCAGTACCACCAACGCCTAATTATGACAAGCACCAGCAACGGTCCAATAATTTTCGCTCAGTACCAGTCATTATAACAACCGCCTCTCCAATCTTACACTAATTTCCACCCGTAAATTGCGAGACCGCCCGAAAAAAACAAAAAACAAAAATTGTTTATATAATGGCATCGGCGAACTCGGAGAAAAATTATTAATTGTAAGTCGTAAATTTGATAAGTGATCGTTAATTCTTGGGTGCGGATTTCTTGTAGGCTCGGTGGAATTAACTAGCCTTCGTTATTTTCCACGGGGCTTCACGATGGAAAACAGTTAAATTAATGTTTGCATAATTTTGGGGGTTGGGGAGGTGTGGGTAAGATTGGGTTTGCTGTAATTCGCCCTATTTTCATAATTTGTTTGTCAGTGTTGTGGCGTATATCGGGATGTTTCTATTCATTTAATTTGTTTAGCGCCGAAACGCAGTTCGGCGGAGACTGTGTGAAGTGTATGTTTGTTTGTTTATCTGTCTGTCTGTATATCCCATTGTTCTTTTTTAAGCAACAGATACTCAAAAACTCTTAAACTTATCTGGATTAATATGCTTCAACATCTTCGTTTGAAATATAATTAGAAACTAAATATTTTAGTGAAGTTTCAACAATACGTATCATCCCTCACTTGTTTAAGTGAACCCATTCAGAAATGAAGAGTATATAATCTTGATTGAATTGGTTGATCTAATGCTACTAATAATTAGTGGAAGACATACAATGCAACATTTGGTGGTGATAATAATAAATAACAGTAATAATAATATTTAGTCTTTCCTTAACCCCTTCTGTACAGGAGACGTCTTTTAAAATTAATTCTAGCTATATTTAGACGATTTTGTGGAGTTTCAGAAGGATGTGTGGCAATAAAAAGGGTTAAGTGAGATGGTTCTAAGCCTTCTAATTGCTGGAGGCACTTTTTAAACTGAATAAAATCGTCTAATAGTAGCTAGAATAAAATGTAATAGATGTCACGGTACATAAGGGGTTACGCGTCCATTGATATAGAGATTATGACTACCCCTCTGAGCAGATAAACGACAGTTTAATACCCCAGATAAGACTTCACTTATGTCTGCTAACTCTAGATGACTACATACTGCTAGGTGAACAGCAGCTGTAAGAAGACTGCCCAGTGCCCATCCATCTTGCCTTATCTGGGAATCGAACCAGGACCAATTTGATTGCGAGTCAATTGCGAATATTTAAGGCGCCAGATTCAACAACGCCCACACCCATCTCGCTCAAAGCTACCATCACCTCATCTCCGGCCAACACAACCTGCCCAACACCCCTACCGATCGTCAACCCACTGCTGAACACACTATCATTTATTACCCCTTTACCTAAGAGAAATTGAAGAACCAGACTAGCAACAACATAAAAGCCAACCCTGCCAGCCACCAGAGTAGAGAGAAGACCGGAAACCAACCCCGTAACAACATCTCAGTCTACCTTTCCAGTCTAAGAAAACAGTATGAAATAGTCAACCCTGCCAATCAGCCAGACAGAAAATGAGGGTCACCTAAAACTACCTGCCACCTCATTAACCCTTTACCTGGCCACCCAGGACAGGAAGGGCATAAGTCCATCCCCTTACTGAGAACACTTGTGGCACTTATTCCCCGGAATCCAAACCCCAGCAAGAGACACATAAAAGAATATAGAGGCGAGGAAGGAGCGTTTATTTAGTAGCTTTAACTACTTCGAGAACTTCCATTCAGAAGCACACTTGTTGCTTACACATGGCGAGGCCCCCTGAACTTACACAGGCTGAAAACTATCACTTACACAGGTTTTCCCAATCGAGTTGCTTACACAGGTCTCAAGAGTGCTGCTTACACAGATCACTCAACCAGTGTTGCTTACACATAACAGTCAGTCAATTATGTTTACACAAGCCACTTTATACTTGTTAACCGAGGAATCTGTGCATACCTGTATGCCTGATAAAGTGTCTCCATTATCGAGTACAGCTTCATGCCAGCAGAGAAAGTTCAAGATACCAGCCGTGGCGCCACTATCACCGACTAGCCACGCTCCAGAGAAGAGATCGATGACAGAAGAAGTAGAAAAGAGACCAGAGCTCGGACCTGCCTGAGACCCCTGGAAAAACTATCTCCATGAGATAGGAGCAAAGGACTTTGAGTGATATTGCTGTTCTCCTTTGGTGAGATCCCTCCTCAATATTAACTTCAATAATACACACTACTATCCCTTGTATTGATAAAGGAGGTATATTTACACATACCTGTATATGTTATATAGGCCGCTCTGCCTACAATACTATGCTTTAAATAAACCTTTCCTTAACGTCCTCACACATACATCAACCTAGAAATACTCAGTATTCACCTGCTCTCTCTCTCTCTCCCTTCTGTATTATGTCCTATTCTCTTACAGGTTCCAACGATTCAGACTCCGTGTATATATGTTAACCACTTTAGATATTATTATTCTCGTACATTCACCTTAAATCAAGTCTTGTATTACTCTGTTTTATCTATAAATATAATCCTTATAAACCGTATACATGTACTCTGTCCTAGCCTTAGTCTCCCAGTTACCTTAAGATACTCCAAAAAGGTTATTCTACTAACTCGATGTTCGTGGCGTTTTAATATTACGTTAATATTTCAAGACAAGACAGTATTCTACCTATGTTAAAAATAATGTGTTTTATTACGTGTACCATACTTCTTTACATAACTCTAGCCACACATCACAATTCATGAGAGAAACAAGATAATATGTTGTCAGATTGAGATGAACATATTAGAGACAATATTAATCAGGAGCACCATTAAGCAGCTGTGTTTACCATTCACTCACACCTCATGTACCACAGATTGTACTCTCTCTCTCTCTCTCTCTCTCTCTCTCTCTCTCTCTCTCTCTCTCTCTCTCTCTCTCTCTCTCTCTCCAACATATCCAGCCATCCACGAACACCCTCACCGTTTGCATTAACTACATACATTCTGTAAAAAATAAGCATTCCAATTAGTTTGTATTAATTTAAAATAATCAGCTTATCCAATCAGGCACAGTAAACAAACTCGGTAGAAAGACGGTAGCGTTCATCAATGTTGTTTTAACTGAACACATTATACTGGCAGCGCAATCAGCTTACATTAAGACGTTCGCCCCATATCTCGCCTAGTTGATTCGCTCATTATTATTGTATTTTTTATTTTATTTTATTTTATTTATATATTTAGTTTGCTTCCTAGGCCTCCGTGAAGTTGAAAAAACACCCCCATGAAATAAATGTGTACTTTATTTCGGTAGAAAACAGTCCCGGCCAAAGGCCGGATTCTCCTAAATTATAGGCTCGTTATTGTTTACCAGCAATAAATCGACACCTAAATGGAACGAAAGGTCATACAATTGTCAAATAAAAGGTCGAAAGGTCTTAAAATCGCGAAACTAATGGGGCAAACGTCTTACATTTTCAATACTATAGGGGCTAAACATGAAGGAGAAAGGGGTCCATTAAAACATCTTCTGAACGTAATTTCTCTCATACCAATCCACCTTCATCTAACCTCAGCTTAACCCTTTTAAAAGACTATTACACATATTCCCTCATTGAAGCTTAGTCTACTGGATATCCACAGTAGCTATGTGCGTACCGTGTATATGCCATTGTCAAATATGTTGTGTCTCTCTACGCCCAAACGCTTGGGATTATGGAGAGGAGTTCTGAATGGACTACTCAAAGAGTAGGGGTTGTTTTTAGTTTATATATATATATTGAATCGTGCTAGCTTTTTCTGGAATGTTTACGTGCATAGTTCACTATCACAGGATCAGGATATACCCGTACAGGATATGGGTTCCTTAGCAATTATGTTATTATATGAAGATAGAATGATAACGTGCTATACAGTAGCTAAACTCCTTTCATAATTGTTTATTTTAATAATTTGTATTTTGTTTCGAAGTTTAGCTAACTCTTCTTACTTACTCTTCAAAATATGAGCGTAGCAGCTTGAGTGTGGGTGAACTGACTTGTGGGCAAACTGACTTGTGGGTGAATTGATATGTGGGTGAACTGACTTGTAGGCAAACTGACTTGTAGGCGAATTAATATGTGGGTGAACTGATTTGTAGGCAAACTGACTTGTGGGCGAACTGACTTGTAGGCAAACTGCTTGTGGGCGAATTTATTTATAGGAAAACTGGCCTATGGGCGAACTGCACTGTGGGCGAACAAACATATAAATGCACTAATTGTTGGGTGATATGACCTAGTGGTCCAACTGTCCTTTTGGTACACTATTTGTGGGCGAACTGGACTGTATACGAAATAACTCTACATTCCCTTCCACTTCCAACCCCGTCCCGTGTCTGCATTTTTACTCATTATGATTCAATATTCGTAACAGCTTGCGTTCTGCCGTGGAGATTTTTTTTTGCAGAATAATCTAGCTATACTTAATTAATTGAGACTCTTTGTTGGGAGCGGTGTTGTGCTTTCCGTGTGAGTGGCTGCCTGTGATGAGCTGTGTGGGTGTGTGTATGTGTTTGGTTTGTGTGTGTGTATCTGTTTGTGTGTATGTGTTTGTGTTTGGTTGTGTGTGTGTGCTTTTGGTTGTGTGTGTGCTTGGTTGTGTGTGTGTGTGTTTGTTTTTGGTTGTGTGTGTTTGGTTGTGTATGTGTGTGTTTGGTTGTGTGTGTGTATTTGGGTGTGTGTATGTGTGTTTTTGGTTGTGTGTGTTTGTTTTTGGTTTGTGTTTGGTTGTTGTTGTTGCTGTTCCCCAGGCTGCCTGGCCGAACAGCCCCAAGGCCCCGAGCAAGACCAAGGCCATAACTGAGCGCCCCCACAGAACCCTACCTGCCTACCACAATAAAGCCTGGGTGACCGAAGCCACTCCATGGCGGGGAGCTGAGGAGGGTGCGAAAACGCCCGGGAAACCAAAGCCCCACCCAGGGCCCTGTGCCCCTCAGCAATTATGAAGAGAAAGTTGAGGGGCAAAGGAAAAATGTGACGCTTTGGCTTCCAATCTTGGTAGATTGGGAGGTCAATCCACGGAAGAGACGCAGTCACTTGAGATTTAGAAAATATATAAGTAAAAGGAACAGTCAGATTAAGCTATGGGTATGGCAGAGATCGCTCAGTTCTCACTCTGATAGACAAGCCCATCACCACAGGTTTGTGTTTGGTTGTGTGTGTTTGTGTTTGGTTGTGTGTGTTTGTGTTTGGTTGTGTGTTTGTTTTTTGGTTGTGTGTTTGTGTTTGGTTGTGTGTGTTTGTTTTTGGTTGTGTGTGTTTGTGTTTGGTTGTGTGTGTTTGTTTTTAGTTGTGTGTGTTTGTTTTTGGTTGTGTGTGTTTGTTTTTTGGTTGTGTGTGTTTGTTTTTGGTTGTGTGTTTGTTTTTTGGTTGTGTGTTTGTGTTTGGTTGTGTGTTTGTTTTTGGTTGTGTGTGTTTGTTGTTGGTTGTGTGTTTGTGTTTGGTTGTATGTTTGGTTGTGTGTGTGTTTGTGTTTGGTTGTGTGTGTGTGTGTTTGGTTGTGTGTGTGTGTTTGGTTGTATGTGTGTGTATGGTTGTGTGTGTGTTTGGTTGTGTGTGTTTGTGTTTGGTTGTGTGTGTGTGTTTGGTTGTGCGTGTTTGTGTTTGGTTGTGTGTGTATGTTTGGTTGTGTGTATGTGTGTGTTTGGTTGTGTGTGTTTGGTTGTGTGTATGTGTGTTTTTTGGGTTGTGTGTTTGTTTTTTGGTTGTGTGTTTGGTTGTGTGTGTCTTTGTTTGGTTGTGTATGTGTGTGTTTGGTTGTGTGTATGTGTGTGTTGTATTGTGTGTGTCTGTGTTTGGTTGTGTATGTGTGTGTTTGGTTGTGTGTGTCTGGGTTTGGTTGTGTGTGTCTGTGTTTGGTTGTGTATATGTGTGTTTGGTTGTGTGTGTCTGTTTGGTTGTGTGTATGTGTGTGTTTGTTTGTGTATGTCTGTGTTTGGTTGTGTGTGTCTGTGTTTGGTTATGTGTGTGTGTCTGTGTTTGGTTGTGTGTGTTTGGTTGTGTGTGTCTGTGTTTGGTTGTGAGTGTCTGTGTTTGGTTGTGTGCTGTCTGTTTGGTTGTGTGTATGTCTGTTTGGTTGTGTGTGTATGTGTGTGTTTGGTTGTGTGTGTTTGGTTGTGTGTGTGTGTGTGTTTGGTTGTGTGTGTGTGTGTTTGGTTGTGTGTTTGGTTGTGTGTGTTTGTGTTTGGTTGTGTGTGTCTGTGTTTGGTTGTGTGTATGTCTGTTTGGTTGTGTGTGTTTGGTTGTGTGTGTGTGTTTGGTTGTGTGTATGTGTGTGTTTGGTTGTGTGTGTGTGTGTTTGGTTGTGTGTTTGGTTGTGTGTGGTTGTGTGTGTCTGTGTTTGGTTGTGTATGTCTGTGTTTGGTTGTGTGTATATCTGTGTTTGGTTGTGTGTGTATGTGTGTGTTTGGTTGTGTGTGTCTGTGTTTGGTTGTGTGTGTCTGTGTTTGGTTGTGTGTATGTCTGTGTTTGGTTGTGTGTGTGTGTGTTTGGTTGTGTGTGTATGTGTGTGTTTGGTTGTGTGTGTGTGTTTGGTTGTGTGTGTATGTGTGTGTTTGGTTGTGTGTGTGTGTTTGGTTGTGTGTGTCTGTGTTTGGTTGTGTGTGTCTGTGTTTGGTTGTGTGTGTATGTGTGTGTTTGGTTGTATGTGTGTGTGTTTGGTTGTGTGTGTATGTGTGTGTTTGGTTGGGTGTGTCTGTGGTTGGTTTTAGTTGTGCTTGGTTGTTTATGTGTTTGTTTTTTGTATGTGTATAAAATAATAACAATAATTATAACTAATAATAATATAAATAAAAATAATAATAACCGGTTAATATCAAGCCGGCAACCAGTGAGGATGAAAATACGCAAACTTAAAATGGATCGTATCCCAAGGGATCAACAAACTGATCCTGGCTGCTAACGAGAACCCCAACATACCCCCAAGAGAGTCTGACGTGGGCAGGAGACTTTGTGGGTCCCCAGAGACTTGTCCATCCAGACATCACGGCCAGTACAACTTTTTGAGAGAAATTTAACCTGCCGGGGCTTAGGGATAAACTCCCGACACCAGAGCTAGCACTCCCAGTAATGTGATTAAGCGCGCTGGGCTACCGTCTGTGTGTATGGGTGTGTGTGTGTGTGTTGGATGGGTTTATATGTTCGGTAATGTGTGTGTGTGTGTGTGTTTGTTGGGATGGGCTAGTTTGTTTGGTTGTGAGTGTGTGTGTGTGTTTGTTGATGGTCTCGTTTGTTTTGTTGTGAGTGTGTGTGTGTGTTTGTTGGGATGGGCTTGTTTGTTTTGTTGTGAGTGTGTGTGTGTTTGTTGGGATGGGCTTGTTTGTTTTGTTGTGAGTGTGTTTGTTGGGATGGGCTTGTTTGTTTTGTTGTGAGTGTGTGTGTGTGTGTTTGTTGGGATGGGCTAGTTTGTTTTGTTGTGAGTGTGTGTGTGTGTTTGTTGGGATGGGCTTGTTTGTTTTGTTGTGAGTGTGTGTGTGTGTGTTTGTTGGGATGGGCTTGTTTGTTTTGTTGTGAGTGTGTGTGTGTTTGTTGGGATGGGCTTGTTTGTTTTGTTGTGAGTGTGTGTGTGTGTGTGTGTTTGTTGGGATGGGCTCGTTTGTTTTGTTGTGAGTGTGAGTGTGTGTGTGTTTGTTGGGATGGGCTTTTTTGTTTTGTTGTGAGTGTGTGTGTGTGTTTGTTTGGTTGTGAGTGTGTGTGTGTGTGTGTGTGTTTGTTGGGATGGGTTTTTTTGTTTTGTTGTGAGTGTGTGTGTGTGTGTGTGTTTGTTGGGAGGGGTTTGTTTGGTTGTGAGTGTGTGTTTGTTTGTTGGGATGGGCTCGTTTGTTTTGTTGTGAGTGTGTGTGTGTCCTTGGACCTCTGCTATTTCTGATCCACATCAACAGACACGTCTTACACTCGTCTGTAGCTTCTTTTGCCGATGACACCAGGGTACTGAAGGAAGTTTCTTCAGTATCTGATGCCGAACAATTACAAACTGATCTGGCATAATTTTACTCGTGGGCAGAGCATAATAACATGTCCTTCAACGACAACAAATTTGAGCATATACAGTGCAGTTCAGGGGGAATCAATATACTACAATGCACACACGTTTGCAGCACCGGACGGTTCACATATAGACACCAAGGAGTATATAAGAGACCTAGGAATTACCCTCAGTTGTGACGGAAACTTTACCCAACATATACAAAATGTGGTAAATTAGAAGGCACGAAGCCAGGCTGGCTGGATCCTTCGCATTTTCCGGACACGTGAAAGGCTTCCTATGCTGGCGTTATACAAGTCACTCGTGATACCATTGCTAGAGTACTGTTGTCAGCTGTGGAGTCGGTGGCGAGCAGGAGAGAAGCAGTCACTTGAAACAGTACAATGATCTTTCACCGATAGAATATCTGACGTCCGACATTTAGACTATTGGACAAGGTTACGTGAACTTGACCTTTACTCACTAGAAAGACTTAGAGAAAGGTACGCTGAATTATACATCTACAAAATATTGACCGAAAAATCTGTAAATAACTTGAATATACGGTTTAGCATCCACCAACGACAGGATGGGCTCTGCCATATTGAAAAGATATACCCCAGAGCAAGTACAAGAATCAAGACACTCAAAGAAAATGCTTTCGCTATAAGAGGGCCACTCCTCTTCAATGCACTGCACAGACACCTGCGTGACTCAGCGGAACATAACCTTGAACGTTTCAAGAACCAACTAGATAAATTCCTACGGATAATACCCGATCAACCCAAGCTGCCACATTACCACCTCTGCGCTGCCAGCAACAGCATCATAGACCAGATGGCGAAGAGACGAGCAGACGGGTTATACTAGTGGCGGTGCATCAGCGTGGCCACGGGCAGCAACTACTGCCTGAAACTACTCGCCACAGGAACCACAGGTGTGTGTGTGTGTATTTGTTGGGACGGGCTCGTTTGTTTAGGTGTGTGTGTGTGTGTGTGTGTGTTTTTTGGGACGGGCTCGTTTGTTTGGTTGTGAGTGTGTGTGTGTGTTTGTTGGGACGGGCTCATTTGTTTAGTTGTGTGTGTGTGTGTTTGTTTTTTGGGACAGGCTCGTTTGTTTGGTTGCGAGTGTGTGTGTGTGTATGTTTGTGTTTGTTGGGACGGGCTCGTTTGTTTAGTTTGTGTGTGCTTGTTTGTTGGGATGGGCTCGTTTGTTTGGTTGTGGGCGAAGACTTCGACGACGACGGTGAAGACTTCGACGACGACACCGAAGACTTCGACGACGAGTGTGTGTGTGTGTGTGTGTGTTTGTTGGGACGGGCTCGTTTGTTTGGTTGTGAGTGTGTGTGTGTGTTTGCTGGGACGGGCTCGTTTGTTTGGTTGTGAGTGTGTGTGTGTGTGTGTGTTTGTTGGGACGAGTTTGTCTGTTTGGTTGTGTGAGGGTGTGTTTGTGATGTTTTGTTGGGGTGGAATTATCTGTTTGGTTGTAAGTGTGTGTGTGTGTGTGTGTTTTTTTTGTATTTGTTTTTTGTGGGGGTTTTTTTTTGGGGGGGGGATTGTCTGTTTTGTTATGAGTGTGTGTGTGCGTGGATGTATTTTTGTGTGTGTGCGTGCGCGCTATTGTTGGGTTGGGATTGTCTGTTTGGTTGTACAGTATGTGTGTGTGTGTGTGTTCGTGTGTGGAAAAGCGGTGGTGTGCTTTAAGGTACTGAATTGACTAAATATGTAGGTTTGCAAGTACAATAGGTTTGGGGCGACAGTTTAAGTGTACACACCTCTTTAAAATACGTTGAAATGTAGTATTTTATGTTAGGTTAGTTTAATACGTTGAAATGTAGTATTTTAGGTTAGGTTAAGTTAGATCTAGATAGTTTTATTTAGGTAGTGTGTCTGTCTGGTAGTGTGTGGACGGGGGATGAATTCAATTAAGGGGGTCACCGGATTTTTTTATCTTTCTCTCCTTTTCTCTCTTTCCCAGGCTTGTATTCATTCGGCCCCATTCAGCCAACTGTTTTAAGACCTTTATCCCCATACAGGAATCGATGTCTTCCTGGCGAGCGATAGCGAGCCAGCATTGTATAGAGAAATCTGGCTTCGCCGGAGACATTTTTCTATCGAAAAATTTACAAATTTAGCTTGCTGTCAAAACAAAACCAAATATATGCTGGCTCGCTATCGCTCGCCAGGAAAATATTGACACCTGGATGGGGGTAAACGTCTTAAAACAGTAGGTTGAATGGGGCCGAATGAATAAAAGCCAAAGAGAGAGGGAGAAAAAGAGAAAAACAAGCGAGGTGGGGTCCCTTAAGGCCGGGATCAGTGATTCGGGTAGACTTGATGTGTGCCTGTTTGTATTTTGGTCGCGTATATTATTCTGTTAGTAATTGTTGTTTGCCTGTTTTGTGAGGGGTTTATTCCTGTTGTCTATTCCTCCCCTTTACTTCCTTTTGACATTTCCATATATACAGTATAATTGGTGGAGATTTGCTTTCAGAAACACATTAGGAATAATATCTTACACACACACACACACACACACACACACACACACACACACACACACACACACACACACACACACACACACACACACACACACCTCGAATATAAAGTTTCCTTGGTTTATTTGATTATTTCAATATCATGGCGTTTTGCATAATTATATGTTTTTCAATTAATTCCATCATTCTCTCTGGCCATGGAAAAAATAAAATAAAACTAAGTTCATTAGTGTCATAGTAGCCTATTGTTTTAAGGGGAGGTTTTTAGTTAGTTCCCTAGACCTCCATCAAGCTTAAAATTACACCCTCTAGGCCCCCTTTCAAGATAAATGTGTACATTTTTCGGTAGAAAAATGTCCCGGCCAAAGGCCGCTTCCTCTTAAATTACAGGCTCGCTATCGCTCGCCAGGAAAAAATCGACACCTAAATTGCATGAAAGGTCTTAAAATTGACAGAAATGGGGCGAAAGTTCTTAATTATTGGGCGAACGTCTTAAAATATCAAAAGCAATGGGGCTAAACATGAGGGAGAAAGGGGTCCAGAAAAAAATCCCTCAAGTGGAAATGTCCCCTTAAAGTCCGCGACAGCCTGGCCTTGCTCAATAATATGCTGTTTTGCTGCCCCGAATTAGCAAGTTAAATTGCATCATTTATAGTTCGCCTACACAATACCACGAAATGTCATTGTCTGTGAATTAATAGGCTAAATTCAAATGATAAAGGGTATTTGTCTGGCTCCAACAATGGCAACAGGGCTAGAAGTTGCAAAGGTCATTTTTCATCCCCAGAATGTAAATAGTGTTGTCTCCCATTCCTCCAGGCTTGGTGTTTGGGACATCACTAATAATGTAGTTCTGTTTATGTCTGTTAATGGATACAAAATTTAAGAGAGTAGTGCTGGGTTTTTGGTCTATATAAAGTATTTATATATATATATATATATATATATATATATATATATTTTTTTTTTTTTTTTTAGTTTCCTCGCTAGACCTCCATCAAGCTTAAAGAAACACCCCCTAGATCCCTTTTCAAGATAAATGTGTACATTTTTCGATAGGAAAATGTCCCGGCCATAGGCCGGTTCCCTCTAAAATTACAGGCTCGCTGTCGCTCGCCAGGAAAAAATAAATGCCTAATTTGTACGAAAGGTCTTAATATTGACAAAGAAATGAGGCGAAAGTCTCAAAATCGCCAAACTAATGGAACGAACGTCTTAAAACTTCAAAACAAATATGCTAAACATGAGGGAGAAGGGGGTCCATAAAAAGTGAGTACTACCCCCGTAAAGAGGCTAGGGGCAGACAGTTCCGCCCAGGGAAGGACTGCTACAGACGGGTGATGGGAGATTGAAGGAACTACCTGGATTGCTCTTTCGCTGCCAGGCCCTTAGTTGCTGATTATATATACTTTTGTTCCTTACACCTAGGGGATCAAGTTAGCCCCAATTTCATAAACAAAATTAGCACTAATACTATCAAGTTCCCTTTCAACATCTGATTACGTACTGTGTTTCTGTGTTCTGGCTATCATCAGACGATTGTATTCAGATTACGAAGGGCATATGGAAGTCATAGGGTTAATTGAGATATAATTGCCTTATAATTGCCACATGTATAGTATTTATAAACTGTATAAATTCGTCTACTGATAGCCAGAATAAACTGTCAAAATGCGTGATAATCTTCAAAAGGCTATGCCATACACCTGTTACATTAAGGTAATGCGTCTGAACTTTAACCGGTCATTGATGCATATGGTGTTCGGCCGGGATTTTCGGGGTGCCCTTGTGGGTTGATTGAGTGTTCAGAGCTGCTGTGGGAGAATTTTATGTTTTTCGGTTGATGATGAGATGACCAAGGGACTTGGTTTGACCTCTCCTAAATGTTATGATAGATCAAAACTTTATCGGAAAATCGCTTAATGTTAACTAGAATAAAGTGTAGATATGCGCCATCATACTGAAAAGGTTAAGGATATTAAGCCTTCATTTTCCTTGCACCAGGTTGTCTAGCTATTAAAGGGAAGCCCATTTGCATAACCATTACCCTTAAAGGATCGCCCGACGTTATAGGGAGTTATTGGGAGGGGGGGGGTAATTTGGAGCATTATACCAACAATGAGAAAACGTCTTAGTGTTATAAAGACACGATAAGTTGTAACTCTTTATTCTAGAAAGACTCGAATCTTGCCGTGCCATTATAACAATAAGAACGTTCTCCGTCATGTGGGTATATATTCTTTCAAGGCATACACGGCACAGTGAATATCTCCATCCGAGGTCATTTTAATTTAGTATTATTTGAGGATTTTGTTATATATTTCCAAGCATCATTTTCTAGTTTGTGGCAAGGACCCATCTCCACACACACACACACACACACACACACACACACACACACACACACACACACACACACACACCCACACCCACACCCACACACACACCACGTGATGAAACCCCCCCTTCTATGTTGCATGCTCGCTATTATCCGCCAGGAAATGTTGACATCCGAATGGGGCAAAGCTTCTTATGAATGACAGAATTATAGAGCAAAGCATCTTAATATCACCAAGCTAATTGAACGAAGAAGGTGGAGGGAATGCCAAAAAGACCTTCCTGGAATAGACACAGTTAAAGGGAAACTCATTTGCATAGCCATTATAGTTGATGGATATTCCCTCCAAGCTGTCAACCAACTCCAAATAATTAACCCCTTATGTACCGTCGACATCCTGTGTATGTTATTATGGTTACTAAAAGTAGATTTCATTTAGTTTAGGAAGGATAAGGCTTCAAACTATCTCATTCAACCCTTTTAACTACCACAGCTCCTCCCAAAGCTGCATACAATTGCTTAAATGTAGCTAGAATAAAATATAGCAGACGTCGCTGGGACAAAATGGGTTAACTATAGACCCTAGAGAACCACACATCGTTAGTGCACAGTCGGCCAACATTCCAACTGGCCCAGAGCTTCCTTTATGTGTGGTATTAAGTTATTTACAAATATATAAATGAGAAATGTAAAAGATTTTTTTTTGACAAACTAGTGGGTTGGTAAAGTCTATATATTCCGTTTGCCATTCATCTACTTTATTACTCTATAATAGCATAAATAACAGTAGCCCTGGCCCAGCTAGAACGTTGGCCGACTGTACATTATTACTTCACACACTACCTAAATAGTTTTTCCGGTGTAGTTTAATACAGTTTAGTAAGAACTTTATTCCCTTGAATCGTTTATTTTTTTTTTTTCCCTCGCTCACGATTCAACAGTACCTTCACTTGGTCATACTATAGTCCATTCATTATAGGTAGGCCAGAAATTGTGACCCCTAACCTCTGTAACTAAAAAAGGGCTAGAGCAAATGGGCTGTACGTTTCCATACCTATTCCCTGGCTGACTCTTCCCAAACGGTGAACATAATAGTTCCATTCTTGTAGTTATAGAGGTCAGTGGTCAAGATTGTTGGCCTAATTATAGTGAATAGACTATACTGATGACACAACAACAAGTAATCTATACTAGGGAAATTATAATATCTAATGATTGAGAAAGGTGTCTTAAGGAGAGTTTGTTTGGTTTCTCTAGACCCCCTTCTCCCTCATGTTTAGTTTTGAGAATATAAGATGTTCTCCCCATTTGTTTAGCGACCATAAAACCTTTTGTACCACTTCTTTGTCAAGATAAAGACCTTTCGTGCCATTTAGGTGTCTCTTTTGTTTTCCTCATCTACATTTATGCGTCAGATTCAACCCCTACTGATCCTTTCACAGTGGCACTTGCAGGACCAACTGATTCGCTTATAATGTGTTACCTGTATATACCCTAGGGTGTCAAACTAGAGACCTATCCCCTTCTTTTACAGTGGCACTTGCAGGACCAACTGATTCGCTTATAATGTGTTACCTGTATATACCCTAGGGTGTCAAACTAGAGACCTATCCCCTTATAATGTGTTACCTGTATATACCCTAGGGTGTCAAACTAGAGACCTATTCCCTTATAATGTGTTACCTGTATATACCCTAGGGTGTCAAACTAGAGACCTATCCCCTTCTATAATGTGTTACCTGTATATACCCTAGGGTGTCAAACTAGAGACCTATCCCCTTATAATGTGTTACCTGTATATACCCTAGGGTGTCAAACTAGAGACCTATCCCCTTCTATAATGTGTTACCTGTATATACCCTAGGGTGTCAAACTAGAGACCTATCCCCTTATAATGTGTTACCTGTATATACCCTAGGGTGTCAAACTAGAGACCTATCCCCTTATAATGTGTTACCTGTATATACCCTAGGGTGTCAAACTAGAGACCTATCCCCTTATAATGTGTTACCTGTATATACCCTAGGGTGTCAAACTAGAGACCTATCCCCTTCTTTTAGTCACCATTATTAATTATACAGTAACATTTATGCTTCACGGTTTTAAAAATGTGTCTGTAAGTGATAAAATTACCAAAACAATGCAACTCCATATACATTTCCCTACATTCTTTTTCGCATTCGGTTCAGTCTAAAATAAACAATCTCTCTCCCTCTCTCTCTTTTGACCCAGTTTGACACCCTGCAATTCCTAGTATACTGTATATTGACCTACACCTAGAAGTGCTCTCCCTCTTAACCTGTACACTGCATCAGCTGTTCTTTCTGTTATTTATATACATACATTAACAACTAGTCCAGCTTTATCTACAACTTAAGGCGATGGCACACGAACGCTTTTTCTGTCACTTTTCGATGAGACAAGTTTTCTTTTGTTCATACTAGTTTTTGGTATTTTTGCATTTCAATCAACAACTTGACTGAATGTATGTGACTTTATGTGACTGAAAACAATATATACCTTTACTTAAGTAGATGCTAGATCAAAATTGCCAGAACAAATTGCCGGACAAGGCGCTTGTGTTCAAAGCTGGAATTAAAATACTAATTTGACATAATGATGGGTGTTCGTAGCTAACCCACCCGTTAGTAAACACGTACACTTTAAGCAGCTTTTTATAGTAGTTGATATATTTCGGCAATATGACTTTACATTGTATCGAATTTTATTTTGCTGTCGCCAGATGATCGTAATTATCTTAAACAATGGGATAAAATTGATTCGAACAACTTCTATTTCCTCCTTGTAATTCGCTGTAGAGGGCTACTTGAGCATGTTTGTAGACTTAGTATATCGATCGGGGAAGATGATGGTAGACATCTCGTTACTCAATACTGAAATGGATTACAATACCTAATGAAAAATAACTAACCTAACATGATCAATCGAATCATTACTATCCTAACATACTTGTGTTTCTTAAGGTTCTCCATAGCTTTGTGGTTGCATATAATATGGTGAAATGATTGACGCACGAAAGGGGCCGTTAAGATGGCAATATTTGTTAACTATATTCGATTATCGTCTTAATCTACAACATTTGTGACTCCCATGGATAGTAGTACAGGTAACTAACCTTATCTAGCCCAATGTCAGTTTATTTACGTATTTATATATTTATTTGTTTGTTTATTTATTTATTTATTTATATATTTTTACAAATTAGGCTCGAACAAGTTATCAAGTTCTTGTTTTTTTGGTAGCGAGGATTAGGTAGTGATGATTTGGTTTATGTCAGGAATGTTAGCATACCTTTCCCGGTGTTAACCTAGATCTTCCCTTTAATGGCCTTTTGTAGCTAGTGTATCTTGCCTAATCTTATAGTGAAGCTAGAAGTTTCCCTCCTTACAGTGAAATACTTGTAGTCAGTTTATGGAGAAATATACCAACATGACTGAAACTGTTTTTTGTGTTATAAAGACACGACAATTGTCGATTCTCTCCAGAGCCCTATTCAGATGTTGCAGGCTCGTTATTTCCCGTTAATTCCACACCCGAATAGGGTAAAACGTAATATTAATGAAAAATTTATAAAGCAAACATTTTTACAACACCAAATTAATGGGGCGAAGCAGGTGAGGGAATGCCAGAAAGAGCACTCTGGAATAGGCATAGTTAAAGGAAACCCATTCCATTTACATAGCCATTACCGTTGATGGATATTCTCTCTAAGCTGCCAACCATCTCCATATAATTAACTATAGACCCTAGAGAACCACACATTGTTAGTGTACATTATTATTTATCACAATACCTGAAGAAGACTCTAGAGAGATTTGAAACCTGTTGTGTTTTTATAACAATACAAACGGTTTACTTCATGTGGGTATATTTTTCCATTGAAACATTCACGATACTGTGAATTTCTCCTCCCTTCTAGGTTGTTTATCTTACTTGATCACATAGTTAACCTTGAGTCCTCCCATTATGAGCTCTTTACTCTAATGTCTTCTCTTTCACCTCTTCTCCACAGGCCCTAGAACGTGATCCCCCCGAGGGTCGCGGTGTGTGGAACCTGATAGTGTACGGTAGTGACGGGCTCCACACCGCCTCCTCCACTCTGATGGTCACACTCAGAGACGTCAACGACAACGCCCCCACCTTCCCCGAGGCGGTGGTTCAAGCTAGGGTCTCCGAGGATGCGCAGCCAGGTCAGTTGAGTCTCTGTCTATGTCTGTTCGATCTTTTAATTGATCTGTCTGTTTTGGTTGATATATAAATTTGTTTTGACTCCCCTCTCTCAATCTGTCTTTCTCTGTCACCCTCCCCCCCCCCCCCCCTTTCCCGAGGCGGTGGTTCAGGCTAGGGTGCTCGAGGATTCCCTACCAGGTTAGTTGATCCTCTGTCTCTATGTCTGTTCTATCTTATCTCTGTCTGTCTGTTTTGGTTGTCCGAGGATGCTTTACCTCCTGATCCCCAACAGCAACACCAACCGAGTCGACCATTCATATGCCTTTGTTCTCGACATAGGTAGAAATCGACACCTCAATGGGTTATATCTGAAAATTGCTAAAGAAATGCAAATGGAGCAAAACATTTTAATATTGACACACAAAAGACTGCTTCCGGATTTATACAGTATATATATATATATATATATATATATATATATATATATAAATAAATATATATATATATATATATATATATATATATATATATATATATATATAAATATATATATATATATATATATATATATATATATATATATATACAGTATATATATATATATGTATATAGTACTGTGTATATATATATATATATAAACACAAAGTTAAACGGTGTAGGGTAGTAATTTAGGTTATGACCGAGATACCCCCAACCAGGCCGTAAAGGAGATATTATCACACTCTGGGTGGACCTCGGGGAGTCGTACTATTACGGGCATATAGGGACTGCAGGTCAAGGCGGCCTCACATCTAAATGGTCAAACGTTTAAACAGCCACACTTCTAAACAGCCACAATTCTAAGCGGCCGCACTGCTAAGCGGCCGCTCTTCTAAACGGCCGCACTTCTAAACGGCCGCACTTCTAAGCGGCCACAACCCTAATCATCTGGGGTTTGGTTAGGTTCGCTTTGAGCCTTAGATTGTGGTAACTGGGCATTAAAGCGGAGTCATATCAACCTTATTACGCCTTAATATGATTATTGAGAATCTTTGGATACGGACTCCCTAACAGTTTATTTTTGACCCCGCTACAATAACCTCGCTAACAGTAATCATGTGAAAGATATCCTAGGAGTTATTGGTGTCATTACTCAACACCTACATTGACTCCGCTACACTGACCTCGCTAATAGTAATCATGTGAAAGATATCCTAGGAGTTATTGGTGTCATTACTCAACACCTACATTGACTCCGCTACACTGACCTCGCTAACAGTAATCGTATGACTTAGTATCAAGTTATATGGGTCATGGGTCATTATTCACAACACTCGAGGTGACAATGGGATTTAGTAGGCAAGCTTATGGGAGATTTGTTTATATCTGGCCCCCCTTCTACCTCATGTTTAGCCTCAGTAGTTTGGCGATTTTAAGAACTGTTGTGCCATTAGGTGTCGATTTTTTCAGGTGAGTGATAGCGAGCCTGTAATTTAGGTGGAACCGGCCTTCGGCTGAAACATTTTTATACCGAAACACGTACACATTTATCTCGAAGGAGTGTCTTGGCGGTATTTATAAAAGCTTATTTGGAGTTCTTGGGAGGAAACTAAAAATATTTAATGAATGCATTAATAAATAAACAAATAAATACAAATTTGCCCTTAAGTGAGCGTCCAACGAGGCCCGGTATAATGTATGAGTCTGTCTGGTTCGGTGGACTCTATAATCTGTCAATGTTCAAACTAATGTCACACGGATAATTTAGCAGTGTGTCCTTGGAATTATATCCTCGGAGTCAATAAAATACTATCATAAAGTCAAGTTTATAACCCTTTTCAGCTTCATTGTGAAGCTATTTTGAATATTTTTGATCTTAATTTTGAATAACCATCTTTAACACAAGCATAAATCACGCATACCTCAAAACATTATGATAATATGTAACGGATTTCAATGTCTTATACAATTTGCTGCTAGAACTGCTTGTGTGACACCCTCTAATGACGGAGTTACAAGAACACTTTAAGCGGAGTTCTTGTACCCGAGCCAAAAGAAAACTGAGAAGTAAATTATGCTGTGATTTTGACATCCCTCATGGACATTCAATCTCATAATTATTGCATAGTCGAAATAAAAACAATACTAAATATTACACGACCCTCAACATCATCAAATATCTTGAAGAGGATATCATATAACTAATTAAAATAATGAAGTACACAATTTGTATATCATTTAATTGAAGGTGAAGATGAGTATTTATCGGTTTACATAGTTTGGCTCCGATACTGTGACTCCGAAAATAGTTGCCAGTAGAGTGCTCGTGTGACGCCGGCTTAAGGGGAGGCAGACTGTTTTTTCTGGACCCCCTTCTCCCTAATGTTTAGCCCCACTAGTTTTGAGATTATAAGACGTTCGGCCCATTAGTTTGGCGATTTTAGCATCTTTCGCCCCATTTCGTTGTCAATGTTAGACCTTTCGTGCCATTTAGGTGTCTATTATTTCCTGGCGAGCGATACCGAGCCTGCAATTTTAAGAGGAACCGGCCTTCGGCAGGGAAATTTCTCTACCGAAAAATGTACAAACTTATCTTATCTTATCTACGATTACTAGGGGGTGTTTATCTAAGCTTGATGGAGGTCTAGGGAGGAAACTTAAAACAAATATATGAATAAATGAATTAATAGACCAAACAAACGGCCAGTCTCCCCTTAAGTGGCGAAATGTATCGGAGTCTATAACTCGCTACAACACATCGCCATGTTATTAAACGTTCGTATTGTTTATTCTTATGTTAAGCATGAACAATTAAGATTAAGAGCTACGTTATTAAAAATAGCGTACGTTTTCATTGAGTTGAAGCTTGTGAGATCATAGTTTATACTCTGGCATAACTTTACTTCCATATTGTGGATATTCGCTCTCTCTCTCTCTCTCTCTCTCTCTCTCTCTCTCTCTCTCTCTCTCTCTCTCTCTCTCTCTCTCTCTCTCTCTCTCTCTCTCTCTCTCTCTCTCTCTCTCTCTCTCTCTCACCTGGGGTAATTGACAAGGTAATAATTATCTACGCCTGACAGTTGGACATAATGAACATAACACTCTACTCATCACACACCACTCATCACTAACTATCACACCATAACACTCTACTCATCACACACAACTATCACACCATAACACACTACTCATCACACATCACTCATCACTAACTCTTACACCATAACACTCTACTCATCATCACCAAATCTCACACCATAACACTCTACTCATCACACACCACTCATCATCACCAACCCTCACACCATAAGAGATGACAAGCAATATACATAATTTATGAGGGATTATAATTTACTCCTAACATTATCAGTTAATATGACTTATGTAGTATGTTTACCATAAAGAAATGAATACATTGTAATCCCTAATGTCTCATACTTGTGAGAGGGCTGGACCAAACGCGCTGTAAATTTACACACCTTTTTCCTGGTTGACTCCTCCCATATGGTAGAATTGTCAGACGGATTTCTCGAGTACAGTTTGAGTTATGAGGTTGGTATTAGGATGTCTCGCTTCTTTATAGTGAATGGACTAGTGTAGTAGTAAAAACCGGTATTGTTGTTAGTTCCCCGACAAAACAACCAGTAGACCATTATAACCAGTAGTTCTCAACCAGTACCAACTCAACCAGTGAAAACAGAGTACTACCCTAGTTTATCGTTACCGAGCAGTATTGGTTGAATTGACAATGGTTGAGAGCAACAAGTTGAAATGGTCCACTGCTGGAAAATATTCAGTCACCAGTGTCTGCATGAAGCTAATTTATGCGTAATGAATCTGGCACGATTTACACATCTGCACGATAAATTTATAATGACACGCATATACACTGCTTATGAACGAAACATACAACATAACCAACACTTGTTGGTTATACTGTATAAGTCCTATCAATATTCATTTAGCTTCTTATTAAATCAGAACAATAGAATTAGAAACAAATATCTTTAAAAAAGCTAAGACATTCTCTATTGCTTACTATGCTAATATATTATCATTATTTTTTGTTCTATATTCCAACTACTCCCTCTCGGGCATAGGCTGAGAGCCTGCACATCCAACCGCTCAACACGGTGAAGCCTGTGAGGTCTTGTTCCAGTCTAGGGAGTGAGACACGTGAAACACTAGAGTTCAACTCACGGCTCGAAGCTGCCTCGTCTTCGTGCTTCACTGTCTCACCACCTAGACTCGGACCCTCACTCTCAGAATGCCACCTATTAAGCAATTAACTCACTAGGCATTGACCCCCCTGTAGCATATTTTGAATATGGGAATATTCATACAGTGCTATTTAATCAGGGAACAATGAGGGTATTTGTTTTGGCGTTTCAGTGGGCTTTGTGGTAATGCACTGATACTAGGTACAACACAAATTCCATCCCAATAATATCTTCCCATTGATATATCGGAATTCGAACCTGGGACCATTGGTTTACCAGGCCAGTGGCATGACCACTCCACCACACCTCCCCTATGCTTATTATGCTAAGAAAAAACATAGCAATTTCCTCCACAACATTAATGGTCCTTTCCAAAGATATGATTTAAGGGGAGGTTTTTAGTTTGTTCCATTGACCTCCATCAAGCTTAAAATTACACCCCCTAGACCTCCTTTCAAGATAAATTTGTACATTTTTCGGTAGAAAAATGTCCTGGCCAAAGGCCGGTTCCTCTTAAATTACAGGCTCGCTATCACTCGCTAGGAAAAAATCGACACCTAAATGGCACGAATGGTCTTAAAATTGATAGAAATGGGGCGAGCGTTCTTAAAATCGCCAAACTAATGGGGCGAACGTCTTAAAATCTCAAAAGCAATGGGGCTTAAAATGAGGGAGAAAGGGATTAAGAAAATAATCCCTTAAGTGGAAATCTCCCCTTAAGGTTATGAGCTTACCCAGGGTAAAAACAAAGGACACGGATTTTCTGTTGCTAATCTTGGGGTCATTATTATAAAACCCTGGACTAAGAGACGCTAGCTTACTCTTAAGGGGAGATGGGCCGTTTTTCTGGTCCCTTTTCTTCCTCATGTTTAACCCCATTAGTTTTGAGATTTTAAGACGTTTGCCCTAATAGTTTGTCGATGTTAATTAACCTTTTGGCGCAGGATGACTCGTTCAGAGTCATTAGGTATTTTTTTCCTAGGCGCACGATGACACGTTAAGAGTCATTAAACTTAAATATATTCGCCAAAAATTAAGTTTTCGTCTGACGCGCGTCATATTTGGCACATATATTAAGTATTACGTTTAGTTCAATGGGTATAATTGGCAACCCCCTCAGTTTAACCGTTTACTCACGGCTGGCTGGGAAGTGAGCAGAGTACAGCTCAGTCTGTGTTTCGATACTTTCACGTTTATTCGTGTATCTCAGTAACTATTTGGTTTATAGTAATTCTGAAGTTACCAGTGGAATTCTCATTAAATTTCGCTTCCATATATGTATGCAAATCAAAAATGTTGCGGGCAAAATTTTGAGCTAGCGCGAATTGGAAATAAGGTATTTACCTTTTTTTTACAATTCTTATTTCGGAGTGCCCCAATGTGGTTGTTTTGTATTTATTCTATGTTTTTATTCGCTTATCTTCAAGTTCAATCAATAACGAAGCCGATGGTACCTCATTAACCCAAATACAAGGATTTTTTGGTGGATAAAAACGTCACAGAAACAAATTATCGCCGGGCACAAAACTGGCTCTGAGTGAGCTGAGATATAATTTGGGAGTGGGAAAAACTTTGATTGGAAACTATAGGTGCGCCAAAGGGGACCTTTCGCCTCATTTGGATGTTTTTTTTTTTTTAGTTTGATGGAGGGCTAGGGAGGAAACTAGAAAAATAATGAAAAGATACATAAATGAGCGAATAAAAGAGCACATCCCCCCCTTAAGCGGAAAATTATCTTGTAGTGGCCAAAATACACAGATGAGGTATACTCAAATTCAGGACCACTTTTTTTTTTTTTTTTTTTTTTTTTTTTGCCCCATAATTTGTTTTTTTGTTTTTTTGCCCCATAATTTCCTGAAGAGAGTATTACGAAGTTGAGAAAATGTATGTCTTAGTAAGCTAGACATATACTGATTGGGGAGGGTTTGTTTTATATGGTGAATGATTTAACCTTTAACATTATAATATGTTCCTCATAATTATATATGGTGTGGGAAGAAAAACATTCAGCTTATAACATTAATCATTTAGAATCCTATTATTATCTTTAAGAATACAGACACAAATCCATCGTTAAGGGGAGATGGTTCACTTTTTGGGCGATTTTTGCATGTATTCATTATTTTTATAGTTTCCTCCCTAGACCTCCATCAAATTAAAAAAAAACATCCATTATATCCCCCTTCTAGATTAATTTGTACATTTTTCGGTAGAAAAATGTCCCGGCCGGTTCCTTCCAACATTACAGGCTCACTATCGTTCGCCAGGGAAAAAATAGACTTCTAAATAGCACGAAAGGTCTAAATATTGACGACGAAATTGGGCGAAAGGTATTAAAATCGACTAACTAATGGGGCAAACATCTTAACATCTGAAAACTAATGGGGCTAAACATGAGGGGGAAAGTGGTCCAAAAAACCGGCCCATCCCCCCTTAACCCGATTACTGCACTGAGATTGTGCGTCATGGAAGCATATAATGAAATCGAGCGTCATAACTAATCCCTTTCAAAATACAATGAAGCATTTAATTTCTCTTGTCTGGCTATTATTAGATTATTATTATTCAGATTATGATCGGTATATGAAATTCAGAGAGTTAAATGAGATATTCTTTATGCTTTTAATTTCCATAGACCCTTCCTAAGCTGTATGAAAACGTCTAATGATAACCAGAATAAACTGTCAAAACGCAGCATAATCCTGAAGGGGTTAAATCTTTCAATCAGATAACACCATTATGTGTTATGTGCAAGGTACCTTTAACCAATTTTATTAAACTTAGGAAGAATTTGTCATAATTAAAGGGTTAATTTAGACAGGGTTAGCATTTGGTATTCACAGCAATTTACTAGTTTTCAGTTAAATAATAATGATGTATACATAGCGTCGTCTGATTGGGGTTAAGGGGGTAGTCCTTTCTTTATTAATTTATTTATTGTTGAGCTTCCTCGCTAGATCTCCATCTAGCACCTCCTAGACCCCTTTACAAGATAAATGTGTGATTTTTTAGGTAGAAAGATGTCCCGGCCGAAGGCCAGTTCCTTCTAAAATTACAGACTAGCTATCGCGCGCCAGGAAAAAATCGACACCTAAATGGCACGAAAGGTCTTAACATGGACGAAGAAATGGGGCGAAAATTCTTAACATTGACAAACTAACGGCACGAAAATCTTAAAACCTAAAATTAATATGCTAAACATGAGGGAGAAGGGGGTCCATAAAAAGCGAATACTACCCCCTTTGTACTGTACACATAAAAATTTCAGGTCAAAACAATGCGTACGGCCACAGTCTCATATTTATTTTAACCCTAACATAGCATAACCATACGTACCCTAACTTATATCCAAAAGTAACTAACCTTACTAACTCAAGCCCACATACTCATACTCTCTCTCTCTCTCTCTCTCTCTCTCTCTCTCTCTCTCTCTTTTCCCAGCCTTCCTATATACTTTCTCTCTATACCCCCGCCACCCCCACCCCAGCTAGAGTACTCGTTCGTTCTAATTTCCTGCCACCACAGAGTCGCCACTTTCATGTCTTGCTTTTACAGTTTGGTCCCTGGAGGGGAAGGGGGGGGGGGGGGGGGGGCGGTGATAGGAGTGGGTAGAAGGAAGGATAGATGAAAGGCCAAGTAGATTGACTGGTAGACGGGAACATTGACGGGTAGACGGGAACATTGACGGGTATATTTGGTGGGAACATTGGTTGGCTACGTAAGCTGCAGGTAGGGAGATTGGCACGTAGATGGATATACAGTATATACTGTATAATTATATATATATATATATATATATATTTTCTTTAATACATACGAGGTTGAAAGAAATGGCAATTTCTGCGTTGGAAATTTTATTATTCAAAGTTTCCAGGTCTCTGATGAGTTTTCGCTGGGTGGCAGGAAGTAGATGAAGGAGATGAGCAAAATTCATGGTGGTACAGGGTTACATAAATGTACATGATGATACAGGATATACGACGCGTTTCACTGGACAACCAGCATTATCAAGTAAGGAAGGAATGAAATAAAAGGTAAACAGGAAGGGTATATATAGAGGGTGGAGGATCAGAGGAGGAGGAAAACAGGGGGCAAAAGTCTGCTATTGGTGGAAGCGTAAACTAGGAGAGAGAAGGGGTTAACCGCTCCACGCATGCGCACTGGATGCGGGATGGTGGTCAGTAGGTGGGGTCGAAGCTGATTGGCTGCGTGTCGAGGGGCGTGGCCTAAGTTGTGTGGCGCCTGCAGAAGACGAAGCTGAAGGAGGTAGCGCGGGGGGCTGCGTCAAGGGCACCGGGGGGCGAGGAGGGGTGTTAGGTCCTGTAGGGTAGTGCCTTTTGGCAGAAGGAAGGATCTGAAGGTCCAGAGTTTGGTTGTTGATGTTGGGATGTAAGGCTTGGATATATAAAGCTTCGAGTATAGGTAATCTCCTTGGGTCACTTTCTTTATCGAGTATGGTGGTGTGTTTCTCTAACTCGTTGCGTGTGAGGTGAGGGTGGTTAGGGGTGAGATAGTGGTCTTTGATGGCTCCAGCCTGAAGGTGAAGAGTTAACCGACGTGAAAGACGAGTCTGCGTCGGTTCCAGCAACTGTGAGAAAATACTGCCCACCTATATGTTAATACTGCCCACCTATATGTTAATACTGCCCACCTATATGTTAATACTGCCCACCTATATGTTAATATTGCCCACCTATATGTTAATACTGCCCACCTATATGTTAATACTGCCCACCTATATGTTAATACTGCCCACCTATATGTTAATACTGCCCACCTATATGTTAATACTGCCCACCTATATGTTAATACTGCCCACCTATATGTTAATACTGCCCACCTATATGTTAATACTGCCCACCTATATGTTAATACTGCCCACCTATATGTTAATATTGCCCACCTATATGTTAATACTGCCCACCTATATGTTAATACTGCCCACCTATATGTTAATATTGCCCACCTATATGTTAATACTGCCCACCTATATGTTAATACTGCCCACCTATATGTTAATACTGCCCACCTATATGTTAATACTGCCCACCTATATGTTAATATTGCCCACCTATATGTTAATACTGCCCACCTATATGTTAATACTGCCCACCTATATGTTAATACTGCCCACCTATATGTTAATATTTCCAACTGATTGGCTTTTGCGACCGTGTCCAATGTCTCGTGTTATACTAATTATTTATTCTTAACAGAGGCTATATTAATCACGGTCGGACAAGTCAAACAGCTGGAAGTATTGCCATCTAAGTGGGCCGTAATTTCCTCAGATTGACTGACACTGAGTATACTTGTTTTGCATTTGTTTCCCGTGGTACCAAGGCGTATGTTATTGCCAATGATATAAGTAAAATATACATATACCCCAAACCCAACTCTATGGGATGCACATCCTCAGAGTAACTTTTCCTCAATCTTTATTTGATAACAGCTCAACTCTAATTGATATGCATTTATCAAGAGTGGAGGACATTATAAGCTGCATGGATTTTCTTTTAATTAAATTTGTCTTTCCTTCCTCTATTTTTATGTAAACAAAGACAAAAAGTCAGTAGGGAATGCATTCTGTGCCATCCATTGCCCACTACCCACACAACTCTTTACCTTCATTTTTAACTTTAATTCCTTTCTTAACTAGTTCCTTTCCTCCCTTCCTTTTTGTCGCGAATTAATAGGCCAGTTAATAGCAAGGACATAATTACCCACTTAGAAAGCTGAACTGTAAGGGAAGAATGGCCGAGAGAGAGAGAGAGAGAGAGAGAGAGAGAGAGAGAGAGAGAGAGAGAGAGAGAGAGAGAGAGAGTTACAGTTACATAAAGTTACATATTTATAGTTCCATATATATATATATATATATATATATATATATATATACACAGTCTACATGGACCCTGTGGTCCCTGTAAGGTAATCCGGTCTTAATCATCAAATTTCCTAGCAATACCTACTACTGAGTAGAAGAGCAGGATACCTCATTGTCTTCTTCTTTTTCTTCTGCTAAGAGTACAAAGGAAAACAAGGAACAATAGATCTACTGAACCTTACGAGGCTGGTTGTAACTAAACTACAGATCCTTTATGAACACTGGTAAGGATAACACAGTATAAAGTGCTGCAATTCGTTTGTATTTGAGATATTGATCTAGACGATTTTTGAAAGTTTGAACACAGTACTACACTCAATGACACTACTAGGTAGTCCATTACAGAAGTTAATTTTATATAATACATTAGTACAGGTAATTCTTGTGGCTCAAAATTGATGTAGAATTATTATTTTGTTTGCACCTTGATATTTTTTATAAGCCGAGTACCAAGTTTTATTTTATTCATATAAAAACAAATATTGATGATGAATAAATCTGACACATTTGAAATGTGTGTGAACAATACTTCTTATTTTACTAAAAAAAGTATTTATTGCTCAGAATATAATGAAATTAGGAAACTTTGGAAAAACTATTATTTTTGTTTATATATATCAATTTTCCATATGATAATTTGATGTTACAGGATTTTTCTTCTGGTTTTATAAAAGTATTGGTCATGATCTATCTTTGGATGTATAATACTTTGCATGTAGAGGAAACTAAAACAGAGCGATAACATAAGTGTATCGCCTCACGGGAGCGCAAAAGAGTGCTAGACAGTGAGCAGTAGTAGAAAGTTAAAACTTATAAACTTATTCACGCTTGAGAGGGTTAACAAGGTATAAGCTAGAAGAGAAGCGGTGTCAACAAAGTGCTCCGACTGAAATGGTGTTATTTTTTTTCAGGAGTACAAGATAACAGCTTTACCACACCTAATTTTGTTTGAAATTCTTATAAAAATGAAGTTCCAAAAAAAGCTCCTTCAGTATAACTAGGTCATATCTTTAACCCTTCCGGCCCGGGCTGCCTTTCTAAAGGACGGAGCTCGTATCCGGGCGATCTGGCTAAAAAATGACTCTTGTAAACAAAGGCCTATCTCCCTTAATATAGAAGCTACAATAATGAAAGTATCATGAAAATGTGCGCCTTATCTTGCTGCGTAGAGTGGCGTTAAGTAGAGCTCTCTAGCTCAACTGGTTCCGGAGTTATGGCGATGTTAGTTAAGGTAACTTTTGCCGGGTATTTACCTCGGCGCATCCGAACACTCAACCGTGGCCCCAGCTACGACGCCCTGTTGCACTCGTCGCCCCACCCGCAATTATGCCGGGAAGCGATTTGAGAGTTTTTATTGTTTATTATGCCATTTATTATAGTTATTATGTTATTGTCACTCAATAAAGTTATTTTTATGAAGTTATTTGTGTCTCTGTCACTTATACTTAGTTTTATTGTTATTATTATAGTAGTTATTATTTATTATACTGGACTATGGTAATTGATAGTTTCATTTTCACTTTTATGTATTGTTAGGTAAGCTAATAATAACTGTATAGTGTCACTTTCACTTGTTCATATTGTTATGAAGGCACTTATTATTACTTATGTGTGTCTCCTTCACTTATACTTAGTTTTATTATTACTATTAGCCTACATTTTAGAGAGTGTCACTCACTTTCACTGTCATTGTCACGGGCACTTCAAAAATCGATTAGAGTGTGAAAGTCGTTGAAGCACTGTCCAGTGCCACTTGATACTCGAGGCATTTCCATGTGGTTTTGCTCACTTTGTGGGGTCTGCGAGTTGTGTGGCTGTACAGATGGCACCTCTTCTGACTCCTAACATTACTACCGGGTGCTTTGAAAGGAAGGGGATGGAGCTGGTGCTTCCTGAAGAAGTCGGCACACCCCGTGCGGTCCAGCTGGCCTGGTCCTTGTAGTGGTCTCCCAGGTTCTGCATATTTAGCCAGGAGCTCAAGTATCACCTGCTTGTGGAACTTCCGCAGGGACTTGTACTTCATGGCTCCGGGAGTCCACAGACGGTAGATGTTGTAGGCATTGAGGACCGACATATCTACCGTATGCAGAACAAACTTCATATACCACCTGCAAGATGTTCGCAGGCAGTCGATGAAGCCCATCTGCATGTCTGACTTGTTGACGAGGCACATATTTAGATTGTAGTCCAGGACAGCAGCTGGTTTCCGGACGGGGTTTTTGGTTTTTCGGTCCGCCTTCCCTGTGGCGACCATCTTAGCCTTGTGGCATGTGGTGAGGAGGTTGACCTTGCGCTGGTCATGCCAGTGGATGGAGAGGATGGGGCCACTCTTCTTGTGGAATATGTCCGTCTTCTTCGTCTTTGTTGGGTAGGCTGGCATGCCCCTCCTCTTGCCCTTGACTGTGCCGACAGTTCCGGTCTTGCGGTCATGGAGGTACTTGGCTAGGATGGGCGACGTGTAGTAATTGTCGGTGTAGAGAATGTGGTTCTTATGGAAGTGTTTCTCCATCATTCTCTGCACGACAGCGCTGCCAAATCCAATATCTGGGTCAATCTCAATTTCCTCACCACTGCCGCTGTAGACCACAAAGTCCAGCACATATCCCGTTTTGCAGTCGCAGAGGACGAAGAGCTTGATGCCGAAGCGGTATCTCTTGGACGGTATATACTGCCTGAAATGCAGCCTACCACGGAACAGGACCAGAGACTCGTCCAAGCACATCTTCTGATATGGAATCAGGTAGGTGGTAAACCGATGATGTATCATGTCATACAGCTTCCTGATCTTCCATAATGAGTCGGGAAGGTGGACTGCCATATTGTTGGTCAGGTGGAGATAGGAGAGGATGTCAAAGTACCTGTCCCTGGACATGTACTTGCCAAATGCTGGAGTCGTGATGAGGTCGGCAGTGATCCAGTAGTCTGCCAGAACGTGCTTCCTGATATGTGTCATCAGCATAGTGAGTGCCAAGAACACATACAGTTCTGCCACAGTGACAGCTCTCCATGCCACCATCTTGGCACTGGTCTTCCTGCCAAGAAAGTTGGCACAGATGTCATGATGGTTGTTGGTCTCCTCAATGAGGTATTCCATGACTTCATTGTCATAGAAGCCACAGAAAAGTTCACTGGGGGTATCATTTGGGCAACAGGGATATGCTGGTGACACCCCGGAACCAACCTGCTGCTCGTCAAAGGCAGGACAATCTGGCTCAAAATCTGCCCCATCTGTCCACACAAACAGTAGGATGAGCTCGCACGTGCAGCAGGCACACGCCCAGGCACACGCCCTTGCCCACGCGGACGCCCAGCACGCCCACGCCCACGCCCAGGGGCAGCGTCGTCGTCAGGCTGAGCCGCATGCCCACGACCTCGCCCTCTAACTCGTCGTGTTGGGACTTCCTCCTCTTCCACATCCTCTTCGTCGTCCTCCTCCTCAGACGATGTCAGGTCATCTGGGGCAATGTTAGGGTTGTCAGCATCTTCTTTGGGAGACAATTCCGGTGAAGAAGTGACCGGGCGTGGGGGGCGGGAGGCTGCGGGAGGTTGAAAAATGGGAGCCTCAGCCTCGGGAGTTGGGCTCCTTTTGCGGCGAGCCGAGGGCTTCTCCGCATCAAATAATGCCCTACGATGCGGGGCCTGTGGTGGCACACTGTGGGAGGACAATGCCGCCCCACTAGTACCACTTGTAGAGGCCCTTTGAACATCGTGAGTGAGAGATGAAGCAGAGGGGTGTGGGTGACCCGCGCGGCGTCCCGGGTCAAGGCATCGTGACAAAGGAATGCGGGTGGTTGCTAGACCAGGGTCGGCGTCACTATCACTATCTTCGCCTTCCCTAGCTTTTTCTGCTGCCCTACGTGCTTTCTTGGCTGCACTTTTCACAAGAGATTGTTTGTAAAAGTATTTACCCACTTTCAAGGGCGTACAGGCAGGCAAAGGGGAAGGCCCTGGGCTAGGGCTAGGCCTATGCTGACCACGCAAAGATTTCGACGGGGTAGGCCTAGGCTCTAGCACACTCGGAGGTTCGACTGCACCTTCCTGCAACACTTCCACATCAGGATCATCACTACTATCCCCTCCCTCAAACAGGTCAACATTGTCATCATCCCCAAACCCCACAAAATCCTCGTCTTCACTTGCACTGGTAATAAACTGTTCTTTATCAACTAAGTTTTCGCCACTGCTTTCTTCAATGGCAAAAAGTTCTCGGTGTATAGCACTATCACTCAACAATACCTTGACTTTCTTGCGTTGAGACTTTTTCTTGCTTGCAACAGGCGTCGATGTAGCGAGGGGGGTAACACTGGGGTGCGCGGAAGGTTGCACAGAATCGGACGCGTCGGAATTCATGATTTCACTATAACTCGCCATGGAGGGCACGTACGAACTGATAACGGTAGTAGTTGAGGCTTGGTGGCGCTGCGATCGCCCCTGCAAAGTAAATTTTCGCCGCGTGAATTTCAAAGCACGCTTTCAAGCATAGAGATTTTAAAAGGACACCCGGGTTCCGGCCCATCTGCCGCACTGTCATTTTAAAATGCTGCCCGGGCTGGAAGGGTTAAATAAGCATTATATGAATTAATTCATCTTGGGAACTTCCTATACATCATAAGGTTAAATACTCATTAATTAACCCAAGAAGCGCGGAGCTATAATATTTGATATGTCCCGCGAGGCGAAGGTATTTTGGTTCATTCCTCACGAAAATCTTCATATTTACCATAAATATCATAAAACTTATTCATATGCACCCATTTTACATTTAATATGAAGATATTAACATTTAAGAGCAATAAAATAAGTGGGAATAGCATTTGGGTGCTGAAAAAGACGTATTATTGCCGTCCGGTCGTATCATGAGGCGAGAGCCGGGGCGGCGTATATGCTCCCTTCCTGAGCTCTCAAGCGACACTGACGGCTCTGAGTATAATTCTCTATGTTGCAAGGATCTCTAGCTGCCTCACCCATGTTAAAGAGACCGCATGAGGGAAATTTGCGCCAAAAATTACCCGATAAAAGGGGAAATAAGAGGAAAAAAATGCTGATAATTGAGAAGGGGCAAAAAAAAGGGGGGGGGGGGGGGGGGGGGGGGGGGGGGGCTGGGACATATGGGAATTATTTCACCTAGTCACATATTGCTTTGTTTTGAGTGCCAGTGGGGTGTTTTGCAAGGCTTTTCTTAGGCCTTAGCTCTTATGAGGACATTCGCCTTTGCCCACTAAACCTCTTATGAGGTAGTTTGCCATTCCTGGGTTAAGGTCAAACAAAGATCAGAGTTAGGTCAAGCTATTACATGACCTGACATAATCTGTATAAATATAAATAATAAACTATATATATATATATATATATATATATATATATATATATATAAATATATATATATATATATATATATATATATATATATAAATATATACATATATATATATATATATATATAGAGAGAGAGAGAGAGACTCTTGTGGTGACTAATTAAAACCTGAAGAACACGAGCACATGCACGTCTGACATTCTCAGAGTCATATTATTGAAGTGAAAACTTAATTGAGAAAAGTCTTAACTTCGACCAATTTCCCCTTAATTTAACTGCATTATAAGTATTGTAAATTAATAATGCTGAATACCCACACACAGTATGACATTAAATAGAAAATGCTAATACAATTATATTATGCTGCAACTAAGAGCGTATACCAGACTCCTATGCATTTCCCTCCTAAACTTAAATATTTAACTCAGTCTTAGGTAAAGGCATGGCTAAGTAGAAAGGAATAATCTAATTTATCTCCTTCCCAAGTGAGGCTGCTCATATATTCACAAGTTTAAATAGGATGTCATAATCTTGGGCACTAAAGAGACGCCGCGGGAAACTTCCAGGCAACTCGGGAGTATCTTTAGTTTATTGTAAATGGTGTAGACGCACGAATCCGAGATGAATTCAGATAGTTCATTCGCTTTCCACTTGGATTGGTGAGTAAGAAAGTAGTGTGAGGATAAGTTTCTCTAAAAGTAAGAAAAGCTCCAAACGGTTTAAAAATGTATTGTCAAGAGTTACAAGGAGCTACAAGGGATAGTAAATATATCAAAGACCTTCTGGTTTATTCCGAGGAGATAATGTATGTGCAAAACATAATCCACTCATCTTGAATTGTTCTACTGAAGTGTTATGTACAACATTTGAGATACGTTTATTCCAGGTAGAGCAGATCCACAAATACGACTGTAGTGTTGAACAGCTTCAGCACTTATTCTAGGTATGAATGCCTCCAGTGTTCTTAATTGAGGCTTAGCATTGTCTACCCTGTTACAATCGGTAAGTATTATAACCCATTGAGGATTATGACACATTTTAACAACTTATGCTGGCTATAATTAGGCAATTTTATTCAGTTTAAGGAGGAATTGTGGGTGTCAAGAGGGACGATTGAGATAGTTTTTACCCCTTTGGCTGCTAGAAGGCCTTCCAAAACTGAATAAAATAGTCTAATGATAGCCAGAGAAAACTGTCTAAACACGGCATATTCCTTAAGGGGTTAACGATTTCAATAAGTTGTTTCCGTAGTCTACACTTTAAGAAAGAGAGAGAGAGAGCTTTCAACCGATGTTCTTAGCTCATTCCTGTAATCGATGATATAAATTCTGTAGCGCTTGTATAGCTTGGATTATTTCTGGTCGTTTTATAGCTTCTCTGAGGTATGTAAACCAGAATTAAACATATTGATTTAAAAGAGGCCGTATAAATGCGTTGTTGAGCGTGAAAACGGTCATTTTTATTAGTAAAGTATATCTAATAAATGTTAAACTTTCTTCTCTACTTCAAAACACTGAATGGAGAAGTTTAGGCCACAGTTAATCAAAACATCCAAATCTAATCCATGTAAACTTCCTTCTCGACTACTTCCCCATAGTAAACAATGTATGTGGAGTATGCATCACCTTGCATTTATCTGCATCTGGCCTGTCTCCAACTAAATACCAAGTCTGTTTAGATCTTTGCTGAGCTGTTCATTCCCTTTGGGATTGTTCATATTCACTCCAAGTTCAGTGTTATCTGCAAATATTGACATCACACTCTACAGACTTATACTGGTGTTGTTGGTATATATATATTATAAATATAAATTAACCTTTGGAATTCCAGATGTAGCAGTGTCACTGTCAAGCAAATTGGTCGATAATTCTTGGACACGAATCTTGATTCCTTTTCTGAAAATGAGGTCACATCGGCCAGCTTTCAGGGTTTTGGGTAGCTCTCTCCAAATAGGGTGCCACTTGATCACGCACTGTTTTCCCGATTGTGTGTAGAATTCCATCTAGGCAAATTATTTAAACTTATTTAGCTTGTCTATTCATTTTGCCATCTCCTCAAGGTTGCATCAATTTCTGTTGAGAAATCTATCCTCATGAACTAATCCTAAACTTGTAATGTAACTGGCATTGTTTCTCGTAAATATTGAAACAAAATATTATTAACTAATTCATTCATTTCAATGTCCAATTATTTGTTTTGCCTACTGCATCCTTTTGTATGTAATGTTATTTTGTAATATATTCCTGCTATTCACGTAGCTAAAGAATTTTTTGGAACTCTCTTTGTAAACAGCTGCTGCCCTAGCCCATTTGCCTGGCCACCCTTACTTATTTTTTCCCCGCACCAGCACAGAGAGTAATCTAGGTAGTTCTCATAAGCATTTACTCTCCTTAACACTACACCACACCAGCACACTATACGTCTTTCCAATACATTAACATAAAAAATAAATGGCGTCTCAGGACCATCCTTGAAGTCACCAGGGGAGGAAGGACCATAAATGCTCTCATACTCCATCGATTCTCGAATAACGAATACTCAAAATGTTCTGGACCTCGGCCTGGCACTCTTTCCATCAACTTCTGCAAAATTTGCGGCCTTTCATCTAACCTTCCCTCTGTTGATCACCACCTCTCTTCCAACAAACTGTTTTCATTCATTCCCGAGAATCAGGTGAATGAAAGCGCTGGTAGCAAACCCATCTCTGTCTCTTGCTTTCTACTGTGCAAGATTCCCTGCCAAAAGTGGATGTTGTGTTTATGTGCACAACACATTCACTTGCTCTCCTGTTTCCGACTTAGGCTCCTCCGAGAATTCTCAACTCTCTGGCTCAAACATTCCTGTCACTACCAAACTAATCATGTATGTGCTGTCCATTTCTTATGCCATAGTCTCATTCTTAGGCCCATCGGAGTTTCTTGCCCTGGGGTTTGACCCATGTGTCTGAGAGTCCAGCTATCTAATGTGAATTTCACTTCTATGACTTCTGAAGTATTTAACTCTTCTATTTCTTTCTTTCTTTAGAAACGTCTTGCTCGATATGCTTTCAACTTCACTCTTCTTTAGCATATGTCTTATCTCTTCTATGTGCTTTATAAACTCTCCCTCCATCACTTAAAATAGGCAGATATGATCTTGGTGTATCATGTCATATGCAACTTCCCTGAAATCAATAGACCAATGTTTCTTTCTTACACATGATACATGCTGTAGTAGCTGGTTAGTAATCTGTCTTTTCAGTTTATTTATGTTTGTTAAGGCTAAATAAAAAGCTGTAAGATATATTTATACATAGCTAGATAAGAAGAGTGTTTGTGTGTGTGTGTGTGTGTGTGTGTGTGTGTGTGTAGGGGGGGGGGGGGGGGGGGGCCGGGGGAGTGGTACCCAGAACATCCGTATCCTCCTATTTGTTGATGCTGTTCTTTTCGATCAAAAATATGAATGTATTAAGCCTGCAACGCTAACCAAAGGTTGTACGATCTCCAAAAGAAGTGACAGCTATAGCTAAACACATTATTGGATATTACAAATCACTTTCAAACAGCCGGACTCTAGATGCTAGGGTTCTAGGGTTATCACACTTATTATAGTAGAACACATAATTATTTGATTTGATCTGACCACCAACATGGCAGTAAGGAGCTCGCCTCTGGGAGCAGTCCAGACAGATGTACCAAAGAAAGATCACATGTGCTGATCAAGTATTGTACACAAAAATTGTACATCTGTAAAGGTGTTCAAAGCAACTCTTCTTAGAATGAGATAACAGTGGGATCCAATAAATATTATCAAGTGTGTGTGAGTGTGTAAATAACAGAAGCAGTTTTACACCTACTGTAGGCCTATTCGAAACTCGGAGTAGATATAACTCGCACAAGTGAAGACGTTACTCCCTAAAAGACATGCTAACCCCGGATCTTCTAAAAGAGAGAGAGAGAGAGATAGAGAAGCAGAAGAAAGTGGACGTTCTTTCCACAAGTTCACAAGAGGGCCTCGCCATCCTTGTTGACAAAAGCCCCTTCAGATTATCGCTATGCTTCGGATTCGGAACGTTTTGCATATCACTGAATATAGTAGGATGAGCACGTGCTATGGACTCGGCCGGAGGAGAGTCACTAAGGAGATTTTTTTTTTTTTTTTTTTTTCATTCTTTCAGTCTACAAGGACGGAGTTTTCATTATACTCAGGTTATTATTGGACTATTTTATACAACTTAGAAGTGGGGTCTCGGAATGAAAGGGCTATAGAATAAAACATATTTCAATTATCCCTTCCAATTCCCAGATCCTCCATTGACTAAACAATCTTTTAAAAGCAGCCAGATTATATGGAATACAATCGATATCATAAAGACCTCCCTAGACGTCCACCAATCTTAAATACAACATACCCCCAAGACTCCCCCTTCGAGATAAATTTTGAGCATTCTTCGGTAGAAAAAGGCCCCCGCCGAAGGCCAGTTCCTCCTAAATTGCAGGCTCTACGTTGTCGCTCTCCAGGAAAAAAATGACACCTAAATGGCACGAATGGTCTTAAAATCGCCAAACTAATAGGGCGTCTTAAATTATATAAACTAATAGGGCTAAGCATGAGGGAGAAGGGAGTCCAACCTAGATGATGTATAATGTACAGTTGGGTTCAATAATTAGCTGACCATGATGAGGTTACTTTAATATTACACACTCTAAAGTCATCAGTGCTTTGCAGTCACCCTTTAGGGGGAGAATTTTATTATTTTTCGTTTATGTATTTATTTGTTATATATTTGTCTTGCCTTCCTCCTTAGACCTCCATCAAGCTTTAAAAATACCCCATGACCCCCCTTCGAGATTTATGTTTGCATTTTTTAGTAGAGGCATGCACCGGTTGAAGGTCGATTCCACCTAAATTACAGGTTCGCTATCGCTCGATAGGAAAACATCAACACCAAAATGGCACGAAAGGTCTTTAAGTGAGCAAATACATGAAAAACAGGGTCTTATAATTGGCAAACTAATGGAGAATACGTCTTAGAATCTAAAAACTAAGGGGGCTGAACATCAGGGAGAAGGGGTTCCAGCAAAACAAAAATCCCTTACCACACTAACTAACTGTTCCAGTGTACCAGGATGCAGCCTTTGAACATTTCTGATTATTATTAGACGATTGCAGTATACTTAGCCCCTTGAGGATTATGACACGTTTTGGCTATTAATTCTGGCTATTATTAGACGATTGTATTTTGATTAGGAAAGGTATATGGAAATCAGAGGGTTAATTGAAACAGTCTTTGCCTTTTTCATTTCCGCAGATCCTTCCTAAGCTGTATAGAGTCGTTATTGATAGAAGAATAAACTGTCAAAACGAGTCATGATCCTCAGGGAGTTAAAAAGGGTTTGTTGGAATTAAGTTAATTGAGTTAAATTTTTCTTTTAATATTGCAAAAAGGTCCATTCTAAGCTGTGCAAAATTAGCAAGTGTTAGCGAAAATTGTATATAAATAGGAACACTATGATACTGACATGTATTGTATTAATAAACCGTAACCTTATTCAATATCTAAATAAGCATCAGAATAATAATATGCACACGTGAGAGGTCAAGTATGTTTGTATGTATGTCATTGTGTGCGAACAATGGAAGCTGTAGGTCTTAAGGAGTAAGGTTATGGTCTTTGAGAGGAATGCAGTCGCAGAGTGTGAAGTAAAGTTGAATAGTCAAACAATGGAAAATATCAGGTCATTTAAGTACTTGGTCAGTGTGATGAGTAAAGCAGGGAGTTTGGAGGTTATACTGCTAGAGAGGGCGCAACAGGGAAGGAGGGTTGTAGGCACACTAAAAGCACTGACTGGGAATAGGGAGGTGAACATGGAAGTAAAAGAGTTATTGCATAATAGTGTGATGATCCCAACATTAACATACGGAAACTAAGCATAGACGGAAGTGAAGCATTGACGTTGTTGGAGAGACATAAATCAAAATTAGTTACTTTAGATGTGCGTGTGGGGTCACATGGGAAGACACACACAAATGAGGAAGTACGAGAATAATGTGGTGTAGATGTGCTGGAGTACAAAGGAAATCAAGCAACAACAGGTCTAGTGACCCCGCTAGGCTGCTTGTCCTCCAAAACACTGAGGATTAAGTGTCCAAACAGTGGTTTAGAGTGGGTAAGGGAAAATTGGAAAGGGAACTACTGCCCTTGAACTAATGTCCATGGCTTCATTAGGAAGTTAGTAAGGGACAGATGGGTTAGTAACATAATACAGTTATAAGTCATCTTTCGTATATCTGGGAAAAGGAGAGTAACGTCTTAATAATATATATACGCAATAATCCTTGATGAATTTGAGGGAGGAATAAATAAAGTTATTCATTTACAAATGCAGTCAGTCGCGGGTTTGCTGCAAGATATTTGTCTAGGTGAAGTTTAAAAGAATTAACTGTGCTGCAGTCTATAACGTCTCTGGGAAGCCCATTCCACAAGTTGACAACTCGATTGAAGAAGAAATTCTTAGATTTGTGTGAGATCAAAGATTTACCAATAATTTTGCAACAGTTTCCCCAGAAGAGGGCAGACTAAAGAATTGTAAAGAGTTAGGATAACTTCTTTGGATTTATGCTCAAATGACCTGCCTATAAAGCCAATTATTTTGTTTGCCTTTTTAACAATTTCTGAACATTGTTGCCTCGGTTTTTAGGTTACTCGATATTGTTACTCCCAAATCGGTTTCTCTGTCTACACTCTTAAGCTGAGTGCTATTCATTGAATAGTTTGCTTTCTCATGTTGGTATCCGATAAGTAAGTAGTACTTTACATTTATCCGCATTGAAACTCATTTGCCAAATTTGGGCCCAACATGACAACTTATCTAGATTGTGTTGCATATCGTCAACTTGTTCTTTTTAGAGTACACTATTTTCAATTTTGTTATCGTCAGCAAACTTTGAGAATGTACAGGTGAGTCCCTCATCTATGTCGTTGATGTACATTTGAAAGAGAATTGGACCAAGTACCGATCCCTGGGGTACCCCGCTACTTACATTGGTCCATTTAGATGCCTTACTGTTTATGACTACTCCTTGCTTTCTGTCGCTGAGCCAATATTCTATCCATTTCAACACACCGGTTTGTATTCCATGCGCTCTTAGTTTTAGCAGTAAACGTTTGTGAGGAACTTTATCAAAGGCCTTTTGAAAATCAAGGTATATAATGGTTAAACACATATGTTGCAGCCTACGCTGTTTCTTTCTTATTAAGGTATATAATATCTACAGCTTTACTCTCATCGTAGAGGTTGAGGATATCGTGAAAGAAGTCTAAGAGATTTGTTAAGCAGGAGCGTTTGTTACGAAAACCGTGTTGAGTATCTTTAAGTATGTTATTTTCCTCTAAATGATTTACGAGTCTGCCTCTTTTGAGTTTTTCTATAATTTTACATACAAATGAGGTTAAGCTAGTTGGACGATATTTATTGGGTAGGGATTTGCTGCCTTTTTTTAAATATCCGTGTTATGTTGGCTAGCTTCCACTGATCAGGCATAGTTCCAGACTGCAAAGATTTATTGAATAGCAATGTCAGTGGTCTGGAGAGCTCATCCTGGAGAGTGTGAAGAGGAACACCTTGAGATGGTTCGGTCATGTGGAACATATGGAGAGTGAGAGAATGATTAAAAATGTGTATGAGATTGAGGTGGAAAGGTAGAGAAAGAGAAGTAGACCGAAAATGAGTTGGTAGGATGGAGTTGATAGGTATATGAGTGAAAATGGTGTGGGGTAGGAGAAGGGGTGCTGGCTGACGAATGACAGAGGAGCATGGGGGCGATATTTTCGTTACCACCCACTCTGGAATTGAGGCGTCTGGTAATAGAATTTGTTCCATACAAGTGAAGAAGACAAACTGCAAAGCTGGCTGTAACTAATGTCACCCCCAACGTTGAAGAGCGAGCCAAATTCAAGGTACGTTAGAGTCACACGGACACATGGAGCTTGAAACTATTTAAGTAATGGGCTGAAGGAAAGGCAAAATGAGTGAGAATAGTCCAAAGCTTACTTGTTAAGTAGAAGAAAAACTAAGAAAATCGGTTCTCTATTGGGTTAGATAGTTGGATAGGATAGTGTGGGAGTGTTGAAGGACGGGTGCCCCCAACTCTCTGTATAGGAAGAGGTATATACTAGGAAAGCTCTGAAGAAGACTGATTATTTATAAAGCGGTAGAAGAGTGAGAGATTGATAGAGAGGTAAAATACATAAAATGTTTCTGCAAAAAGTCCTTCTCACTCCAGGATTATATGTATGGAGTTCAAATTTGCACGTAGTTTCTAAGGTCATGATTACTTTTCTGGGGCCAGATATTCAAAGGATGCCATAAGTTTTAGGCGACTCAGAGGCATAACAAACCAGTCAATAACATCTTATTTCTTGCCAACGATGCCAGAACTGCCTCATAATCAGGAAAAGTAGAACATAAGTTACAATATCTAACCATGACTTGTTTTAGAGTATTAATAGTGCTAGAAATACGATGTCGGCATTTAGGATAAGACGATCAGTTGTAAATATGGTACCGTAAATGTGCTGAGTGTCTGGCCCGTGATCGATAAACAAAACAAAACTAAACAAACCTAAAACAAACTAAACTCTGGAAATCATCCACTATTAAATTTACATTCATACATACGAGCACGTAAAGGCAGGAACTGGTCGACAGCATAAACTACCCGCACCCTCTTGGCTAAAAGAAAATGCTGGGGTGAATATGGGAGTTAGGGAGATTGTCTTTATCACAAAGTTAGATAGCCGTGGTGGCATCACGTTAGGGGACAGAGGGCGTCGAGAGAAACTGATATTGGGAGGAAGCTTAGCAAGTCACCTTCACATCAGGGGATTGTTGGGATTTACCCACTTTAAGTCTATAACACATTTCAACAGCATAATCTGGATCGCAATTGACGATTTCATTCAGTTTAGGAAGGATCTGTGGGAATTATATGGTTAAAGTATATCTCAAGTAGCCCACTGACCTCCATATACACTTCCTAATCTGAATAAACTCGTCTAATAATAGCCAAAATAAACTGTCAAAGCGCGTCATAACCCTCAAGGGGTTAATATGATAGAGAGTTTATCTAACCCTTAAGGGAACCCACCTCGGGTTTTTTCTCTTTCTCTCCCTCTCTCTTTGGCTTGTATCCATTCGGCCCCATTCAGCTATACTGTTTTAAGACGTTTACCCACATTCAGGTGTCAATATTTTCCTGGCGAGAGGTAGCGAGCCAGCATATATATATTTTTGTTTTGACAGCAAGCTAAATTTGTACATTTTTCGATAAAAAAATGTCTCCGGCGAAGCTGGATTTCTCCATACAATGCTGGCTCGCTATTGCTCGCCAGGAATAAATCAACACCTGTATGGGGAAAAAACGTCTTACAACAGTTGGCTGAATGGGGCCGAATGGATACAAGCCAGAGCAAGAGAGAAAAGGAGAGGTAGATAAAAAAAAAAATATGTGACTCCCCTTAATATATTCTATAACATAATGTGAGGAAGAATGCATATTATCGAGAGCTTGCATAATGCTATAGAGCTTGCATAATGCTATAGAGCTTGCATAATGCTATAGAGCTTGCATAATGCTATAGAGCTTGCATAATGCTATAGAGCTTGCATAATGCTATAGAGCTTGCATAATGCTATAGAGCTTGCATAATGCTATAGAGCTTGCATAATGCTATAGAGCTTGCATAAAGCTATAGAGCTTGCATAATAATGCTATAGAGCTTGCATAATGCTATAGAGCTTGCATAATGCTATAGAGCTTGCATAATGCTATAGAGCTTGCATAATGCTATAGAGCTTGCATAATGCTATAGAGCTTGCATAATGCTATAGAGCTTGCATAATGCTATAGAGCTTGCATAATGCTATAGAGCTTGCATAATGCTATAGATGAAAGTTAGTCAATCACCTTCACATTATAGTCATTTATATTGTTCACGGGGGGATTTTTTCTGACCCCCTTTTCCCTCATGTTTAGCATTAGTTTTCAGCTTTTAAGTCATTCGGCCCATTAGTTTGGCAATTGTAGGACCTTTCGTGTCATTTAGGTGTCGACATTTTTCCTGCAAAGCTATCGCCAGCCTGTACTTTAGGAAGATCCGGTCGTCGGCCAGGGCATTTTTTACCGAAACATACACAGATTATCTCGAAGGGGGGTATTGGGTGTATAAGGGGGGTATTGGGTGTATAAGGGGGGTATTGGGGGTATAAGGGGGGTGTTGGGTGTATAAGGGGGGTATTGGGTGTCTAAGGGGGGTATTGGGTGTATAAGGGGGGTTTTGGGTGTATAAGGGGGGTATTGGGTGTATAAGGGGGGTATTGGGTGTATAAGGGGGGTATTGGGTGTATAAGGGGGTATTGGTGTATAAGGGGGGTATTGGGTGTATAAGGGGGGTATTGGGTGTATAAGGGGGTATTGGGTGTATAAGGGGGGTATTGGTGTATAAGGGGGGTATTGGGTGTATAAGGGGGGTATTGGGTGTATAAGGGGGGTATTGGGTGTATAAGGGGGGTATTGGGTGTATAAGGGGGGTATTGGGTGTATAAGGGGGGTATTGGGTGTATAAGGGGGGTATTGGGTGTATAAGGGGGGTATTGGGTGTATAAGGGGGGTATTGGGTGTATAAGGGGGGTATTGGGTGTATAAGGGGGGTATTGGGTGTATAAGGGGGGTATTGGGTGTATAGGGGGGTATTGGGTGTATAAGGGGGGTATTGGGTGTATAAGGGGGGTATTGGGTGTATAAGGGGGGTATTGGTGTATAAGGGGGGTATTGGGGTGTATAAGGGGGGTATTGGGTGTATAAGGGGGGTATTGGGTGTATAAGGGGGGGGTATTGGGTGTATAAGGGGGGTATTGGTGTATAAGGGGGGTATTGGGTGTATAAGGGGGTATTGGGTGTATAAAGGGGGTATTGGGTGTATAAGGGGGGTATGGGTGTATAAGGGGGGTATTGGGTGTATAAGGGGGGTATTGGGTGTATAAGGGGGGTATTGGGTGTATAAGGGGGGTATTGGTGTATAAGGGGGGTATTGGGTGTATAAGGGAGGTATTGGGTGTATAAGGGGGGTATTGGGTGTATAAGGGGGGTATTGGGTGTATAAGGGGGTATTGGGTGTATAAGGGGGGTATTGGGTGTATATGGGGGGTATTGGGTGTATAAGGGAGGTATTGGGTGTATAAAGGGGGGTATTGGGTGTATAAGGGGGGTATTGGGTGTATAAGGGGGGTATTGGGTGTATAAGGGGGGTATTGGGTGTATAAGGGGGTATTGGGTGTATAAGGGGGGTAATTGGGTGTATAAAGGGGGTATTGGGTGTATAAGGGAGGTATTGGGTGTATAAGGGGGGTAATTGGGTGTATAAGGGGGGTATTGGGTGTATAAGGGGGGTATTGGGTGTATAAGGGGGGTATGGGTGTATAAGGGAGGTATTGGGTGTATAAGGGGGGTATTGGGGTGTATAAGGGGGGTATTGGGTGTATAAGGGGGGTATTGGGTGTATAAGGGGGGTATTGGGTGTATAAGGGAGGTATTGGGTGTATAAGGGGGGTATTGGGTGTATAAGGGGGGTATTGGGTGTATAAGGGGGGTATTGGGTGTATAAGGGAGGTATTGGGTGTATAAAGGGGGGTATTGGGTTGTATAAGGGGGGTATTGGGTGTATAAGGGGGGTATTGGGTGTATAAGGGAGGTATTGGGTGTATAAGGGGGGTATTGGGTGTATATTTTCAAAGCTTGATGGAGGTCTAGGCAGAAAACTAAAAGCAAGGCATAATTAAATACATAAATAAGTAAATAAACAAATACATATAAATCTCCCCTTAATACATTACAAAACGTGCCTTATCTCTATTGCAACCGTTCTCATAACAAAGGTGAGGAAGGATATAAGAGAACACTTGCATAATGAAGTGGATGAGCGGATGCAGATTAGCAGAGCACGATCCCATCAAGATATTACATTTTTAATATAGTAGACATTTTGTTTAGAAAGGGGTCCAGGAAACCCCACCCCGCTTAATCTTTAAGGGGAGGTATTTAGTTTGTTCCCTAGACCTCCATCAAGCTTAAAATTAAACCCCCTAGACCCCCTTTCAAGATAAATTGGTAAATTTTTCGGTAGAAAAATTTCCTGGCTAAAGGCCGGTTCCTCTTATATTACAGGCTCGCAATCGCTCGCCAGGATAAATTAGACACCAGTGGCACGGAAGGTCTTAACATTGACAGAAATTGGGCGAACGTTCTTGAAATCGCCAAACTAATGGGACGAACGTCTTAAAATCTCAAAAGCTATTGGGCTAAACATGAGGGGAAAAGGGTTCCATAAAAAATCCCTCAAGTGGAAATATCTCCCTAATACGACTGGTGACAATAGCATAACTTGGTGAATAATACAATAGAAAGCTGACAAAATTGAGGTTGTATTTTCACTTAGGGGGCTGATTATTTCTGGACCCTTTCTCCCACTTATCTAGCCACATTAGTTTTGATGTTGTAAGACGCTCACCGTATTAGTTTCGTGATTTTAAGACCTTTCATCACATTTCTGTATCAATATAGAAACTTTAAGTATTGCCATTTAGGAGTCGATTCTCTCTTGCTGAGCGATAGCGTGCCTGTAATTTAGGAGTCTAAGACAGTTTTCTACCGAAAAATATACAATTTTGTTCTCAAAGAAGGATCATGGAGGTATTTTTTATAATATGATATAAGTCAAGGGAGCAAAATAAATCCCCCCCCCCCCCTCCTTAAATGGATGAATATTATTATATGACGTTCACATCATGGCCATTTATGTATTCATGTAACTATGATATGTTTGGTAGAGTGGGATACTGGGTTCGAGCCCTGGCTGGGTCATATCACAATTTTGTTTAATATAATTGGGCTCTACTTGTTTATTCAGTGAGGCCTTCAATGTGCCCCAGATTACAAGTATCCTTCTCTTATACTTAGTTGCAAGTGTTTGTGTGTGAGGTGTATGTGTGTATGGCATCAAGCTACGTGACCACGAATAGGAGCGGGTGGTGGTGGATGGGATCTGATTCCAAATGAAGCCAGTACTTTTAAGCTCCTCGGTGGCCTAGTGGTTAAGGTGTTGGGAGTGCTGCACTACTGGCCTGGGTTCAAGCCCTGGCTGGGTCATATCACACAAATATTTAGGAAAAGTAAAGTTGGCTTACTGAAATAAGTGATTGGCGACAGTTGAACTTTTGCCTAAGTATAAATTAAAAGGCTTGCTCAAGGGGAGATTGTGTATTTATTCATATATTATTATTTCAGTTTCTTCCCTAGACCTCCATAAAGCTTTAGAAAATGTACCTTCGAGATAAGTGTGTGCAATTTTTCTACCAAAAAAATGACCCGACCGGCTCCTAAATTGCAAGCTCGCTGACGCTTGCCAAGAAAAAATCGGGTCCTAAATGTCAAGAACAAACTTAAAATCGCCAAGCTAATGGGGCGAGCGTTTTGAAATCTTAACACCCCTCCCCTTAAACAGTGATTGGTGACAGTTGAAGGTGTGCCTAATTATATATTAGAAGGCTTGTTTATGGCCACGTTTACATCAAGGTCATATATTTAGTTTTTCTTAGCGGGAGCATTTATCGTAGGTGTATTGGGGAATAGTAGAGTTTGTTTAACCCATAATGCAACAGGTGACACAATATAAGATATGCTGAAAATTTTAATTGAGAGTTTGTGTAATGAAATAGAAGAAAGCTTAACATATCACATGTACTTGGAGATCATTCCCCTTCATTAATTTATGATATACTTATGTATGTTTGTGAGATATTATGTGCTTAGGAATTCAATAGAGAATTTGTTTATTCCTGAAAGTATTTTGGAATTAATACAAAAGTTTAACACCTTGAGGATCAATACGCTTTTTGACAGTGTATTATGGATATCATTAGACGATTTTATACAGGTTAGGATTTGTTTAGGAATTAAAAGGGTAAAGATGGCCTAAGTTGACCCGCTGACTGCCATATACCTGCCTAATCTGAATAAAATCGCTTAATAATAACCAGACAACAGACAAAAAATGCGTACTCGTATCTTGAAAGGGTTAAGTTTAAGAAAATAATACAGCTTGCACAATACTGGAGGAAACTTAAGCGTATCCCGTATTCTTTGGGTGGAAGGTGATTCTTGTTTAGGAGTATAGTAGGGGGGTTGCATAATCTAGAAAGTGACTGGTGACATAGAAAAAGTTGAGTATAGGAATCTAAGAATAGTTTGCATAATGGAATACGCGACTAGGGATGCAACAAAAGATGCAAGGCCCAATAGACTCCTTTCCATTTTTAAACTTGCTCGATTAAACTTCTATAAAATACTACAATATATGCTGTATATTTTGTACCCAAGACTATGGAGGGAGAGATAACGAATGGTAATGTGAGCACTGGGTAACTTGCTTGTATTATAATATTATATAGTACCAGCTTTCATCATCATAATTATCACCATCATTAATAATATTAATAGTGTTATTAGTATTAGTAATAGTATTATCATTATTAGTACTAGAATTATTATTAATTATTATTACTACTATTATTATTTTTTGTTTATTATTATTATTATAATAATTAGTATTATCAAAACTAATAGATTAGTCGGTCATCGTGATGTACGTACATTTCCGCATATATTTAAAATTATTCAGTTCGGCTTATCGTTTTTTATAAAAAGGTAGCTTTTAGTATTAGTGAAAGAGGGACGTTTTGGGCAATTTCGAAATGCTAATAAGTACAAGCAATATCAATAGCTCACTGAAAGCTTACTAAGAATTAATTTGAATTATAGAGAAAGATATATCGAAACGGCATTTCTACAACGTGAAATAATTAATAATAGACATGGGTTGTCAGTACCACACGAGGACCGTCGAAGAAAAGCCATAATTAATAACTCACAAATACAGTTTGTAAAACAATATTGTCGGCGAGCTAATGGTAATGGCTGTACTTCTGTTTTCTCTTCTCTCCCAATATCTGTTCATAAAATATATCCTCCCTCTCTTTCCTTTCACTTCTATCTTTGCTTTGCCTCTCCCCTCTTCCTCTTTCTCTTTTTCTCTCGCATTTCGTTCCGTTCCGTGTTTCTTTTCTCCCTTTATCGTATCCTCTTATCTCCTTTCCTCTCCACCACTTCCTTGCTGCACTCTTTATATTTCCTTTGTTTGTGTTCTCCCCTTCTTTCGTTTCTCGCCTTCCTTCCATATCCCTCTGTTCTTCTCACATCTCCTTTTCTATTATATTGTTTTTTTTACCTCTCCTCTATCGTTCTTTACTCGATTCTCTTCAATTCTGCCTTTTTCTCCCCCTTTCCTCCATTCTCCCCTTCTCTTCCATCTCCTCTACTTTCCTCTCCCATTGTCAGCTCACCTCTCTTTTCCTGTCTTCCCCTCCTCTTCTATCCCCTTTCCCATTCTTCTTCTCTTCTCTTCTCTTGTTTCTTGCTTCTCTCTTCTAGCCTTGCCTCTTTTCTTTCCTCTCATTTCGTCTCCCCCCCCCCCCCTAACCCTTGCCTCTCCTCAATCCCCTCTCCCATTCTATTCTCTGCTCTCGTCTCTCATTCCCTTTTCCTCTTCTCTCGTGTTCTCGTACCATTTCCTTCATCTCCCCTCCCATTTCTCCTTCCTCTCTCTCCTCTTCTCTACCCCGCTCCCTCATCTCTTTTCCCCAGCCCTCTCACTCTGCCAACATAAACAAACCTTCTGGTGTTTCCGTCAAGACAAAAGGTTCGGTAAGTTTTGTGGGGGTGCCGAGAATTGGGAGCGGGGCGAACTCTCCGATTGGCATTATTTACGGTTTATAGAGGAGCCTCGTAAAGAAGGAGCGAAAGGCGGACAGTTTTACTCCAATCTTTATACTACTTTTTAAACATAGAGTGGTTGTAATTTTCTTAAAACTAGTTGTGTTTTATGTTACTGTTTAAAGTATATTTTGGTTGTGGTGTTCGGAGAAGAATATTATACACTATTATACCGGTACTGTTTATGCTATTTCTTAAGTTGATTATGTTTGTATTGTTCTAAGAGGACTAATTTACACATCAAGTTATGCTACATTTTTAGCATATTCGGTTGTACTGTGAGTGTTATAAATGTATATATATAATTTGTTTTGCTCCACAGTTATATGATGATTGCTAGCTCTAATATATTACTGTTTATATGATGATTGCTAACTCTCATATATTACAGTTTATATGATGATTGCTAGCTCTCATATATTACAGTTTATATGATGATTGCTAGCTCTCATATATTACAGTTTATATGATGATTGCTAGCTCTCATATATTACAGTTTATATAATGATTGCTAGCTCTCATATATTACAGTTTATATAATGATTGCTAGCTCTCATATATTACAGTTTATATAATGATTGCTAGCTCTCATATATTACAGTTTATATAATGATTGCTAGCTCTCATATATTACAGTTTATATAATGATTGCTAGCTCTCATATATTACAGTTTATATAATGATTGCTAGCTCTCATATATTACAGTTTATATAATGATTGCTAGCTCTCATATAATACTGTTTATATAATGATTGCTAGCTCTCATATAATAGTTTATATAATGATTGCGAGCTCTCATATATTACAGTTTATATAATGATTGCTAGCTCTCATATATTACAGTTTATATGATGATTGCTAGCTCTCATATAATACAGTTTATATAATGATTGCTAGCTCTCATATATTACAGTTTATATAATGATTGCTAGCTCTCATATATTACAGTTTATATAATGATTGCTAGCTCTGATATATTACAGTTTATATGATGATTGCTAGCTCTCATATATTACAGTTTATATAATGATTGCTAGCTCTCATATATTACAGTTTATATAATGATTGCTAGCTCTCATATAATACAGTTTATATAATGATTGCTAGCTCTCATATATTACAGTTTATATAATGATTGCTAGCTCTCATATATTACAGTTTATATGATGATTGCTAGCTCTCATATACAGTTTATATAATGATTGCTAGCTCTCATATATTACAGTTTATATAATGATTGCTAGCTCTCATATATTACAGTTTATATAATGATTGCTAGCTCTCATATAATACAGTTTATATAATGATTGCTAGCTCTCATATAATACAGTTTATATAATGATTGCTAGCTCTCATATATTACAGTTTATATAATGATTGCTAGCTCTCATATAATACAGTTTATATAATGATTGCTAGCTCATATATTACAGTTTATATAATGATTGCTAGCTCTCATATAATACAGTTTATATAATGATTGCTAGCTCTCATATATTACAGTTTATATAATGATTGCTAGCTCTCATATATTACAGTTTATATAATGATTGGTAGCTCTCATATATTACAGTTTATATAATGATTGCTAGCTCTCATATATTACAGTTTATATAATGATTGCTAGCTCTCATATGATACAGTTTATATAATGATTGCTAGCTCTCATATATTACAGTTTATATAATGATTGCTAGCTCTCATATATTACAGTTTATATAATGATTGCTAGCTCTCATATATTACAGTTTATATAATGATTGCTAGCTCTCATATATTACAGTTTATATAATGATTGCTAGCTCTCATATATTACAGTTTATATAATGATTGCTAGCTCTCATATAATACAGTTTATATAATGATTGCTAGCTCTCATATAATACAGTTTATATAATGATTGCTAGCTCTCATATAATACAGTTTATATAATGATTGGTAGCTCATATAATAGTTTATATAATAATTGCTAGCTCATATATTACAGTTTATATAATGATTGCTAGCTCTCATATATTACAGTTTATATAATGATTGCTAGCTCTCATATATTACAGTTTATATAATGATTGCTAGCTCTCATATATTACAGTTTATATAATGATTGCTAGCTCTCATATAATACAGTTTATATAATGATTGCTAGCTCTCATATATTACAGTTTATATGATGATTGCTAGCTCTCATATAATACAGTTTATATAATGATTGCTAGCTCTCATATATTACAGTTTATATAATGATTGCTAGCTCTCATATAATACAGTTTATATAATGATTGCTAGCTCTCATATATTACAGTTTATATAATGATTGCTAGCTCTCATATAATACAGTTTATATAATGATTGCTAGCTCTCATATATTACAGTTTATATAATGATTGCTAGCTCTCATATATTACAGTTTATATAATGATTGCTAGCTCTCATATAATACAGTTTATATAATGATTGCTAGCTCTCATATATTACAGTTTATATAATGATTGCTAGCTCTCATATATTACAGTTTATATGATGATTGCTAGCTCTGATATAATACAGTTTATATAATGATTGCTAGCTCTCCTATATTACAGTTTATATAATGATTGCTAGCTCTCATATATTACAGTTTATATGATGATTGCTAGCTCTGATATAATACAGTTTATATAATGATTGCTAGCTCTCATATATTACAGTTTATATAATGATTGCTAGCTCTCATATATTACAGTTTATATGATGATTGCTAGCTCTGATATAATACAGTTTATATAATGATTGCTAGCTCTCATATATTACAGTTTATATAATGATTGCTAGCTCTCATATATTATAGTTATATAATGATTGCTAGCTCTCATATAATACAGTTTATATAATGATTGCTAGCTCTCATATATTACAGTTTATATAATGATTGCTAGCTCTCATATATTACAGTTTATATAATGATTGCTAGCTCTCATATATTACAGTTTATATAATGATTGCTAGCTCTCATATATTACAGTTTATATAATGATTGCTAGCTCTCATATATTACAGTTTATATAATGATTGCTAGCTCTCATATAATACAGTTTATATAATGATTGCGAGCTCTCATATATTACAGTTTATATAATGATTGCTAGCTCTCATATAATACAGTTTATATAATGATTGCTAGCTCTCATATAATACAGTTTATATAATGATTGCTAGCTCTCATATAATAGTTTATATAATGATTGCTAGCTCTCATATAATACAGTTTATATAATGATTGCTAGCTCTCATATAATACAGTTTATATAATGATTGCGAGCTCTCATATATTACAGTTTATATAATGATTGCGAGCTCTCATATAATACAGTTTATATAATGATTGCGAGCTCTCATATAATACAGTTTATATAATGATTGCTAGCTCATATAATACAGTTTATATAATGATTGCTAGCTCTCATATAATACAGTTTATATAATGATTGCGAGCTCTCATATAATACAGTTTATATAATGATTGCGAGCTCTCATATATGTTCTTTTATTTAATAATTTTCATTTTAGTAAGCGTTGTTTCCACATAGCGATTTTGATAATTTATTTTGACTTTATATTGTCCTTGTCCCAATTTTGGTTTGTTTAGTTTGCAAGTTTTACATTTTAATAATACAGTTTATATAATGATTGCTAGCTCACATGTATGATGTTGCCAATACCCAGTTGCACACACACACACACACACACACACACACACACACACACACACACACACACACACACACACACACACACACACACACACACACACAGCCCGTAGCCTAGTGGTAGAGCTCTCGTCTCACACACGAGGGGCCGGGGGTTCAATCCCCGGCCGGGCGAAGACAAATTGTGCTTGTCTCCTTTCATGTGTTAGCCTCAGTTCACCTAGCTGTATATAGGTACCTGGAATAAGTGGACGACGTTGTGACGTCCCATATGGGGTTGGCAAAAATGGTACAAGGCGAGATGGGTATCATATGATTCACCTAAGCTGATGGCTACCTAAGCCTTCGGGCGAGACGGTACCGTCTATAGTGAGAATGGTACCATACAGATCCACCCTAAGCCTTCGTTTCCGATGTCGCCAATTGGCTAAAAATACAGACTACACACACATCCACAGCCATTCCAACGATACATATAACACCTACACATACAGGAGGTCGGAAATAACGAGCATGCTCACTCCCGCAATACAACTAGAGTAAGTACAACTAGAGTAAGTAAGTACACACACACACACACACACACACACACACACACACACACACACACACACACACACACACACCACCCACCCACACATACGTTTTCAACATTCTCACACCAAATTAGACGTAATAAAATTAACGCTCACATTTCTGGTTGCGAAGGAAAATGGAGTTGCAAGGGATATAGACTGTGAGGTAAGAGGGAAAAAAATATATAATAATGAAAATGGTGAGGACAATGGACCGTAAATTGTAGCCCTCGAGAAATCGTATATAAGACAATGGTTTCTTGATGCTCTAATTAATCTTTTTGAGTATTATGGCAAATTTCTCCATATGGTTCTGGTTACCATTATATCACTTTATCTATCTATATGCTCAGGCACAATCCCCACTTTTCCTATTTTTTATTTCTATTTTCTATTATATTTTAGAAAACATATACAGACAAAACATAGACATATTATAATTTAGTTTAGGAAGTAAATTAATAATTTCTTAACTTACCATCCTACTCCCTGAGTTCCTTCCTAAACTGAATGAAATCATGTATGCATAGCCAGAATAAAAGTAAGAAGAACGTAGTTGTATGCATTGAGAAGTAGAAATAGCACTGGATCATCCAAGGTAGAGAACATATTTCAGCTTTGTCAGAGGAATAAGTGATAGTGGTGTCATCGAATTGGAAAACTAGAGGGAAACACGAGGAAGTTGAATTGTTGGAGAGGGTTCAAGCTAGATACCAGACAGCCTGGGAATGACTACAGTTATAAAGTTCAGAGCATTTATTATTGACAAATCGAAGAACAGATTTAGCTTAATTCCTGGCAGAAACATAAAGAGTACTAGATTATTGAGTTCGAAGGCGACGGTACTGTTTGAATGCTTCCTCCTTATTGTCGACCTTATGCCACTACCAGGGAAAACTTTAACCCTCCGATACGTATTTGTCAAGAAATTCATATTAAAATCGGCCGTCTTCCTGGTAACGATCAGCAATATGGGAAATAGTATGGCTCCTATTCAGAAAAAAGTTAGACAATAAGTTTTATTATATTAAAGAGAAAGAAGTGCAGTGAGAATGACAGGAGTTATAAACAAATACGAAAACAAGAGAAAAAGAAATTGAAAGTGTTTGTGTGTGTGTGTGTGTGTGTGTGTGTGTGTGTGTGTGTGATGGTGGGCAGGGAGAGTTAGTCGTACAAAACTCCTGCTAGTGACTTTTGGTGACCGTTTGATCCCGGTGTTATTCTTGGTGAGGAAGTCTGAAATTTGGCCCCCTCTCTTACACTCTCACTGCTATTTCCTCACCCTCAACAGTATGTTCTCACGGTCACCAGTATGTTCTCACGGTCACCAGTATTTTCTCACGATCACCAGTACTTTCCCACGGTCACCAGTATTTTCTCACGGTCACCAGTATTTTCTCACGGTCACCAGTATTTCCTCACCCTCACCAGTATTTTCCCAAGGTCACCAGTGTTTTCACACGGTCACCAGTATTTTCCCACGGTCACCAGTATTTTCTCACGGTCACCAGTATTTTCCCACGGTCACCAGTATTTTCCCACCCTCACCAGTATGTTCCCACCATCACCAGTATTTATTCACCCACACCAGGATGTTCTCACCCTCAACAGTATTTTATCACCAGTATTTTCTCCCCTTCAACAGTATAATTTCACCACCACCAATATTGACCTACCTCACCAGTATTTCCACCATACCCTATCACCAATATTTTCTTATCCCCACCATTACTTCATCATCAGCTCTACCTTCTCACCCTAGCCTAATTGTCTCTATACATCACCACTATAGTCCATTCATTATAGGTAGGCCAGACATCTTGACCACTAACCTCTTTAACTCAATAAGGGCTAGAGCAAATGGGCTGTAAATTGCCATGCCTATTCCCTGGCTGACCCTTCCTAAATGGTTGAAATACAATAGTTGATTTTATTTCAGCTGCCGGTAAATTGAATCTCTTGGGTCAGTCGTCGGAATCGGTTCTTTGCCACCCTGTAGTTTTCATTATGCAAGTATTATAATGTATATTAATGGAAACTTACTATTGCCCTTCCTCCTTTATCACCATCAACCCCCCCCCCCCCTCACCATTATCACCATTTAACACTCGTTATTCGTACCACTTAAGGGGAGGTTTTTAGTTGATTCCCTAGACTTCCATCAAGCTTAAAATTACTCCCCCTAGACCCCTTTTCAAGATAAATTTGTACATTTTTCGGTAGAAAAATTTCCCGGCCAAAGGCCGGTTCCCCTTAAATTACAGGCTCGCTATCGCTCGCCAGGAAAAAATCGACACCTAAATGTCACGAATGGTCTTAAAATTGACAGAAATGGGGCGAGGGTTCTTAAAATCGCCAAACTAATGGGGTGAACAAATCTCCCCTTAAGGGGGGGTCTTTTTCTGGACCATTTTTCCCTCATGTTTAGCCCTCATTGTGTTTTATAGTGTAAGAAGTTCGCCCCATTAGTTGGTCGATTTGAAGACCCTTTCACCACATTTGTTTGTCAACATTAAGACATTTTCTGCCATTAGGGTGTCGATTTTTCCTTGCGAGCGATAGCGAGTAATACTATGCAACTTAGGAGGAACCAGCCTTCGTCCTGTGCACATATATACGGTATATCGAATGCTGCTCCAGAGGGTATTTTCTTAAGCTTGGTGAAGTTCTAGGGAGGAAGCTAAATAAAAAATAAAAAACAATAATAAAATAATGAATATACAGGATACATGGAAATCTAGCCTCAACCATCTCCAATCACCTCCCATTCACCACAGTTCCCCTTCCCCTCACCAGTCTTCAGTCACCCCAATCACCACCACCACCTTAAATTAAACCTTCATTAATACCAATCCCCATCATCATCCTCCCTCACTCCATTATAACCCTTTCTCTCTCTCTCTCTCTCTCTCTCTCTCTCTCTCTCTCTCTCTCTCTCTCTCTCTCTCTCTCTCTCTCTCTCTCTCTCTCTCACACAGTTCCACCACCCTTCTATTAATGTTCAATAATGAGCAACTGTGTATATTATGGTAGTAATTACAAAGAGTGCTTCTCGACTCTTAATGTTCTTGGGACTGTATGTTGTTATAGACTACCCAAGGTACCCACACCCTGTGCGAAATAAATAGTAGTCCCGATAATATCCTGATCGCATAAGGGCAGCACTATGATAATATACTAGTACAACTAGCGCAAATGCTATACAATGAAAAACTACAATCTTTCTATTATATTTTTACTCTGAACACCATGCCTGGGACCCACACAAATCAACCCTTCATCTTCTCTCAATATTCTAGGTGTATTTTTTTCATCCGACCTTTCTTGGAAAGATCATATGTTGCCACTCTTACTAAAATAGCTTCCCAAAAGTTAGGTGTGCTTAACCGTCTCTGTGGGTTCTTCACATCCGCACAGCTTCTTGCTTTGTATCGGGTTCCAATGCGCCCCTGTATTGAGTATTGTTCGCATGTGTGGGGAGGCTCCACCCATACCACAATTCTCGAACGAATAGAATCAAAAGCCTTTCGCATCATCAACTCACTTCCTCTTACTAGTTACCTACAATCTCTTTCTACATGCCGCAATGTTGCATTTCTTTCACTCTTCTATTTCTATTACAACAATCAGTGTTCTTCAGAGTTCTCTCAGTGCATACCCCCTCCTTTGCAACACAGTTCCCCTCCTATTCTGTCCCACTCTCCAACCCAAGGATTGCCAAATTTTCTCAGTCTTTCTTCTATTTAACAAGTGAACTCTGGAACTCTCTTCCTCAATCAATCTTTCCTTCATTCTATGAATTCAGCTGTTTTAAATGTTGTGTGTACAGGCATTTTTACCCAAAAATCCCTTGAATTTGGCTCTGTCACTCTTTTTGTTTTGGGGGAGACACTCGTTATACACAACCTGCCTTTTGTCTCCTGTATACACATACACAAAAAAAACATTGAACTTAAATGCAATAATTTAATTTGGAGGTGTGTGGTGTTAGAGTAAAATTAATATAAATAGAATATATAATTTGTTGGTATGTATTAAGCCTTTCTAATGATACTGTAAAACAGGAGGGTTTGTAAAATATACTCTAATTTGTGTTATTTGCCACATTTACACTTGAATGCATAGTAAATATACATAATATGTATGGAACGTGATAACAAATAACATTAAATATACAGTATATGTCAGTTTGCCAATGAAATAACTAGGGCATTTTCAGATATGGTCGCTGTAGCATTTCCAAAGTCGCACTGTGTACAAGGCACAGTTGACTGTTTGTAAATGTTTTGTTTGTCGGTCATTGAACTTTTCCTCTGGATATTTACTGGATTCAAACAAACTTTGTTCACATTGGAGATATGGCTGTTTATCACTTCCACACACACGCATGCACTTATATACTTAAACACACTCGTGCTGAGAGAGAGAGAGAGAGAGAGAGAGAGAGAGAGAGAGAGAGAGAGAGAGAGAGAGAGAGAGAGAGAGAGAGAGAGACCCAACGTGTTATACGTGTTTTATGGAAAGTAAAAATAGTAATATCTGTGTTTCATATACAGTATATACATATATATATAATATATTGAGGAAACAAGCTCTACTATTATTCTTTCCCCTAAATCACGTAGGTGTGTGTGTGTGACCAACTATATATATATATATACAGTATATATAATATATAGATATATATATATATATATATATATATATATATATATATATATACATACAGTATATATATATATATATATACAGTATTATAAAATATATTGAGGAAACACAGACTACTATTTTTCTTTTCCCTAAATCACGTAGGTGTGTGTGGGTGTGACCAACTATATATATATATATATATATATATATATATATATATTTATATATATATCTATATATATATATTTATATATATACAGTATATATAATATATATATATATATACACTTTATACAGTATTATAATATATATTGAGGAAACACAGACTCTACTATTTTTCTTTTCCCTAAATCACGTAGGTGTGTGTGTGTGTGTGTGTGTTTGGGTGGGTTTGACCAACTGGACGTCGATAACACATTTTCATTACTTACAGTCGCTGTAAAATAATTCGTTATATTTCTTCAACGTTGACTATTTCTTTCTGTTGTTGCAAGTCGATTTCACTTGTGGAAAAATTCACAACTAAGCCCATATATTGATCATATCTTTTATTTTAAAGACACGACGGCTTTGCTTCAACTAGGTGCCTCTGTCGGTGTGACTGTAATTATTCTAATCAATATGAAGGCTTAGTTTTCAACGAAATATTTTGTAAGTTTTTTTTCTGGCCCCTTTCTTCCTAATGTTTAGGCCCAATACTTTTTACATTTTAAGACATTCGTCCCATAAGTTTGGCAATTTTAAGACCTTTTGTGCCATTTAGGTATCCATTTTTTTCATGGCGAGCGATAACAAGCCTACACAAAAATGCACAATTTGTTCTCGAAGGGGGTCTTGGGGGTACCTTTTAAGTTTGATGAAGATCTAGGGAGGAAAGTAAAAATAATTTTTAAATGTATACAGTATATAAACAAGTGAATACAAATCTGCCGTTAACCATACTGAATCAATCTTTAATAAAACAAACAAAATTGTCTGTTTTGTGTTTTATTTTCAGGCTTAAGACCAAGTTCTGAAGTAACTAGTCTATAATAAAACATTACATTGTTTCGTTTGCATTCGATACGGATTCAATTTTTGTTTGTCTTCGCCATTCATGCTCATAAGTGTACACACATACTGTATACAAATACACATACCTCATAAGCTGAAATACATGCGAAGTATATATACACATGCACACGCACAGACATAGAGATAAATTCATATATGCTTACATACTTGCTATATTTTTTCGCTTTCCCGTGGCTGTCTCTTAGTTTTAAGAAATAGTTGTATAAGTATAATTTAAAACTACCCAATATTGAATTGATGTGAACAATATGACAATAGCATCAACACTATGTCCATGGCCACATCATTTGAACAATCTCTGACTTGAATGTTGACTTCAAAATTGCTTTATCCAGTATCTGTTTATATAATATGACTATTACTAAAAAATAAATCCGCCAATAAACAAAGGAAGCAAAACTCAACTAACTAATATCAACTCCAGCCCAAGTCTCAACAACAACAACAACAATAACCTCAACAAAAACAAGCCGAAACTTAGAAGAGTAATAACCCGGTGTCACACAAGCACTTTTTCTGGCAATTTTAGATGAGCATTTTTTTTTTTTTTCGTACAGTTTCGAGTTTCTTTCGCATTGGAATCGGAAACTAGATCGAAGTTAGGTTATTTTAGGAAGTTTAATTTCTGTGAGACTTAAAATTTAAAGCGGCCAGGCTACAATTTCCCGTATAAAATTATAGCAATATCGCTTGTGTGATACTGCCTTAAAGTAACCATGAGACCGACAGGAAAACAACCTTTAAACTTCCGTCACCCCTTTTCCACCTGCGACAGAAAATATTTGTGAAGGAAAGTCAGCAAGTATTAGAAGTTTTGAGAGTGAGGCAGCGGTAGGTGTTTGTGGCCGCCGGATGAGTTGGGGTGAGGGCAGGACTGGTTGAGATCAGGAGTATACATACACCAACACCAGGTTAACCCATTTCGCCTGGCGGCGTTTTGTATCTTCCCAAACTTCAATATCGGGGGGGGGGGGGGTTTCGAGTGAATCATGTGATTTGCGGCTACACATATCTATGCAAAGAAATGGCTTCTCCTAGGTTATATATACAGTATATTTATCAGGGGACAGGGCTTGCTTTTATCTTGCGAATGATGAAGACTAGAACTATCTATATCAAGTGGTTTAGTTTTGATGATGAAAGAAATAAGGCAAGGTTGTCCTTTTTTCCCAATTTTTCCCGCATTTCTAGTGTAAACACAATAAGTCCCTGCATTGTGTTATCTTGGGCTACATATATCTCCATAGAGAAATCGCCTAACCTAGGTTATATTATACTGTATACATTATATCAAGAGACAGCACTCGCTATTTATCTTCTGGTTGGTGAAAACTACGATACTGTACACCAAGTGGTTTTCATTTGATGTTGAAAATACCATCACTAGTTTTGGCGGCTTTCGCTTATGTGTCATTTTTCGTTTCAACTATCGGGTGGCTCATGGCTTCGCTTTTTAACCCTTCCAGCCCGGGTGTCATTTTAAAATGACACCAAAACAAAAGGGCCGGAACCCGGGTGTCATTTTAAAATCCTTGTGCTTGAAAGCGTGCATCAAAATTTGCGCGGCCAATTTTGGCATGGTAGGAGCGACCGCAGCGCCACCAAGCCTCAACTACTAGTGTTATCAGTTCGTACGTGGCCGCCATAGCGAGTAATACTGAAAAAATGTTTTCCGACGTGTCCGATTCGTTGCAACCTCCCGCGGGCCCCAGTGCTACCCCACTCGCAACTTCAATGCCTGTTCCAACCGAGAAGAGAGCTCAACAAAAGAAAGTTAAGCGTTTGTTGAGTGATAGCGCTATACAGCGACAACTTTTTGAAAGTGATGAAGAGAGCAGTGGCGAAAGCTTGGTGGACAAGGCACAATTTATAAGTGAAAGTGAAGACAATTTCGTGGGCTTTGGAGACGACGATAATGTCGATTTATTTGAGGGGGGAGACAGTAGTGATGATCCTGATGTGGAAGTGTTTCAGGAAGGTGCCATTGAGCTTCCCAGTGTGCTAGAACCTAGGCCAACCCCTCGCCATCTTTGCTAGGTCAGCCTAGCCCTAGCCCTACCCCTACCCCAGGACCTTCCCCTTTGCCTGCCCGTACGCCCTTGAAAGTGGGCAAATATTTCTACAAGCAATCATTGATCAAAAGTGCAGCTAAAAAAGCACGCAGGGCAGCCGCAGAAAAGCATAGGGAAGCTGAAGATAGCGATAATGACGCCGACCCTGGCCTAGCAACCACCCGCATTCCATTGTCCCGACGCCTTGACACGGGACGCCGCGTGGGTCACCCACAGCCCTCGCCTTCATCTCTCGTTCAGTATGACCAAAGGGCCTCTTCAAGTGGTATTGGTGATGTGCCACAGGCCTCAACACACCGCAGAGCATTATTTCCTGCTGAAAAGCCTTCGGCTCGCCGCAAAAGGAGCCCAACTCCCGAGGCCTCGGCTCCCATTCTTGAAGCTCCCGCAGCCTCCCGCGCCCCACACCGCCGACGCCCGGTCACTTCTTCACCAGAATTGTCTCCTGAGGAGGATGCTGATGACACATTGCCCCAGATGATCTGACGTCGCCTGAGGAGGAAGAGGAAGAGGAACAGGAACAGGAAGAGGAAGAGGATGTGCTGACAAATCGAGGGAGTAGGCGAGGTCGTGGACGTGGTCAGCCTGCCGACGCCGCTGCCCCTGGGCCTGGGCCTGGGCGTGGGCATGCAGGGCGTCCGCCTGGCCAAGGGCGTGTGCCAGGGCATCCAGGGCGTGTGCCTGCTGCAGCACGACCTCGAGCATCAGCATCCGACCTGTTTGTGTGGACAGATGGAGCTGATTTTGAGCCAGATTGTCCTGCCTTTGACGAGGTACAGATGGGTTCTGGGGTGTCACCAGCATATCCCTGTGGCCCAGATGCTACCCCCAGTGAACTTTTCTGTGGCTTCTACGACAATGAAGTCATGGAATACCTCGTCAAAGAGACAAATCACCACCATGCTATCTGTGCCAACTTTCTTGGGAGGAAGACCAGTGCCCAGATGGTGGCATGGAGAGCTCTCACTGTGGCAGAATTATATGTGTTCTTGGCACTCACAATGCTGATGACTCATATAAGGAAGCACGTTCTGGCTGACTACTGGATCACTGGCGACATCATAACGACTCCATCATTTGGCAAATACATGTCCAGGGACAGGTACTTCGACATCCTCTCCTATCTTCACCTGACAAACAACATGGCAGTCCACCTTCCCGACTCATTATGGAAGATCAGGAAGCTGTATGACATGATACGTCATCGGTTCACCACATACCTGATTCCTTTCCAGAAGATGTGCCTCGACGAGTCTCTGGTCCTGTTCCTTGGTAGGCTGCACTTCCGACAGTATATCCCGTCCAAGAGACACCGCTTCGGCATCAAGCTCTTCGTCCTCTGCGACTGCTTGACGGGGTATGTGCTGGACTTTATAGTCTACAGCAGCAAGGCTGGAGAAGTTGTGACTGACCCTCTCATTGGTTTTAGTGGCGCTGTAGTGAAGAAGATGATGGAGAGGCACTTCAATAATAACCACATCCTCTACACAGATAATTATTACACGTCGCCTCTCCTGACCAAGTACCTCCATGACCGCAAAGACCGGAACTGTCGGCACAGTCAAGGGCAAAAGGAAGGGCATGCCAGGCTACCCAACCAAGACGAAGAAGGCTGACATCTTCCACAAGAAGAGTGGCCCCATCCTCTCCATCCACTGGCATGACCAGCGCAAGGTCAACCTCCTCACCACATGCCACAAGGCCCAGATGGTCGCCACAGGGAAGGTGGACCGAACAACCAAGAACCCCGTCCAAAAACCAGCTGCTGTCCTGGATTATAACGTCAACATGCGCCTCGTTGACAAGTCCGACATGCAGATGGGCTTCATCGACTGCCTGCGAACATCTTGCAGGTGGTACAAGAAGTTTATCCTGCATACGGTAGATATGTCGATCCTCAATGCCTACAACATCTACCGTCTGAGGACTCCAGGAGCCAAGAAGTACAAGTCCCTGCGGAAGTTCCACAAGCAGGTGCTACTTGAGCTCCTGGCTAAACATGCGGGTACACCAGGCAGGCCAATACCAGGACCAGGCCACCTTGACAGAACGGGGTGTGCTGAATTCTTCAGGAAGCACCAGCTCAGCGCCCTTCCTTTCAAAGCATCAGGTAGTAATGTTAGGAGTCAGAAGAGGTGCCATGTGTGCAGCCACACAACTCGCAGACCACGCAAACCCACAAAAACCACTTGGGAATGCCTCGAGTGTCAAGTTGGACTGTGTGCTGGCACCTGCTTCAACGACTTCCACACTCTAACAAACTTTTGAAGTGGAAGTGACAACAGTGAAAGTGACACTCAAATGTAGGCTAAGAATAATAATATAACTAAGTATAAGTGAAAAGGACACATAAGTAATAATAAGTGCCTTCAATAACAATATGAACAAGTGAAAGTGACACTAAAATATATATTTCTAACAATAAATAAGTGAAAATGACACTCAATAAGCCTAGGCCAGTCAAAGTGACAGTATAATAATAATAAAACTAAGTATAAGTGAAAGAGACACACACAAGTAATAATAAGTGCCTTCATAACAATATGAATAAGTGACAGGGACACTATATATATTAGCTTACCTAACAATACATAAAAGGGGATATGACACTACCAATTATCAAAGTCCAGTGAAAGTGACACTAATAATCATAATAATAATAATAAAACGAAGTAATAAGTGACAGAGACACAAATAAGTTCATATAAATAACTTTATTGAGTGAAAATAACATAATAACTATAATAAATGACAGAATAACCAATAAAACACTATCAAATCGCTTCCCGGCATAATTGCGGGTGGAGCGACGAGTGCAACTGGGCGTCGTAGCCGGGGCCGCGGTTGAGTGTTCGGACGCGCCGAGGTAAATACGCGGCAAAAGTTACCTCCACTTCCATCACCATCACTCCGGAACCAGTTGAGCTAGAGAGCTCTACTTAACGCCATTCTACGCAGGAAGGTAAGGCGCTCATTTCTATATATGTTTGATTAAAGTAGGTCATATATTAAGCAAGATTAGCCTTAGTTTACTTTTGTTGATATTCGACCAGATCGCCCGGATACGAGCTCCGTCATTAGGAGAGCCTGCCCGGGCCAGGAGGGTTAAATATTCTTGCAGCTAGTGATTATGGATTATAGAATATGGATTATTTTGTATTATATTTGTTATATTGATTATTGATATTTGATTTATTTCACCATTGTAACAAATCTTATGCCACTGAACAGTGCTTGCGTGTATCAATTCGCACACCAGAAAACTGTCGACCTATTAGCTGGAACTGTGCTTGCAACAGTGTCGCAGGATGACTGACTAAGAGGGCATGTTGTTGTGAGTTGCATGGTCCAGCCAGTATGACAACAAAACTGTCTCTTGCGCGGTTTTCCATTATGATGCCTGGGGCGTGTGCTCCTAGGATCCTTTTGAAATGACTTCCAGGCTAGATTTTCATGGATATATTTATATATTTCCTATTTTTGTTTAACTTCCTCCCTAGACCTCCATCAAGTTCAGAAAACTACCCCAAGACCCCCTTTCGAGGTATTTGTGCATTTTTCTGTAGAAAAATTAATTGATTCAATTAATTATTCCCAGAATAAAAGGAAGAAAAGAGTCATTGTACAATCACTTATAACAAATCTTGAACCCTAGCTTATCCTTTTATATTTATGCAATTATACATATATGAATTGATTTCATGATAGAACTTTTATTTCAATAGAAAATAATTATATATAGTTTGTATTTGACGTATAGAAAATTATAGGCATAGATTCGTTTCCATAAGCATACTTCCATAATAAGAAGTTGGGGAGGTCCACGAATTTTTATGAGTGACTGTACATTGAAGGAGTTAAAAATCAGACTCCGTGTCATAACCCTTTCAGTATACTATGACTTATTCTTCTATTTTGTTCTGGCTATTCTTACGTGAGATTAGGAGGAATCTGTAGGATTCAAAACGTAAATTAATGAAGTGACTTCCTAAGGTCAATGATATCGTCTGGTGATATACAACATACAATGAGAAAGGGCGTCATAATATTGAGAATATTAACAAAGTCTATTTTAACTTAAACAAACTAAACTAGGAAACCATAATCTACCTTAGCTAGTCTAATACAACCGAATAGCTTGGTCGACAGTCATATATATTTTTTTCTTATTTGTATTTCTTTCGACCAAGCGAATTTGTACTATGGTCACATTGAGCTAAAACAAACGTTGGGCTGGTTGTTTGATGGTACTGTAACCAAATAATATCTGTTAGTTGCAAAAGCACCGCAATAACTATATTACACAGTATTATCAGCCAATCAGCTCGAAATACAGTTATTTAGCCCAAAGCCAGCAAGTACAAATTTGCCAGGTAAAAACAAATTAAATATATACATAAATATGTAAATACATAGATTAATATATAAATAAATAAATATATGGATAAATAATAAATATATACAAAATTACATAATTTCCTACTGACAACGGGAATTCTAATCACAATTATCATATATATTGATCATATATTATTAATGTGAGAATGATAGGATGACCAATATGAGAGTGAGAAACGTAATCCATAAATTATATTGTAAACCACAAGTGGATACCCGAATGATGAAGCAAACCTAAATTGGACACCGTAACTAAAATCGTAAATAGGTTCTCCAAACTACTTATAAGTTCAAAATACAAATTACTTCTGTGATAAGTAAAAGGCTTTGTTAATTAGTTTGGTCTAAGTGTTGCTCTCACACTGTCAAACATCTATAACTATTATTATTATTATTATTATTATTATTATTTATAATTCTTTGAGGTAGCTGATAAATTTAGGATGTGTGGTTGATGTTTTGTTGTTGTTATTGTTGTTTTATGTATTTGCTTATCGCGTCGCATTTAATTGATTCGTTAAATATTATACGGTATATGGTGAAATGAAATGTCAGTGAGCTCGTAGCTTTGCATGAATATTATTTGAAGAAGTTGATGTAATCTACTACAGTAAGGTATACCGTAACTTGATTTAATCTAATCGATTATATCATAACCACATATTAATGTATATAATATGACATTACATAACCTTCCTAACCTAGGAAACGTAGCCCAGCCAAATCTAACCAATTATAATGATAATAATAATAATAATAATAATGATAATCTACTAGAATAGAACATAATTATACTAATGTAATCCAACCTAGTCAGTCACAAGTTAGAGTAACAAATCTAATATATTCTAGTCTATGCCATTTATATAAATTAAACTCAACCTTAAATGCAAGTATATACCTAACCTAGATGATCAACCGTAAACATTAATAATAATAATAATAATAATAATAGAAAATAAAACTTGCACTAAACAAGCAGTCTAACATACCCTTACGTAAACTAGGCTTAATCTACCATATCTTTGCCAAGCCTAACTTTTACAAAATAGCGTATTCTATCTAAATAAGCTACTCACTTTTACCTAATGCAGCCCAACTTTACTGAACTTGACCAATATAGCTTATCGAAACCCATTAACAGATATTGATTAGTGAAAACGCCGGTAATTTCCCCCTTGTAACACTGTCGTACTTTAAGCTAACTTCAGCTAAAGTTGACAGCGGAGTTCAGTTGGCCAAGGTAAAACTGACCGCCTATTACTGTTTGTGTTGTAGCACTTCCACAACTATAACTTTATTTCAAAACTATCGTGAACATTACACTAAATTCATCCTATTTCCTAAGATCGTTTTTTCCCTAAACCTTTATCTTCAACTCGGGTCTGGCTGTTTAATGAGTCCAACTTTTATATGTACAGTAAGTATAACAATGTTGTCACCTATTTTATTATAATAATGCAAAGGATCGCAGCAGTGTTTCTTAAAATAAACAAAATCTGTTTTTTTTTTAAATGGACGATTAAAGCTCTCGTGTGACACTACCTTAGTTATGGAACACACTTGAACACGGCTTGTATATCTGGAAGAATTGTGTGGAAGGGAGCCATATGAAAGAGTTTGAAATTTGTATTCCTGTAACGATTCGGTTTGCACAAAAACCTTCCTCTGAGATATTGTGCACCCTGAAGCGAGGTACCTTTTCCGTGTTTCTCTTTCATTCAATAATATTCATAAACTTATTGATCAATCACGAATGCTTAGAAGATATTGCGTGAGTAAATAAGCCAACATATTGTAAATGATAATTACCATCACACCGACAGAGGCCTCCAGATTAACCGGAACTGTCGCCTCTCCACAATAAAAATGATGTTCAGTATATGGGTTTGGTTGATGTTCAGTATATGGGTTTGGTTGATGTTCAGTATATGGGTTTGGTTGATGTTCAGTATATGGGTTTGGTTGATGTTCAGTATATGGGTTTGGTTGATGTTCAGTATATGGGTTTGGTTGATGTTCAGTATATGGGTTTGGTTGATGTTCAGTATATGGGTTTGGTTGATGTTCAGTATACGGGTTTGGTTGATGTTCAGTATACGGGTTTGGTTGATGTTCAGTATATGGGTTTGGTTGATGTTCAGTATATGGGTTTGGTTGATGTTCAGTATATGGGTTTGGTTGTCCAGTCATGTATTCACTTCCACAAGTTAACTAGTATTGCAACTACAGAGAGAAAGGGCCGACGTTGAGTAAATTAAACCACTATTTTTACCGCGACTGTGCGTAAGCCAAATCATAATAGAATTGTGTTATCGACATCCAATTGATCACACACACACACACACACATTGAGGAAACACAGACTCTACCATTTTTTCTTTTCCCTAAAATACGTAGACCACGTTGCGTCTCTCTCTCTCTCTCTCTCTCTCAGTATGTGTGTGTGTGTGTGTGTGTGTTTATAAGAGCATGCGAGTGTGTGGAAATAAAAAACAATCATATCTCTAATGTAAACAAAGTTTATCTGAATCCAGTAAATATCCGGCGGCAAATGTTTAATCATCGTCAAACAACACACATGCAAACAGTCACCTGCGTCATGTACACATTGTGACTTTAGAAATGTTATAACGGTCACATCTGAAATTCAATTTAATTGTCACTCTTAAGGGGCGGTTTTCTGGACCCCCTTCTCCCTCATGTTTAGCTTCATTAGCTCTGTGATATTAAAACATTTGTCCCATTAGTTTGGCGATTTGATGATCTTTCGTGCCATTTAGGTATCGAGTTTTACCTGGTGATCGATAGCGAGCTTGCAATTTAGAAAACAAAATCAAATTAATGGGAAGAACGTCTTAAAATATAGAAGATCATTCTCAACATGAGGGAAGTGGTGGTCAAGAGCCCCCTTTTTAACGAATACTATTGCTTTAACCCAAAAGCAGATAGTGGCAAATGAATATATAAATTATAATGTTGTGTCCGTGGGTGTACTGAACGTGTACAAATATGCAAAGCTTCCCCCCCCCCCACCCTGTGCGTTCCCCACCCTCCACACTCTCCACATTTTACTGCATATAATTACCACACATCCACGGCAATATATCCTTCCATTTTATCCCGGGGGTTGCAAAAGTGCCAAATATTAGAGGCTTTTAAATATGACATCCAAAAATGGCCGCTAATTAATATAATGCCATTTTTCCCGTCCACGATTTTACTATTTGAATCATGCCGGAGTGGTAGGCAAAAAAATAAATAAATAAATACAAATACAAAAAATAAAAAAAAATGGTTACCGAGGTCACATTATTGGGCTTTTCCCATCGTGTTGGAATTTCAATCAAACTCAACTTTTTCTCTGGCACTCTTTGGGATCCTTGGTTGAACTTCTTGGATGTCTTTGCTCATGTGACTCTCTCTCTCGTTCTCTCTCCCTCTCTCTCTCTCTCTCACACACTCTCACTCTCTCTCTCTCTCTCTCTCTCTCTAGCTGGCTAGCTACCGATAAATGTAGAACATTTTCATGAAGGGGTTTCTTCAGATGAGTGTTTTAAGCTTGATTAGAGTCTAGGGAGGAAACTAAAAATTATTAATTAAAAGATTACTAAATGAGCAAATAAATACGCCCATCTCTTCCTAAACGTGTCATAGGAGCCAGGTTCGGGGACCTGAGGTGGGATTGCAATCCAAATATGTTGTATGTACCAACACTCTATGCCCATTGTTCAATATGTTGTATGTACCAACACTCTATGCCCATTGTTCAATATGTTGTATGTACCAACACTCTATGCCCATTGTTCAATATGTTGTATGTACCAACACTCTATGCCCATTGTTCAATTATTATCAATAATAAAAGAGTCTAAACTACTCTACCTTATTCAAGAACCCGTGCATGACAGTTATTCCAAAATCTATGTGTATGGGTAGATGAGCGTACCAATTCGTTTATTGTTTTATATTTATATTATTTTTAGTTTCCTCCCTAGACCACTATCAACCTGAACACAAAAAACTAGACCCCCCCCCCCCCGCACACACACACACACACACTTAAAAATAAATTTGTACATTTTTCGGTAGAAAAATGTCCCGGCCGAACGCCTGGTTACTCTTATAATTACAGGCTCGCTATCGCTCACCAGGATTAAATATCGACACCAGAAGAGCACGAAAGGTCTTAACATTGACAAAGAAATGGGGCGTAAAGTCTTGAAATTGCCAAACTAATGGGGCGAACGTCCTAAAATATAAAAGCAAACAATGGGGTTAAATACGAGGAAGGGGGCCAGAAAGAAAACCCGATGATCCTCCCTTAAGTCTATTTGTGTCTGTGTATCTGTCTGTTTGGTATTGCTGTGTATGTTTGGATGTCTGTATTGCTTTTCCTTTATATATCTATCTATATATCTATCTATCTATCTATCTAACCAGCCGTGCTATACATATGTTTGCCTTTAACCTCTTCAGCACCATGACGTATTTTTTATCATATTTCGGTTACCATGAGACGATTTGATTTAGTTTGTAATCTACCTCTAGGACTTAAAGGAATGAATATGATCTCAACAAACCCTCAGAATAACATAGGTCCCTCTTAAACTGCAAATAATCGTCAACTTTTAGCCATCATCAAAGGTCAAAAGGCGTCATGGTGCTGATGGGGTTAACGTTTCAAAATACGACGATGCTATTCAGTATATTATAGCTAAAACTGTGACCATTTTACATAGCTAGGAATTAAAAGGGTAAAGATGTTCTCAATTAACCCCTGCTGTGCCGGTAACGTCCTTTTAATTTGATTCCACGTATATTTAGACGATGTTTTACAGTTTAAGAAGGATCTGTGGTAGTAAAATAGGGTTAAGTGAGATAGTTCGAAGCCTGTTAATTGCTGGAAGCCCTTTTTAAACTGAAGAAAACCGTCTAATAGTAGTCCGAATAAAGCTAAAAGGACGGCAAGGGTAATGAAAGGGTTAACTCAGATCCCAACAATTCCTTCCTCAACTGAATCGTCAACTCATAATGAGAATTAAAGAAGGAAACATGGCATTGTATACTAGTAGTAATACAGTATCATAATTCTTTATGCAACGCCATTGTCCTTGCCATAAATTTCATTTAAATTAAGCCACATTTCATATTTTTCCTTTTTTAACACATATTTTGCCAACAGACGTCAGGCGATTTATCACTGTCCGTAAATTTTTGCTCTATATATCCTCAGTCTCTCTCTCTCTCTCTCTCTCTCTCTCTCTCTCTCTCTCTCTCTCTCTCTCTCTCTCTCTCTCTCTCTCTCTCTCTCTCTCTCTCTCTCTCTCTCTCTCTCTTTCTCTCTCTCTCTCTCTCTCTCTCTCTCTCTCTCTCTCTCTCTAGCAGAAACGTGGTTAGCCCGTCCTTTTTTTTTGAGGGGAGGGGGGGTAGTTCCAACAAATCCGAGCAACATTTTATCTGACTATTGCTATAGGCTTAGGTATAATACTTCTTCCTTACACACACACACACACACACACACACACACACACACACACACACACAACTTAATATGAATATGCTACTTCATGCGTGGGAAGAGAAGCTTTGGACATCTCTTTAAACATCGTCTAGTTGCCAGAGTGATGACCTTGTTGTTGTGAGAAGTGTATTATGTTTATGTAGTTTCTTACTAATGTGGGTCTATAGAGAACATTTTGCTTGGTTGCCGGATCAGCAACCTTGGGGAAATCCTGTAATTTTGCATAAATCCAAAATGGTTGCTTCCGACAGCGGTGAAGTATAACTTTTTAGCCAACTAACTTACAATCACATGTGATATGTGTTTTCCACACATTTCTGACTTGAAGAATCGATGTTGTGACGCTTCTGCATAGTAGCCACGTGCGGGCATGCGCGCGCGTCGGCTGCCCAGCCGTTTAGAAACCGGCTGGTGGCAGCCGGTCGGCAGGCTTTTCCTTAGTATATATCCTACGACAACGTAACTAATGTCTGGGATATTCTTATGTTGTTTCACAGCTTGAAGCTGCCCTTATTCTTAACCAACGCATCTTAGTATATTTTATTCTCGATAGTTGATTATTTCATTATAATATAGAAGATGTAAGTCTAGTGAGGGCGGGAGGAGACGAGCGGGAGAGAGAGACCGGCTTGGGACGTTGCTTCGCTTGCCAGCTTGGGACGAGCCTGAAGCGTTGCCATATGCATTTGATTGCAACGTTAGGCTTAGTTTCGACTCACGCACGGGGTAGAGGATTTTGACCAGGCAACAGTGTTGAGTGTTGCCAAGCCTGGGATGTATTTTGTATGCCTAGGGTGGGGTCCAGACAGATTCAAGACTCAGAGCTCACCTCACTGTCGTACCCTTCGGACCCCCTTGATATCTATCCCTCTCAACCCCACTTAGAAACTTTCTCTCTTACTTTGTATACCTTCCTTCCACTACTTCACCAATATATTTAATTATCCCATCCCCTTGATAGACCTTATATCTATTATTGTATTAACGACGAGCTCTCAGATAACTAGATAGGATTTTGGGCTTTATGCAGAGATGTAATTGTTAATGAGACCTAGGAAGCTTTTTTTGTTGTCTCATATTTGGTGGTTTCATGCTTGCTAGTGTGTTCTTGTGTCAGGTTAGCAGGGGCTAGACCGGCGGGGAGGCTTTTTGCGATCCTTTAAGTAAAGTCTGCTGGTGCGAGTCCTGTGGACCCGCACGACATTACTAGGATACCCGTGGGAGTCTGGGGGCATTTTCTTGTCTGTGTCCCTGTGTGTCTAGTGTTTTGTTATGTGAGGACCCTTGCCTAGTCCACTCAGCACTGCGCTGGCACGTCTTGCTTTTGTTTTAGGGTCGCCAGGAGACAGTCAGATACTTGCGATCGGAGTCTCTCAAGAGAGCACCCTTTCAATTAGAGTAATTTGGCGCACAGACCTGGGAACGTCCCTAGGCTAGAGCAGGTGGCTCAGCCCGGGTATCCGAAGCCTATATCCTTCCGGCTAGACCTCTGCCACCTGGCAGATTAACAGCTAGGGGTTTATTATCTCTGTATGCTTGTTATTGTGCCACAGTTTACCGTTTTTGTGAGCATTGTGAGTCAGGGTGTGGCTTAGAGACTCTGTCCGAGCAGGCTTACCTGACTAAGAGTGAGAAGCTCACCTGTATGTGGTTATGTTGCGAGTTGCTGCCTTTATTTAATTATGCCTATGCCATTATACACTGTATGTCCTATCACTAGTATTTATTCCTGCTTATGAGTTAAGAGTTCTCTAAATCCGTAACGTACTTTCTTTGCTAAGCATCAGATCCTACAGTAGCCGCATGCAGTTTAGAAACCTGCATCTTGTCTACCTGTACGATGTTTTGAGGACTGTTTGCTTTCACCTTCTTTCACGCAGTGGTGATTAGTTGTATTAATTAACGTAACGTTAAATGTACTTTCTTCTAGTTTGTTATTAAATTGTTTCTTCAATTTAATTCCGTCATCTATCTTTTCCTTGAAGCTTTAAGTCAACTTAATTGTGTGATCTTTTATATAGCCTGCTTGACTAGCAGCAGTCTATAGTGCGTGCACCCTGTAACCGAGTCATAGGATACCTCGTTGTCCAGGCAGGACTCTTGACGGTTTAGGGTGGTTTGTTGCCTGGGTTTATAGATAAGGGTTGGATCTAGCGTTTTCTGTTGTTGCTTGTTGCCGCATACCTAGTCCAATAGAAAGAGCCCAGTGTTTTTATATCCCAGGACGTAACAAATGGCGACCTTGCATAGGATTTACTGAACAGAGGAATATAGTGGTCATTTGTTTTGAGATTCCTTATGATTAGAGGAATACAGTGGACATAGTTTTTTTTTTGGAGCAACCAATATAACACATTAAAAGACTTTAAATAACATTAGTATATACATACTTGCATAGGAGATAAGGCACATTCTATAACCGTGATAATTACTGCAGTACACAAACATGTCTAATACATCAGAACACAGTGATGGGTCAGGTCACGATACGGGCTCGGAGGGAGAAAGACCTGTGGAGTGGCTAGTCGATAGCGAGGAGGGTGCTAGAAGATTTTTAGAGGTGCCCCTTACCGCTGCCAGAGTGTTGAAGCTGAATAAGTATGGCTTAAAGTGTGTGGCAGGTCTTCAGGGTCACCAGGGGTTAAGTGGCATGAGGAAAGATCAGCTGAGGACTTTGATATTGGGTTTAGAAGGGAGAGACCTGGGTGGAGAGGCGACTGGAGGCCCCGGTCCCCAGCCCCCCCTCCACTCTACTCCCGTATCAAACGTCAGGGTGCCTGAATTTAGTACATACCCCAAGTTGATGGTCAATGGCAGCGTGGAATTCAATCACAGGGACCCTCTCCATTAAATGCACCTTCCCCTCCTCAAGGGTTGACTCCAGATTTGTTGTTTCGGCTTGAGATGGCCAAGGTTGAGGCTGCTAGAGCTCAGGTTGAGGCCGCAGAGAGAACAGCTATACGAGAGGCTGAACTGCAGGCAGAGTCTACTAGGTATCGGGCTGACAGGGAGCTGGAGAGATCTCGAGTGGAGGTAACAGGGTGAAATATTGGGAGGAGGTAACAGACATCGGGACCAATCATTGTCGCACCTGCTTAAACTAGTTCCTGTTTTCGATGAATTATGTGTGACTGAGTTTTTTATGCGATTTGAGAAGAAGTGTCAGGAACACCAGTGGCCTCAGGAAAAGTGGGCAGCATTAATTTCATGAAGACTCCTAGGAAAGGGGCTAAAAGCGTATGATGCACTACCTTTAGAGTCCTGTGTAGTTTATGATGAGCTAAAGAAGGCTGTGCTACGGGCCTATGAGTTACAACCAGAAACTTACCGCTTGAAGTTTCGGGGTGTTACTAAGGGCAAGGATAGTACCTTCCTAGAACACGCCCGGGACTTGTCTGATGCACTACGACATTGGCTGCGTTCTGAGAGGGCAGCTACTTTTGAGGAGTTGAGTGAGCTGGTTCTCTTGGAGCAGTTCTTTAAGTGCACAGGCGGGGACTTAACATTAATTATAAAGGAAAAAAATCCTAGTCCAGGAGGCAGCAGAAATGGCTGACCGCCGACTGTCATTAATTCGAGGGTGCGAAGCAGCAGCTAGGAGTGAGTCGGGTGCAAAGGATCGTACCCCTCCCCCTCCCAAGAATTTTGATACACATAAATACACAAAACCATCTAGCACTGACAATAAAACTGAACATAAACCAAATACCGTCCCGTATAAGAAGTCTAATGGTACCTCCCACTCCCAAGGGAAACCAAAGAGTAAAGAGTGCTTTGCATGTCACAAGGAGGGTCACTTTGCAAATGCTTATCCGAACAAGCCACCAAACCAGGTTGTGTCATTGGCCCGCAGCATAGGGGTGTCGCCTATATCTTCTGAGTTTGCCAAGGGTAGTTCATCAGAGGTTGGGACACAGCCTGTGTTCAAGAGTCCGGAAGGCTCGAACCCTGTCCGCGACGTCTTTGGGGGTCATAGAGGGCATGGTTTTGTGGGGTGGGCTGGCGAAAGGCGAGGAGTTAAGCTATTGCGTGATACTGGGGCTTCTCAGACCTTGTTGAGGAACTTTACTGGTAGACCGATTAACGCTGCTCGGGTGGTGGTAGTTCAGGGGATCAATGCTACGAAGTCCTACCCGCTGGTGCGGATGGAGCTAGAGATGGGTGGTGTGGCGAAGGAGCTGGATGTAGGAATTGTAGAGAACTTGCCTGTTGGGAGCATCGACCTCCTCCTCGGCAACGACTTAGCGGTGCCTGCTTCTAAGGTTTCACCCTTGGTCGTTGCCGAGAAGGCGGCCGACGTTAGTAGGGAGGAACAGGAGTGGGTTGAGAAGTGTAACGTACAAACCATGGCGTGTGTTGTGACGCGTTCTCAGACATCCGGAGCCTTGCAGCCACCACCACAGTCTATCATACCGCGGAGGAAAGGTCACAAGAAAACGGGAAGTGTTGGTCAATTGGAGAGTTTTGAGCCGGCAGTGTTTCTTGGCGACTCATTATTGGCACCTATGTTAGAGTCTGGAGAGGCCCCGGGGCCTGTCACCGCTAGTGCAGGTGCAGGGCAGGAAGAGACTCTGTGACAGCATCGTTATGCGCAGCGTGAGGAAAGGATGGCTCAGCGGGACATTGGAGGTGGAAATAAATTATTTAAGATGAACTTGGATAATCTCGCACCTGCTGATATATGTTCCTTGCAGCTGGAAGATCCTGAAGTCAGGGCGTTTGGTAATGGTGCTATCGAACTGGAGAGCGATGGGGATGCGCAGCCTGGTGATTTTTTCTTGTCCGAGGGGATCTTGTATCGGAGACATCAGGATCCCAAGAAAAAGTGGGATGGCGGGTCAGGATTAGTGGACCAGTTAGTAGTACCGAGGGTGTGCCGTGAGAGCTTATTGAGATTAGCTCATGATGTGCCTTTGGCAGGGCACCTGGGGGCACGTAAGACGGAGGCAGCTCTGAGCAAGCTTTTCTGGTGGCCTGGGTTAAAGGCGATTGTCGTGTCATGGGTGACACAGTGTCACACTTGTCAAGTTGTTGGGAAACCCAATCAGGTCATCCCGAGAGCCCCGTTACAACCCATCCCTGTCATTGGGCCGCCCTTCAGCAAAGTAGTTATCGATATGGTTGGCCCATTGGCCCCCACTAGTGCCGGCAATATATTTTTACTAACTGTAATGGATGATGCTATTCCTCCCTCTCCGCCCTCTTCTCTCTTACTTATGCCTAATATCCTAATCTCTTCTAAAGATGTACTTTCTACCCTCTCTGGGCTTAACACTAATAAGGCGTACGGTCCGGACAGTGTTCCTCCTGTTGTTCTCAAAAACTGTGCTTCCGTGCTGACTCCCTGCCTAGGCAAACTCTTTCGTCTCTGTCTATCCTCTAACGTCTTCCCTTCATGCTGGAAGTTTGCTCACATTCAACCTGTCCCAAAGAAGGGTGACCGCTCTCAACCCTCCAACCATCGTCCAATTGCTCTTATCTCTTGTCTTTCTAAAGTTTTTGAAACTATTCTTGCTTCCAAATTTCTTAAGCATTTCTCTTCTCATAATCTGCTCTCAGATCGCCAGTATGGCTTCCTTAAGGGTCGCTCTACTGGTGATCTTCTTTCATATCTTACTAACTCTTGGTCATCCTCCTTTCGGGACTTCGGTGAGACTTTTTCTATTGCACTAGACATATCGAAAGCCTTCGATAGAGCCTGGCATAAATCTTTAATTTCTAAACTTCCCTCCTTCGGTTTCTATCCCTCCATCTGTGCCTTTGTCTCTAATTTCCTTTCCGGCCGTTCCATAGCCGCGGTTGTGGACGGCCATTGTTCACTTCCTCACCCTATAAACTCCGGTGTTCCTCAGGGCTCTGTCCTATCTCCTATTCTCTTTCTAATTTTTATAAATGATCTCCTTAACTGTACCTTAATTCCCATCCATTCATACGCAGACGACTCAACCTTACACTACTCCATTAGTTTTTCAGAACGCCCCAGCCAGCAATCCCTCAACGACAAACGTAATGAAGCCATAGAACTCTTAAATTCTGATCTAAATACTATTTCCAAATTGGGGCAGAGAAAACCTTGTTAACTTTAATGCTTCCAAAACCCAATTTCTTCATCTATCTACCCGTCAGGATCTCCCAGCGGACTATCCCTTATTCTTCAACAATACAAAAATCAACCCTTCATCTTCTCTCAATATTCTTGGTCTCTTTTTCTTCTGCTCTCATTTGGAAGGACCATATTACCAGTCTTGCTAAGGCAGCCTCCCAGAAGCTGGGTGTGCTCAACCGCCTTAGGGGATTCTTTTCCCCTGCACAGCTTCTTGCTCTGTACAGGGGCATAGTGCGCCCTTGTATTGAGTATTGTTCACATGTGTGGGGAGGTTCCTCTCACACCACTCTCCTAGACAAAGTTGAAAGGAAGGCCTTTCGTATCATTAACTCCCATCCACTCACCAACTTTCTGCAATCTCTCTCTCTCCGCCGCAATGTTGCATCTCTCTCGCTATTCTATCGCTACTATAATAATCAGTGTTCCTCAGAGCTATCCCAATGCATACCACCTCCTTTACGTAGGGCACGTGGTACCCGTCTTGCAACTCAATCCCACCCCTACTCTGTGCAACTCTCCAACCCAAGAGTGAAACGTTACTCTCAAACTTTCTTCTACTCAACAGCTGAGCTCTGGAACTCTCTCCCAGAATCAGTCTTTCCCTCTTCCTATGACTTAAATTGCTTCAAACTCCGTGTGTCCAGGCATTTTGGCTCGAACGTCCCTTGATTTTGGCCCTGTAACTCTTTCAACTATGGGGAAGGCACTCGCTATAGGCAGTTATGCCTTTTGCCTCCCTCAATCACATAGAAAAAAAAAACGAAAAAAAAAAACGGTATCCAGATGCTTACCCCATGCGCAACGGGATGGCTAAGACTGTTGTCAAAAACCTACTTGTCTATTTCTCTCGTTATGGCTACCCTCAGGAGATCCAGTCTGATCAGGGATCCAATTTTACTTCTGCTCTGTTTAAGCAGACCATGCAGCAACATGGGATAGTGTCTGTGGTGTCATCTGCCTACCATCCCAAGAGTCAGGGAGTTTTGGAAAGGTGGCACTCGACTCTCAAGAGTATGTTGCGGTGTTATTGCATGGAAAATGGGAAGGACTGGGATCTAGGTCTCCCATACGTTTTATTTGCTGCGAGAGAAGTACCTGGGGAGAGCTTGGGATTTAGCCCGAACGAGTTGGTTTTTGGACACAGGATCAGGGAGCCCCTCCACATAGTCAAGGAGATCTGGGAGGGAGTCACAAAGCCATGCTCGCTTCTAAAGTATGTTGTTGAAAGCCGTGAGAGAATGCTAAAGAGCTTGGAGGTAGCAGGTCGGAACCTTAAGAGTTCACAAGCTCAGATGAAGGACAGATACGACCAGAAGGTGAAGCTGAGGGAGTTTGAAGTAGATCAGGAGGTACTGATACTACTGCCTCTGGTGGGACACCCCTTGTCTGCCAAGTATTCTGGTCCGTATCGGGTTGTAAGGAAGGTTTCTGATCTCGACTATTTAGTAGCTACTCCTGATCGTAAGAAAAAGAACCAACTTTGCCATGTAAATCTGATGAAAGAGTATGTGAGGCGTCCCTCCGAGCCTCTCACTGTCCCGGTGTTGATCTGCAGCGATCGTGGTGGAGGAAGGGACAGTCAAGCTGCGGGGGAGGATAATTAGGATTGTCATGCTTCCGCGGATCAGTGGGCGGGCCACTTTCTAGACAAGTGGCTCACGAGTTGATATTGCACCTGCCTGAGCAACAGCGTGTAGCTGTGCAGCACTTGTTTGATTCAAACCCAGCTGTTTTCGCGGAGCATCCTGGCCTCACTACTCAAGCGGTGCACGATGTCGATGTTGGGGACCACCCGCCCTTTAAATCAGTGCCATAACGTGTTCCCCCTATTAAATTACCAGCACTTAGGGAAGAGCTGGATTATATGCTGAAACGTGGGCTGATATCTGAGGGTGCAGTAAGGTGGACTTCCCCAGTCACATTGCAGCCCAAACCAGATGGCAAGGTGTGGTTTTGTATAGATTTCCGCAGGTTGAATGGTTTAACCCCCACAAATGCCTACCCTCTCCCTCGCGTGGACGACAGGGTGGATAAGATAGGAAAAGCCAAGTTCCTCACTAAGATAGACCTTGTTAAGGGTTATTGGCAAGTGCCCTTGTCTGAGCGAGCGCGAGAGGTGTGTGGGTTTGTGGTGGACGGTGCCACATATCGTTGCCATGTTATGCCATACGGGCTGAAAAATGCCCCTGCAATGTTTCAGAAATTAATGAACGACATTGTAGCCGACATTCCCAACTATACGGTGTACCTAGATGATGTCATAATATACGACGATGATTTTAACAGTCACTGTGCTCACATCGGACAGCTTTTTAATAAACTGAATGAAGCAGGTTTGGTGGTAAACCTGGGTAAGTGCGATTTTGTCAAAGCCACAGTTTTGTACCTGGGGTTCGAGGTGGGGATGGGTCAGGTGTGCCCTCCACAGACAAAGATCAAAGCCATCGATCAGTTTCCCCAGCCTACGTCTAAGAAACAAATCATGCGGTTTCTAGGTATGATAGGCTATTATCGTCGCTTCATCAAACGCTATTCGACTGTACTTGCACCTTTAACTGACTTATTATCTAAGGACAAGAAGTTCCGGTGGTCTCCTGAGTGTGCAGAGGCGTTTTCCTTGGTGAAACAACTGTTATGTACCCACCCCATACTCAGGGCCCCAGACTTCAGCAGACCTTTTCAGCTGGCGACTGATGCCAGTGGCGTAGGGGCTGGGGCTGTCTTGTTACAGACAGATGATGAAGGTATCGAACATCCAGTGAGTTTTTACAGTAAAAAATTCAATAGTGCACAAAGGAATTACTCTGTAATTGAAAAAGAACTCCTGGCGATAGTGCTGGCGCTCAGGCACTTCGATGTATATGTTCGTGCTTTCGGACCAGTCGTAGTGGTTTATACCGATCATCACCCTCTGACATTCTTGAATCAGTTTCGTAACCGGAATATGAGGCTGACCAGGTGGTCACTCATGCTTCAGGAGTATAATCTGGACATACGCCATATTGCCGGTTCTGATAACGTGATAGCAGATTGTCTATCAAGGGTGGATGATGTTGGTTAGACTGCCACAGGATTGAGGGTTGAGTGTGGAGGAAAATAGGCTGTCACTGTAGTTCAGCCGAAAAAAACAAATTAAAAAAGCAAAAACCTTATAAAAACTCTATATTTTTTATAACGTGTAGAATTTTGTATAAGATGTTGTAGCAGTATCTAAGTTGAATGTTTTCGCTTATTGTCACTAAGTTAGTTGAACTTGCTCGGTGGAGCGCAACAGTCTTTATTTTTTTTATATAGTGCCTTGTGTCGCAACAGTGTGTGGTACTATGAGAAGCTTTCTGTTAGATATGAAGAAATTAGTCAAGGGTCTTATATCTTGGGGGAGGTGTGACGCTTCTGCATAGTAGCCACGTGCGGGCATGCGCGCGCGTCGGCTGCCCAGCCGTTTAGAAACCGGCTGGTGGCAGCCGGTCGGCAGGCTTTTCCTTAGTATATATCCTACGACAACGTAACTAATGTCTGGGATATTCTTATGTTGTTTCACAGCTTGAAGCTGCCCTTATTCTTAACCAACGCATCTTAGTATATTTTATTCTCGATAGTTGATTATTTCATTATAATATAGAAGATGTAATTCTAGTGAGGGCGGGAGGAGACGAGCGGGAGAGAGAGACCGGCTTGGGACGTTGCTTCGCTTGCCAGCTTGGGACGAGCCTGAAGCGTTGCCATATGCATTTGATTGCAACGTTAGGCTTAGTTTTGACTCACGCACGGGGTAGAGGATTTTGACCAGGCAACAGTGTTGAGTGTTGCCAAGCCTGGGATGTATTTTGTATGCCTAGGGTGGGGTCCAGACAGATTCAAGACTCAGAGCTCACCTCACTGTCGTACCCTTCGGACCCCCTTGATATCTATCCCTCTCAACCCCACTTAGAAACTTTCTCTCTTACTTTGTATACCTTCCTTCCACTACTTCACCAATCTATTTAATTATCCCATCCCCTTGATAGACCTTATATCTATTATTGTATTAACGACGAGCTCTCAGATAACTAGATAGGATTTTGGGCTTTATGCAGAGATGTAATTGTTAATGAGACCTAGGAGGCTTTTTTGTTGTCTCATATTTGGTGGTTTCATGCTTGCTAGTGTGTTCTTGTGTCAGGTTAGCAGGGGCTAGACCGGCGGGGAGGCTTTTTGCGATCCTTTAAGTAAAGTCTGCTGGTGCGAGTCCCGTGGACCCGCACGACTTTACTAGGATACCCGTGGGAGTCTGGGGGCATTTTCTTGTCTGTGTCCCTGTGTGTCTAGTGTTGTGTTGTGTGAGGGCCCTTGCCTAGTCCACTCAGCACTGCGCTGGCACGTCTTGCTTTTGTTTTAGGGTCGCCAGGAGAGAGTCAGATACTTGCGATCGGAGTCTCTCAAGAGAGCACCCTTTCAATTAGAGTAATTTGGCGCACAGACCTGGGAACGTCCCTAGGCTAGAGCAGGTGGCTCAGCCCGGGTATCCGAAGCCTATATTCTTCCGGCTAGACCTCTGCCACCTGGCAGATTAACAGCTAGGGGTTATTATCTCTGTATGCTTGTCATTGTGCCACAGTTTACCGTTTTTGTGAGCATTGTGAGTCAGGGTGTGGCTTAGAGACTCTGTCCGAGCAGGCTTACCTGACTAAGAGTGAGAAGCACACCTGTATGTGGTTATGTTGCGAGTTGCTGCCTTTATTTAATTATGCCTATGCCATTATACACTGTATGTCCTATCACTAGTATTTATTCCTGCTTATGAGTTAAGAGTTCTCTAAATCCGTAACGTACTTTCTTTGCTAAGCATCAGATCCTACAGTAGCCGCATGCAGTTTAGAAACCTGCATCTTGTCTACCTGTACGATGTTTTGAGGACTGTTTGCTTTCACCTTCTTTCACGCAGGGGTGATTAGTTGTATTAATTAACGTAACGTTAAATGTACTTTCTTCTAGTTTGTTATTAAATTGTTTCTGCAATTTAATTCCGTCATCTATCTTTTCCTTGAAGCTTTAAGTCAACTTAATTGTGTGATCTTTTATATAGCCTGCTTGACTATCAGCAGTCTATAGTGCGTGCACCCTGTAACCGAGTCATAGGATACCTCGTTGTCCAGGCAGGACTCTTGACGGTTTAGGGTGGTTTGTTGCCTGTGTTTATAGATAAGGGTTGGATCTAGCGTTTTCCGTTGTTGCTTGTTGCCACATACCTAGTCCAATAGAAAGAGCCCAGTGTTTATATATCCCAGGACGTAACAATGTCTGGAGTCAGTTTTGTGATTTGGAATCAAATTCAGGGTAAAAGTTAAAGTTCAATCTCATTCGCCCTAAGATTCAGAAAATCAGCCGCACGTCATTTATATGACAATGTAGAGGTTCTCCATGAGGGTGAATAAAACTGTAGGTGTCATCTTTGCATGGTTTAACAACCTCAATAACCAGGTCTTCACACCAAATGGTCGACGCTCCACCCATGTCCTCTTACATGAATTATAGCAACAACATCCTGCAGGTAACCTGGAGTATGGCTGTGCTAAGACAGGGATGAACAACCTCACCATCCCCACACTCTCTAAGATAGCTGCCCAATGTAGGACCAGCAGCAACTCTTCAGGCAACCTTCCTCTGCAATACTACACCGGGGGGGGGGGGGGGGGGGGCAAGGTGAACCCACCAGCTGTAGAAGTCACCTCTGGCATCTCCTACTTGGAAGTGTGTGTCCGCCAGAATAGTCTAGCTATTGCTCAGGAAAAGGACATGGCATGGCTTAACATACTCAATGCACAGGAAAAGGCAATGGAGTGGAGTGGGTTCAATAATAAGGAGGCATGCAATGATGAAGTTCACAAGAAGCCAGCGAGTACCTATATGTTTGGACCTCTCATTGATGCCAAAGATTCTCATCCAGATGCAGTTCTGACTTCACTGATGTATTTAACAAAGTTGTTGACTGACATGGGAATGTCATATGTCCACATCTCAGTCGACATGCAGTTGTACATAGTGGCATGCCAAATCAAATGGGATAATATTGATCGCTTCAAAAAATGTATTCTTAGTCCTGGGATCATGCATACCATACAGTCCTTCTGCGGCTGCATCGGTAAACTAATGCATGGAGGGCGGGTGCCCAACCCCGAAAGGGGTTGAAATAGGGGAGCTATCCCCCCGCCAAAGGCGGCTTTCTAGGGCCTTTTCTAGCTGATGCTGAGAGGATTGGGTTCTAGTCATGTGGTGATGGGCTGGTCTATCAGAGTGAGAGCTGAGCAATCTCTGCCATACCCATAGCTTACTCTGACTTTTCCTTTAACTTATATATTTTCTAGATCTCAAGTGACGGCGTCTCTTCCGTGGATTGACCTCCCAATCTACCAAGATTGGAAGCCAAAGCGTCACATTTTTCCCTTGCCCCTAAACTTTCTCTTCATAATTGCTGAGGGGCACAGGGCCCTGGGTGGGGCTTTGGTTTCCCGGGCGTTTCCGCACCCTCCTCAGCCCCCCGCCATGGAGTGGCTTCGGTCACCCAGGCTTTATTGTGGTCGGCGGGGAGGGTTCTGTGGGGGCACTCGGTTATGGCCTGGGAATTGCTCGGGGCCTTGGGGCTGTTCGGCCAGGCAGCTTGGGGAACAACAACAACAACAACAACAACAACAACTAATGCATGGATCAGGTGTTAAGGCTTTTGTCAGCTCAGCATTTGGAAGAATAGCAGGAATCATGAGTGGCAAGTCTTGGGTTCCGGCAATGAGAGCATTCCAAATGGTTTCAACTACTCGTCTGAACAGTTTCTTCGGGCACTTGGTTGATAACCTCATTAAACCTACTCTGCTGCTCCAACAGCTGCTTTGTAGTGAGAGGGAGGGAGATTTCCTACTGCAGCAACTCACGCTCAGGCGAATGCTCCCTTATTTCTTTGTTGCTAGCCATCACCACTATGCCCGCTACATTGCCCATCACATTCTTGAGATGCGTCACCTGAAACCACACGCAACCAAGACAAAACTTATGTCAGGAGCATCTTTATGTCGTCGCCAAGAGGGTTACTGGAATGGCGTTAGCTCTGACCAGTTTGGTGAGCAAACTGCCATTCTAATTGGAAAGGGTGGTCTCAAGGGTATGACCCTATATCGAGAGAGGGTTGCAGAATGGATTGATTCCTATCCCGTCACTGCCTACATCTCTGACACCATCGAGAACATCTTCCCTGATCTCCCTGTCAAGGAACGCAAAGATATAGCTGGAGCAAGTCACACATGCAGCTGACCACGCCACAAGGTGGAGGGGGATAAAAGGAGAGAGATGGACGAAGATGCCCGACATCAAATCTTGCTTGAACTCTCTAAACTGTCTCATCCATTGGAGAACATGTCACCACACCTCCACAATATCGCCAATGGTAAAATCTGTCCCCCTGATGCTGAGGAGAATGTTGCTGAATCAGCTGACATAGGCACTAAAATAGCTGCATAATTGCAGACATCCCTGCCATCAGGATTTCATGCAACCATCTGTAGCCTCATTAAGACCATGGAATACATAAAGAAAGGAGTGAAAGTTGGAGACAAGATGATCTTCAACCTACAAACTATCTTCCTCAGGCTGTTGACCATCGTACAACAGCAGCACATGAAACTAGCACCCATTTTCCAGTACGAGTTGTGTCCCATACTGCCCTCACTCACTGATGAGTATGGCTGCCTGAGAAACAGTAGAAAAGCACTGCTGGCTTGGAAACTGTGTGTGTAGAGAAGACAACCAATGCTACCAGAAGTCACCATTGTCGACATTAGCCAGATTATTTACCATATTGCTTGGCCATCAAAAGGCAATGCATCAGTCATAGTTAAGTCCATCAAGACCAGGTTGAAGATCTTAGTCTTTGACAAATACAATAGTGTTTCTGCAAAGGACCATAAGCATATGCGACGTGCTGGCCTCGGCTCCATCAACTACAACCTCACTATCAACACACCACTTCCTAGTCGAGATGCCATCATGAGAAATAAGCATAAGAAGCTGCAACTGCTGAAAGTGCTAAGTAACTACAACTTAGGAGAAGGAGTGACTGTGGAGAGTTCTAGTAATGGTGTGTTCAAACATGACGAAGCATGGTTATTATCTATTCTTATTTCATATATTTAAGTTCTGCATAATCGTTTGATGGAATAACATCAATAAACATGTGTTTTTTTTCTTCTTCAAAACAAATATTTAACTCCTGAATTTGATTCCAAATCACAAAACTGACTCCAGATATCGATTCCTCAGGTCAGAAATGTATGGAAAACACATACCACACGTGATTGTAAGTTAGTTGGCTAAAAAGTTATAATCCGCCGCTGTCGGAATCGGCCATTTTGGATTTATGCAAATTACATAATTTCTCCAAGGTTGCCGATCCGGCAACCAAGCTAAATTTTCTTTATAGACCCATATTAGTAAGAAACCACCAACAAAAAATACACTTCTCACAACAACAAGGTCACTACCTATAGGACATGCAAGTGGCAAACCGACTAACACCAACATTTGACACTAAAAGATTTTGGGAGACTGACATAGGAGTGCCTAGCGGAGGGGACCGATAAAAGGTGTGTGGTTGTAATACCCTTATAAGCCCACTCCTGACTAGTATTGGATGAACAGTTTTTGCGACCGATTTTTGGTGCACCTGGCCGGACTGCTCTTATGTGGCAGGTTTTCTGTCATGTTGATTGCCAAGGCAACTAGAATACCCGGGTGTGTGTATTGGAATATTTGTGATATTCCTCTAACACTTGATTCTACAGTGTGGCCATTTGACGGTGATTTGTAGTATTCAGTAAGGATTATGGTTATAGCTATTATTCCTTTTGAAATTGTAGTGTCCTTAGGAAGCAAGTGCTGTTCAGTTAGGAGCATCGGAATGTTTGGACTTTCTGACCTCGAGAAGACCTTTGGTTTAGTTTGGCAGGCATACAGAAGTCAGAATCTAGAACAGAACGAACACCATTGACGAATAGGCAAAAACGGAGGGCACAGGTACTGGTCACCACGACCCCTTTTGTATTGGTCATTAGTTTTCCGTTGATTTTATTAGCTTTTAAAAAGTACATAACTTATTAGTACAAACTATAAACCATGTCAACTACTGGTTAACGAAACTTATGCTATCTGGAAGCAATCAAAATAGTGCATAGACTTTAAAGTATGTGCGTGCGCCACAACCCCCCTCAAGAGTATTTGTCTCTTTTGTAAGATAGTAGGAAAATTTAAAAAGAAGATGGAAGGGATTAAGGAATTGCTAAATTAAGGAACACTCCGTTCTTAACATTAATACTCCATTACAAACCCCAATGCACCGGAATAAACTAATGAAAACATTTGATCGTCCCGGGATTCGAACTCGGGACACCACATCCAGAAAATACGCATTTAATCCATTACACCACCAACACAGAGATTCTGAAAATTCCATCCTGAAGATATAAGTTTCTGATGTATTTAACGTGATAGAAGATTTAGAAAAAAGAACTCGGTAGCCTTAAGGGAGCCCACCTCGCTCTTTTTCTCTTTCCCTCCCTCTCTCTTTGACTTTTATTCATTCGGCCCCATTCAGCCTGTCCCCCCCCCCCCCCCATCCAGGTGTCAATACTTTCCTGGCGAGCGGTAGCAAGCCAGCATATATATATTTGTGTTTTGACAGCAAGCTAAATTTGTACATTTTTCGAAAGAAAAATTTCTCCGGCGAAGCCGGATTTCTCCATAGAATGCTGGCTCGCTAACACTCGCCAGGAAAACATCGACACCTTGATGGGGATAATCGTCTTAAAACAGTTGGCTGAATGGGGCCGAATGGGTACAAGCAAGGTAAAGAGAGAAAAAGAGAGAAAGATAAAACAAAAAACGGTGACCCCCCTTAAAAGTGAAAATAGTATGAGAAAGTTATCTGAACATTCAAATATTGGTATAAACACCAATATAGAACACTTAAGTTGGATTGAGGAAAATAAAAGCAAAGTACCAGTCAAGGAGGCCATATAGTCTCGCACTCTTGTGTTGGCATTACTAAGTGTTTACGTGAGTCATGTTTAGCACTCTGTGAGATACGATCCTAGCTTTGTTTTATTGTTGAGTATTTCACTATTATACATTCTGGTAATTACAGTGAAAGGATTGCTTACATATAGTACTTACTTTCCATGTTTATTCCTCAAGATTTGGCGAAATTATAGTGTTCATGGTTTTAGTTATAATTCCAATGTGGGATAGAAGAAGGGTTGTGGGGGGTTCTGCTCCCACACCCCCCATGACTTATTGATATCGTCATCTATGTTGCCAGAAAGGGGTGATTATCGATTATACTCCCTAATGAAGACATTTGTAAACATTGAGGACTTCCGAGGGAGTAAATAGGATAGCATGAATACTGATATATACTGTATATATAGTCAAAATTACAAAGTGTCGATCGTGGCTTATGGGTATTTCTAGCTAGGCTATACTATATCATTATTGTATATTAATCATAGGTAGGTTAAGCACAATGTCAAATAGTTAGATATATGTAATATTCATTAATGATCTTCTCAACTGTACTTCCAATCCTATCCATTCATATGCTGATGACTCTACCTTACACTATCTAGTTTTTCAAAACGCCCCAGCATGCAATCACTCATAAACTCACATGAACAATACATAAATCAACCCTTCATCTTCTCTCACTATTCTCGGTGTCTCTTGTTTTTCTGATCTCTCTTAGAAAACATTAACACTTTCTAAAAACACAACCTCCCAGAAGATGGGTGTGCTCAACCGTCTCAGGGGATTCTTTACCCATGTTCAGCTTCTTGCTCTGTACAGAGACACAGTGCGTCCATGTATTGAATATTGTTCGCATGTATGGGGAGGATCCTCTCACACAGCACTTTTAGACAAAGTAGAAAAAAAAGCCTTTCGTCTCATTAACTCACGTCCACTCACCGAATATCTGCAATCCCTCTCTTCGCCGCAATGTTGCATCTCTCTCACTATTCTACCGATAGTACAATAATCACTGTTCTTCAGAGCTCTCTCAGTGGATTTATACCACCTCCTCTACTTAGAGCATGTAGCACCCGACTTACAACGCAATCACACCCCTACTTTGTGCAACTCTCCAACCCAAGAGTGAAACGATATTCTCAATCTAGATTCTATTCAACAGCTGATCTCTGGAACTCTCTTCTTGAATTAATCTTTCCCTCATTCTCTGACTTAAATTGCTTCAAACTCCGTGTGATCGGGGATTTTGACTCGAATATTCCTTGATTTTGGACCCGTCACTCTTGTAACTCAGGACAAGGCACTTGTCACAGGCAGTTTTGCCTTTAGTGTCCTCCATCCACATATTAACAACAAGAAAAGCACGTGCATGTCTGAATGTCATCCAAGTAATCCTTTAAGGGGGGTGTACTTGCTATATACTGTAAATCTTCGGATCCTCTGTCACCAATTAATTAAGAGGAGGTTTTTAGATTCCTCCGTAGAGCCCCATCAAGCTTAAAAAATACCCCCAAGTCCATCCTATGAGATATATTTGTAAATATTTCGGTAGAAAAAAATTCCCACCTCGCCAGGAAACAATCAACACCTAGATGGTACAATTGGTCTTAAAATTGACGCAAAAATGTGGCCAAAGGTCATAAAATTGCCAAACAATGAGGCTAACGTCTTGTAACCTCGAAACTAATGGGACTAAGCTAAATATGAGGGAGAAGGAGGTCCAGGAATACAAACAAAACCTAAACATCTGACCCAGAAACCTACCTGTATAATTAGTGAGTCAAAACACAATTATAAACGGTTATATTTAATGTGAAGCTGAACTACTACAGCACACCTGATAATTATGAGAACCAGCCCTTAACCCATTCAATACCAATGTTGTTCATTTAACTTTATTTTGGCTATTATTAGAAGTTTTTTTAAAGTTTAAAAATTCCAGCAATTAATAGGCTTCGAACTATCTCACTGGATGCATTTTATTAACACAAATCCTTTATAAACTGCACAAAAGCGTATAAATGTAGCTAGCATATAATTAAAAAAACGTCGCCGGTACAGAAGGAGTTAATCCTACTAATTAGAGTCAAAGCTATTATAATCTCCGTGATCTTACAGCAGTCACAACCGTATCTATCTAGTTTCAGTTGTCTATAAACTGAAAGGTGGTGTCACACGCGGGCATTTATCCAGCATTTGTCGATGAGCCAGTTTTTGTTTTCGTATAATTTGAGGCTATTTTGCATTGGAATCGGAAACAAGATCGAAATTAGATTATGTTGGGTAGTTTAATTATTATGGCTTAAGGGGGTTCACCAGCTTTTTTGTTTTATCTTTCTCTCCTTTTCTCTCTTTCCCTGGCTTGTATCCATTCGGCCCCATTCAGCCAACTGTTTTAAAACGTTAATCCCCATCCAGGTGTCGATTTCTTCCTGGCGAGCGATAGCGAGCCAGCATTGTATGGAGAAATCCGGCTTCGCCAGAGACATTTTTCGATCGAAAAATGTACAAATTTAGCTTGCTGTCAAAACAAAAAAAATATATATATATGCTGGCTCGCTACCACTCTCCGGGAAATATTGACACCTGGATGGGGGTAAACGTCTTAAAAGAGTAGGCTGAATAGGGCCGAATGGATACAAGCCAAAGAGAGCGAGAGAGAAAGAGAAAAAAAAGCGAGGTGAGCTCCCTTAATACTTTGAAACTGCCAGACTACAATTGCCCATACAAATTAACGGAAAAATTGCCCGTGTGACATCGCCTTGACCAAACATTTATATGCGTGATTATTTGTTAATATATTTTTTGTATTTTACCAAATGGAGAATGTGCTCTAAAATGTTTCTCAGTCAGTATTCATATTGCATTGTATACTTTCTCCATTTAATGTTCCGTAATATTTCTCATGTAGTTATTACACTATTCTTTATCTGTATATTTTGTTCTAGTTTTCTTCTTTTCATTGTATATATTTTAACTTCTGCCAACTCTCTCTCATTTGCATTGTTTACTTATCTTTCAATTCTTCAACTCTAACATTTCATCTTTTTACTATCTGTTTTCTTTTTGCCTAACATTTTATCATCTACTGTCACTGGTATTTTTCATTAAAAAAAAAATCTTGGTCTGCTTCCCTTATTTGTTTTCAGTTTACTTTCATTCCCATTCTCTCTTTTGTGTGTCCACTTCCAATCTACTATGGTGCATTCGTTATAAATAGGCCAACACCCATGACTACTAACTTCCACAACTCAGAATTGACTTGAGTAATCGAACCAATATCTCTACCATTTGGGAAATGTCAGCCAGGGAAAATTTGTGGAAATGTACAGCCCATTTGCTCTAGCCCTTTGAGTTACAGAGAATAGATGTTGCGATTTTTGGCCTACCTACAATGAACACGTCATACTTCTGTCTTTCTCTGCCCCCTTGTTGGTCTTTTCTGTTAGCTGTCTCTTTTCTCTTTGCCATCTTTCAGGCTACCACGATTCCTTTTTCCTTTAATCTGTGTTTTTGTTTTCACATGTTGTGTATATTTGTGTTGCCTTTAATTTCATAGCATATGTTTTCATGTTGTCGTCTTTTTTCTATATTCACATCTTCTTTCTACAGATCCTTCCTAGTTATATTTTATTATTATTATTATTATTATTATTATTATTATTATTATTATTATTATTAATATTAATATTGTTATTATTATTATTAATATTATTATTATTATTAATATTATTATTATTATTTATATTATTATTATTATTGATAATATTATTATTAATATTATTATGACTATTATTATAAGCGCTGTGAATACTGTTGTCACCTTCCTATGTTGGTCTTTCATCTCTCTGGGTCTCTTTCGCAACGTTGATATATTCGGCTTGGCTTGACATCGCTCCACTTCCTAACTTTTTTAATATGATTCGTCAAGTGTCAGTTTGTTCCGCATTGTTTGGGATGTCGTGTTATTGTGTTTGTTGGAGTGGTGCGGCGGGAACACTCATTCGGAATTCAGACCCTGGTTGGTTCAAGCTTGTGACATAAGCTAAACGATGTCAACCCTTAAAAGAGATTCAAGCAGTAGACCTAAATATAATCATTATAGCGGTAATATAAACATAAGTGGGTTTGTGGTAGATGAAAATAAGGTCGAATACGTGTTGATATGTAGTCGTGAGCGTTGATAGCTGCGCACCGACTTGAATCTGCATTTGTTCAAGGAAATGCCAATCAGATATTAACCACTAGCTGCGGAATTTGGCTTTAAACCTTTCTGTACCAGCAACGTCCTTTTAATTCCATTCAGGCTACTATTAGACGATTGTATAGAGTTTGAAAAGGGCTCCATCAATTAACAGGCTTCGAACCATCTCACTTAACCCTTTTTACTACCACAGATCCTTTGAACTGCACAAAAGCGTCTATGCATTGCAAGAATAAAATTTGAATGACGTCACCGGTACAGAAGGGGATAATGGTTCAAGGACATCATTTGGTATATCATCATTAAGGGGAGATGAGCCGTTTTTCTTATCCCCTTTCTTCCTCATTAGTTTTGAAATGTTAAGACGTTTGCCTCATTAGTTTGGGGAATTTAAGACCTTTCGCCCCATTGTTTTGTCAATAATAAGACCTTCCGTACCCTTTAGGTGTCGATTTTTTTCATGGCGAGCGATAGCAAGCCTGTAATTGTGGAGGAACCGGCCTTCGGGCGTAAAATTTTTCTACCGAAAAAATTACAAATTTATCTCGAAAGGAGATCTAATGGATGTTTTTTTTAAAGCTTGATGGAAGTCTAGGGAGGAAGCTAAAAAATTAAATGCATATATACAGTAAATAAATAGACCCCCAAAATAATCACTGTCCACTTAAAGCTCACGACGTACAACCGTCGTTTTTTAGTTTGTATTTCCACCCTGTATCTATGTCCCCGGCTTGGACTTCCTTACAACCTGGAATTAGCAAGTGGTCCGTTTCAGATCGCGAGGTACGTGCATTCCCGGCCGTGTTGCGCCTCCCAACGACGGGTTTATGAGCGGTAATTTGTGCCCTTACGGTGATGCGCGACCCGGAAGTAGCGATGGAGCGGCGGCTTACGGGAGGACGGACAGGATCGGGAATGTTTAGATATACAGTTGTGATGGGCATGGGGGCGTCGTTGGATGACGATATTGGTTGTGTGTGTGTGTGAGTGTGTGTGTGTGTGTGTATGTATGTATGTGTGTGTATGCGTATGCGTATATTCACTAATTTTAGTCGATTGGATACATTTACCTCCACCATCGAAGTTGGACGGAGGTTATGTGTTTTGCCTCCGTTTGTTTGTCTTTTTATAAACAAGATATCTCAAAATGTGGTGAGCTTATAAGATATGCGCCAAGTAAGAAGTGATTCAGCTTTGGAGGAGATCGGGAGAACGCATACCTCCGTCATCATAGGCGGCTCAACAAATTATGAACCGATTTTCACGAAGTTTTGTGGCCAGGTAGAACACGTGCCAAGGATAGAGTGATTGCTTTTCAGAGGTGATCAGTAGAGAGCAGACCTTCGCCAGCATAGGCAAAGGTATGCGCTCTACCGAGTGTCTATCATGAGGGAAAAGGGGGTCCAGAAACCTTAAATCCTTCATTACTTTTACTAAGATTAAGACAATTATTAAAGATCATGGCAGCCTTGCTTTTAGCAGTGAATTTTGGCTATCCTTGGACATTTTGTTTCGGATTAGGAAGGATCTGTTGGGAGTCAGAGGCATAATGGTGTTGGTTTTGACCCCTTGAATTGCTAGAGGTTCTTCCTAAGCTGCATCAGATCGTCTAATGATAGCCAAAGTAAATTTTCGAAATGCGTCCTAATCCTGAAAGGGTTAATGGTTTAGTTTTTGTTTTAATATCTGATCCATATTTGTATTCTATTTAATTATCTGATCATTAATTAATCCTTGTAGTCTATTTATTTATTTGGTTATTAATTTTTCTTTGTATTCTACTTAATTATTTGATCCATTATATTCTATCTATTTAGCTCACAATAACTACCTATATATTTATATTTATCTATATCTTATCTATCTATCTATCTATCTATCTATCTATCTATTTATATATATTATCTATCTACTGTGTCGACCCCTATCCACCTCTGTACCACTCTATCTATTTATATTTAGCTATCTACTATATATATATATATATATATATATATATATATATATATATATATATATATATATATATATATCTCTATTTATTCATCTATCTATCTGTCCATCTAACAATCCACCCATCTATCTTTCTATTGACGACTTGTGAGCTTCGTTCTATGAGGAAGTTAGAGGCAGGCTTCGATATAATCTATATTTTATTAATTTCACCACAACACCAAACACCTCCATTGAAATTAATGAAAGCATATATGTGATCCACCGGGATTCGAACCTGGGTTATCACACACAGCTTTGTAAACACTCTAACCATTACACCACCAGGACGGTTAAAGGTTTATGCACACGCCTACGACTTATTATCCAATCTCGAATACTGCATATTAATCTAATCTTGTTCATATTCCCAACCGCGCTATGGTAGTCTAATATTTAAATGAGAGGAAAGAATATTTATGGGGCACAGATAATATAGACCGGCCTCGCTACGAAATATCCCTGAACCTACTGATAATCTAAATGCACTAATAATGTAGGTTTTTGAGGGATAGAAAGGATGATTAATTTGGTTTTAGATATATATAAATGCACTACGACCGTATTTTAACTGGTAATTCTGCGTAATATCAATATCTACAGCTCCAACTTCCTTATAGCCTGAAACTCGCAAGTGGTCAATTCCCCTCCCGGTATTTGTGTTCCAATTATCCTCATCTCTCCAGTATTTTTCTTGTGTCTCCTTCCATGGTTTTCATCCTTTACCAAATGACCCCCTTCCCTTCCCCATCTTGATTAATTACACTGCCACATTCTCTTATTAATTACACTGCCACATTCTCTTATTAATTACACTGCCACATTCTCTTATTGTTTTCCCGGGCGTTAAAATGAGCTCTTACTAATTATCTCATTAATTTGACGCTCATGTTATTTGCATATTTATCTCTTTATGTATCTTGTATGTATTTATCTCCGCCAATGAAGTTGGAGGAGGTTATGTGTGTGATTGTTGTTGTGCCCGTTTTTCTTTCTGTCTGTATGTTTGTCCATTTGTCTGTAAAGAAGATATCTCAAAAAGTAATGAACCGACTTTCAAGAATTTTGGTGGGCAGAAGTGATCCAATTTAGGAGGCATTCAGTAGAGCGCATACCTCTGCCAGCGTAGGCGGCTCACAAAGGTATGCACCGAATTTTACGATATTTGGTGGGCAGATAGGATAAGTGCTAAGTAAGAAGTGTTTCAATTTAGTAGGTGATCGGTAGAGTGCATACCTTCGCCAGCATAGGCGGCTCAAAAAGTTATGAACCGATTTTCACGAAATTTTCTGGACATTTAGGATATGCAGAAGGAAGAAGTTATTAAGTTTAGGAGGCGATCAGTTTAGTGCATACGTCTGCCAGCATAGGCGTAGGTGTGCGCTCTTCCGATTTTGTTTTGTATAAATTTCATAAATATTGATTGCAATGTATTCAATTACTTACTAACAGGGTATTGTAATCACTCCTGTACGTGTGTGTTTGTGTCTGTCTATTAACAGGATTTTGCAAATATTTTCAGACAGACTTTCCCAAAACTTGGTTAGTGCTTATAATTAGTCCCCACCTAAAAATGATTAACTTTTTGAAATATGTTCGTGACCAGGCGACCTTCAAACTCACCAGATTGAATCCCCAAGGGATTATCATATATATATTGTGTATGTGTCTTATATGCATCATATTTATTTTATTGCATGTGCATATCAAAAGTGTCTTATATTAACCCCTTATGTACCAGCGACATCTTTTCCATTTGATAAGCGCTACATTTAGAAGATTTTGTGAAGCTTAGGAAGGATATATGGTAGCTAAGAGGATGAATTGAGATAGACTGTAGTCTTCAAATTGGTAGACGTCCTTCCTATGCTGAATAATATCGTATAAATATAGCTAAAATAAAAAATAAAAAAAGGTCACCGCAACTAAAGGGTTAAATAAGGGATAATTGTAATTACCTGCTTACTTGATGAGAATGAGGATGATGATGATGGTGCATGTATAAAATAAATAAGAGCAAATAGGATTCTGTGGAATTGACATGATAGAAGGGAGACTGCTTAGAAGGCACAGCAGAAGAAGGCTATTTGCCATTGTGTTTTGATATATATATATAAAAGAGTTTTACTTCACATATCAATCTGAAGGGAATGTCGGCTATAATAAGGAACAATTTCAAAGTATAATATTTCTCCTTAGCAACAAATGAAATAATATGAAGCAAGTTTTTATCTACGAACATTCAGTTCCTTGCCTTATGTTCGATATAGGATATGTATCACTTTTTGCACGTGCTTAGTAATTCTGCTATATGTTGCGGAAGGAAATACAAATGTTATAATTATACACGAATAAACATGAGCTGAGCCACTAAGCGTAAAGCTTTTCAACAGGCACCATTATACATTACAAAGAAGGATATGATGCTACAAAACAGTGTATTTAAGGATGGTTGTATACATTAGGAAAAATAAATATAAACAATGCACTGGTATCCCGATCTAAAGTTTTAACTAAAAAATGTATGCAAATCACAGAAATGCAAGCACATATTTGTCATTTCTGTTATTGATGCGGTATTCCAATAACATCATAAGGTAGAGTATTGAGATATGATATAGTTGTATTTATCATTTAAAACAAAAATCAAGAAGTTAGCTTCTACAATGTAGGCCTACCTCGGTACCTAGTAGAAATATACCTTGGAGATAAATCGAACAGTTCCGGTGATCATGAATTTGCGTAAATGAATGGAAGCCTATTTACTGTAGGTGGGCATGTTGTTATACATGTTGTTCTTGAATTGCTTAGTTCTCTTCCCATTGGATCGTTGAGTTCCTCCCCAGGTTACTTGTTCGGGAATTGGATTGGCTACCAATTGATAAACTTCCTTCTTATTACTCTTTTTCCAGATACTAACTAGAGGAATTATTAGGTAGAAGGAGCCTTTTTGTTATGCTCTCCTTTTACATCAATTTTGTAAATTAGCTACAATCAAGTTTTAGACCATTTTAGTGCGATAATAAGAGTCTTAATTTATATAATTTTATAAAAACAAACTGAAAACTACTTGGGCTAAACATGAGGAAGTAGGGGGACCAGAATAACCAGACCATCCCCCAAAGAGAGTTTAATAATCTGGTGAGCATAAGCTACTATCCCTGTCAACATTATTGCTGCCTTAACTCTCACCACTGCAGTTTAGGAGGTTTATTCTCAGGTACAGGGAGTGAGGCGGGGGAAGCGATGTGGACAGATATACCAGGCTATAAATACACAGAGAGAGAGAGAGAGAGAGAGAGAGAGAGAGAGAGAGAGAGAGAGAGAGAGAGAGAGAGAGAGAGAGAGAGAGAGAGAGAGAGAGAGAGAGAGAGAGAGAGCGAGAGAGAGAGAGAGAGGAGAGAGAGAGAGGAGAGAGGAGAGAGGAGAGAGAGAGAGAGAGAGAGAGCGAGAGAGAGAGAGAGAGAGAGAGTGAGAGAGAGAGAGAGAGAGGAGAGAGGAGGAGGAGAGAGAGTTAGAGAGAGAGAAGAGAGAGAGAGAGAGGAGGAGAGAGAGAGAGAGAGAGAGAGAGAGAGAGAGAGAGATGGAGAGAGAGAGAGAGAGAGAGAGAGAGTAGAGAGAGAGAGAGAGAGAGAGAGAGAGAGAGAGAGAGAGAGAGAGAGAGAGAGAGTAACCAAGGGGACTAAGACCCTAAGGTAAGGCACAAGTGTATATCAGCCCATTCAATCCTTTCATTTGCTAAGCGTCACCATCCAAGTTCAATAGGTAGATGCAGTAAAAAATGTAAATACCATTGATGGCTTTGTCATGATTTTGAATGGCTATGCTATGGTTCATAATTATGTAGCCATCAATCAAACGAATCTTACAAATACATGTGGGTTCTGTGTGTGACTTAGAGGGAGTGTCATACGAGCGTTTTTTCTGGCAAGTTTCGATGAGCAAGGTTTCTCTCGTAATAATTTGAGGTTCTTTTACATTCGAATCGGATCATATGCTGAAGGTAGATTATGCTAGTTGGGTGAATTCTGATGAAACTTCCATTTTGAAGATACCATTGCCCGTACAAATTGACGTACAAAGAGCTCGTTGTGACACTGGCTTTTCGGCTTGTGTTTGGGTCATCCCGAAAGCAGTTACCCGAAGAAAAAAAATCCGGGTATCCTGATGGAGAAGTTTTGTAGCAAGGTCCCTTCCTAGCCAAGCTGCTCTACTATCAGCATGAGTTAACCTACACATTGTTCCACATCATCGTTTGGCAGTGGATCGGTGTATGTATGGAATTCTGGCCCAAACTGGCAACAATCTACACACAATATACATGTGATGTCGATGTTAAGGTAGATTAAGAATTATTTTTACTAAGGAACATCGTATATAAAAAAAATTGGGCTGTAAGATAAAAATAAACCGACAAATAATATAATGCATAAGTGCGCGGAATCTCGGTGTGAGTTTCCTAGGTTCGAGTCCTTGGAGTGCCACATGTGTTTGTTGATTTCATTAATTGAGTTTAGAAGTGAAGTTGGTTGGTGAATTTGTTTTAATAATACTCAGAATTACACTCACACACGCATATATATACATGAGAGATAGATAGAGAGAGGGAGAGCCTGAACATTACTTACCTCCTTTATACCTTAAGGGCAAATGGCTTTAAATGTATCCCCATAACAATTCAATATCATTAACTTAACGCCCCCACAACATCCTGGAGGGTGGTCAGAACCTTAGGCTCCGACCACCTTCCGATCATTATCACCACCAAAACCAGACTCACCCCAGCTAGCCACAAACACACATACACCAATTATAAAAGAGCTAACTAGGAAGCATTTACAAATGAGACAGAACAACACTTCACAACTCTAAACAGTACACTCATCACTAACCTCAACAATGCTGTACACATACTCAGTAAAACTATCCAAAACGCTGACAAGAAACACATTCCATGAGGTAACAGAAAAAGACACAACCCCAACTTCACACCAGAAATTCAATACCTCATCAGACAACGCGACACACTGAAACACTCCCCAGCACCCCACACACAAGACATCACACAACAAATTCAAGCACTCAACACCCAAACTAACAACAAAATACAAGAACATCAAAAACTAAATTGGAATAACTTCCTACAAACACTTGATCACAAAACAAACCCCAAAAAACTCTACAAACACTAAACAGCATCACACTTTCCAACAGCAACACAACACAATCACATGCTGCAATCACAACAACAGACTCTACTCCTTCATGTAAACAACAAGCAAACACTCTCATCAATCACTTCTCACATGTCAGCCACCTAAAACCTCACAAAGACGACCGACGTGTCATCCGACGTAAGAGACAATTCCCCACAGACCCTGACTATACACCCTTCACCAATCACCAGACAAAGCATATCATCAACAATCTCAAGCACTCACCCGCCTGTGGCCTAGACAACATAAGCAACATACACCTCAGACACCTGGGACCACAAGGCATACAAGCACTCACTAACATATCAAACTACAGCTATTCACACAACACAATACCAGACATTTGGAAGCATGGTATCATCATCACATTCCCCAAACCCAACAAAGACCCCACGCTACCCTCCTCGCACCGCCCCATCACACTCCTTTGCTCCCCCTCCAAAGTCATGGAACGCCTAGTATTACAACTAATTACACCCGACCTACCCCTAGCTCCAACACAACATGGCTTTAGGCCACTGCACTCCACAAACACTCTTCTCACAGACCTTACACAAAGAGCTTTTGACGGCATCAACTCAGCTAGACCACCACACAGATCACTATTAGCCACACTCGACATTAGTAAAGCCTTCGATGCCATCCCCCGCCACAACCTAACAAACAAAATCTACAACACAAACATGCACAACAACACAAAAAGGTGGCTGGCCAACTTCCTAGCAGGCAGATGTGCACACGTATCTTTTGCCGGTCAGTCATCTAAAATCAGAAACTTTCCAAACGGAGTCCCACAAGGATCCGTCCTATCGCCCGCACTCTTCAATCTGTACATGCACGATATAACTACAACCAAATACGCCCCAAATAAACTTAGCCTCCTATGCAGATGACATAACACTCACATGCACACACCATGACCCAAGAAGAGCAACAGATCTCCTTCAACCCTATCTCAACACACTACATGGCTGGTGCACTACAAACAGACTTAATCTAGCTCCAGCCAAATCCACCGCAACCCTGCTCACAAGCTGGACAGGTGAACACGAATACATCCCTCAACTCACCATAAACAACACACCCCTAACACATACACACACACCCAAAATCCTAGGAGTAACATATGATACTCATATGACATTCAAACAGCACACCACAAACATTAAAAAGAAACTGACACCCAGACTTAAAGCCCCCAGGTCACTTGCTCACACAAAATTTGGACACAACAAAGAAACTACCACCACAGTATATAAACAATACATAAGATCAGTGATGGAATACGCAAGCCCAGCCTGGGCTTCTAACCTAGCTGAAACACATCATAAGACCTTACAGACTATTCAAAACAAAGCCCTGAAGATCATTACAGGCTGCACAGCTACTGCACCCACAGATCACCTACATCAAGAAACCAAAATCCTCAAAGTCAAAGACCATCTGGACATGAGAGGCACTCAATTCCTGGCAGCAGCCTCCACGAACCAAGACCACCCACTAAACTACATGGCAACACACCCACAGACACCAAGAAATATCAAAACAACACCCAGCACACGGTATCACACACAATTATTGTCCTCTCTCCCTCCCTGCCCACCCCGAACCAACTTCCAGAAGCACATCCATACTCATATCTCTCGCCAATCCATCCACTCACTCACAGACAACACGCAGCTGCATGCACGACCTCCCGAAATCCATCCTTCCGAATCCTCCCTCCCTCGCGAGGACAGAGTCCACCTGGCCAGGCTGAGATGCGGACACCATCCAGCTCTCCTGAGCTATCAGAAAGGCTGGATGACTCCGTTGTCGACGCCTGCCCGGGATGTAACACAGCACCCCATACCATTAAACAAATCATAGAAGACTGCATTTCACACAACCACTTACGCCAACAACATAATCTACACTCAATGAGAGCTCTGTGGGAAAGCCCGATCGTGGCCATGGCCTTCCTCAGGGACTCGGGGCTGTTCGGCCAGGCAGCTTAGGGAACAACAACAACAACAACTTAACGTCACAAACAGAGCTTACAGATGAATATCATTGATGTCTTGGTAATAATATGATTTCATTTTTGTTTTTAATTACAAAAATAGCGTATGTTTAAAATAGAATACAATTTGCCTCGCTTTCATTTATGTATTTTGTATCTATATAAAAATAGGAAATTTGTGTCATGATACTGAACCAGTTACCTGAGATAACGAGCTACTGTTGTCGTTCTGATCTCTTAATTCAGTTATTCATTTATTTTTTAGTTTCCTCGTTAAACCTCTCTCAAACTTAGAAAAAACCCTATACCCCCTTGCAAGATAAAATTATACATTTTCTGGTAAAAATAAATCCGGCCGAAGGCCGGTTTCTCTTAAAATTACAGGCTCGCTATTGCTCGCCAGGAAAAAAATCGACACCTACATGGCAATATAGGTCTTAAAATTGACAACGAAATGCTCGGGAGTTACAGGTGGTAAAATCGCCAAACTAATGGGCCGAAAATTTTATATTTCAAAGCTAATGGGGCTAAAGATGAGGGAAGAAGTGGTCCAGAAAAACGACCCATCTCCCCTTTAATCCCCTGAATGTGGTACCGTAGTATTTTCCTAAGCGAAATGCATTTTGCTGTATTACGCAAAATACAATGATAATTTAATGAGTAAATTGGCTGTACGGTAGCTGTCTACGAAGTATCTTATAGCTCTTTGGTTAATATTAGATGACCTCAATGGGGCATGGTGGTCTTGTTCCCCATAGATGCAAATGGTGTTATCTCTAGGACCCTATTACTATTGTACGATGAAATAACACGATTTTGGTGGCCTTAGTCCTTGGGTCACTATATATGCCTCATGAACTTTTGTTGTCAATTGATTAAGTGTGAGTCCTGTATGTGTGTCTGTATGTCTATTTGTCTGTATGTTCACACAATATCTGCAAATTTTGAATATATTCAGGCTACATGCATATGCGTAGGTATGTATATGTACAGTATATATGTGTGGATGAATATGCATATGTATATTGTGTATAACTGTACATGTGTATGTTTATATAATTGTTTGTATGGGTGTACATTATTATATACGTGTATGTATGTTCGTGCTTACTTATGTGTGTATATGTAGATGAGTGTATGTATGTGTTGCTAAACATTTATATGTGTGTAGGTAGGTGCATATAAGAATACATGTGCATAAGTGTTTGGATATGTATAGAAACAGGTATGTGTGCGTATATGTATGTTTATATGTACCAGTATACCATTAGGCCTAATTATTGGACATAGATGCACTTACAATAATTGTATCAAGTTACAACCCAAGTGCCTCTATAAGAGATTTCTCTCAAAAGGTTCAGCCATTATACAAATCTTACAAATCTAAATAATATTTTCGATTGTCTGTCTGTCTGTGTGTGTGTGTATGTTCTTAATAGGCTGCCGCAGTTTTGGACCTGGAGAGCTGAAACTTTGCATGTGGGTGTCAATTGACCTGGGTCAGATCATAGAGGGGGCGAGGCCACGATCGGAGGTCGTTTCGAGGCCGAAATTGAAAACAAATTGAAAAAATTGAAACAAATTGCCGTTCGGGGCAGAAGGAGGCCTCCGATCGAAAAGGTGTATGGAACGAAAGTTGTTCGCAGCCCCCCAAAATGGGGGTACGGATGAGGTCAGATCCAAAATCGGAGGTCATTTAGCGGCCGAAATCGAGGTCGCCGTTTAATGAGGCACAGGGAGGTCGAGGCAGGTGATTATGGTAGTAGTAGTATTGTGATGATTGTGGTAGTAGTGATTGATGATGGTGATTATGGTAGTAGTAGTGGTGGTAGTAGGGATGGTGATTATGGTGATTACCCGGGAAACGCCGGGTACCCCTGCTAGTGTATATAATAACCAATAATGTATTGCATTTATATGGCTAAATATAATTCTTACATTTCTAAATTTCAATTTCAAATGCATGGAATTTGACGAGACTTGATCAGCACTTCGATAGAAAAAATGCACCGGCCGAAGGCTGATTTGTCTTAAAATTACAGGTTCGCAATCGCTCGCCAGGAAAAAATCGACACCTAAATGGCAGGAAAGGTCTTGATATTGATATAAAAATTGGACGAAAAGTTTTAAAATCGACAGACTAATGGGGCGAACGTATTAATATCTGAATACTAATTGGGCTAAACATGAACAAAAAAGGGGACCAGAAAAACGACCCATCTGCCCTTAATCGTTTATTGTAGTAGTAGTAGTAAGGTATATGTTGTTGTTGTTGTTGTTTTTGTTTTTTGCTACTCCGTTTCTTAAGCATTATATCGGGTTTACTTGCTATAATTGTAATGTTTACCTTCGGATCATCTGTTACCAATGATTTTAAGGGAGGTTCTTATTTTTTTCCCTAGACCCCCATCAAGCTTACAAATTTACCCCAACACCACCCTTCGAGATAAATTTGTACATATTTTGGTAGAAATATATTCCTCCTAAATTACAGGCTCGCTATCGTTCGCCAGGAAAAATCGACAACTAAATGGCACGAAAGATATTAATATTGATTAGAAAATGGGGCGCAAGGTCATAAAATCGTCAAACTAGTGGGACGAAAGTCTTAAAATCTCAAAAGAAATAAGGCTAAGCATGAGGGAGAAAGGGGTCCAGAAAAAACAAAAACTGCCCTTAAGGGGGTAGTTTTCATTGTTTGGCCAATGTATTAATTAGTATATTTTACAGTAACCTCGCTAGACCTCCATTATGCTAAAAGCAACACCCCCTAGACGCCCTTCAAAATAGATGTGTACATTTTTAATTAGAAAAATGTTCCAGCGAAATGCTGGTTCCTCTTAGAATCACAGGCTCGCTTTCGCAAGCCAGGAAAAAATCGACACCTAAATGGCACGAAAGCTCTGTATATTGACAACAAAATGGGGCGAAAGGTCTTAAAATCGTCAAACTAATGGAACGAACGTTATATAATATCAAAGCTAATGGGTCTAAAAATGAGGTTGAAGCATGCAACTACCTCCCTCTTAAGTGACTGGTGGATGGGGAGGCACATTTCAACTGTGCTATATTTTGGTTTACCTTTATAATATAATAATAATAAGCCTTGGAAGAATAATTGGCTCTGTTGTTGATTGCTTTCCGTTATACTTTTTGTTTGTTTTTGTTTTTTAAGAGACAATGAACGGAGGAAGGAAAAACACAGATAAAACAAAAAGGTCCATGTGCCTAAAGGCATCCTCCATTCATAAAATGTTTGTAACAACTGGATTTAAACATTTGTAAATTGTAAGTTTGTGGAAAGCAATTCGAGGGAAGTGAATTCCAAAGAGTAGTAGCTCTGGGGATAAATGAATTCTGATAAGCGGAAGTTCTGCATTGTGGAGGAGAAAGTGTAAATTCATGGGCACTCTCAGCTGCCCTAGTTCTACGGGGAAAGATGTGGAGAGGCGGCACAATTGAAGCAAGTTCCTCGGAACAATTGCTGTGAAAATATCTGTAGAATAATGCAAGGGATGCAACGTTTCTTCGTATGGATAATGTAGGAAGGTCCTGTGTGATTGCAGGGTTATTGATTAATCTAATAGCTTTATTTTGAATTTTGTCCAACTGCCTCAATGCAACCACTCCACTTCCACCCCACAGAGGTGAACAGTAATCCATCTGAGAACGCACATGACTTTTATATATTACGGCCAACTGCTCGTCAGTGAAGAATTCTCGAACTCTGTACAGTAGTCCCAGTTTTTTAGAGGCATTCTTAGCAATGCTTCTAACATAATGTGTCCAGCTCAAGTTAGTAGTTAATGTTACACCGAGAATGTCAATACTAGGGGAAGTGGGAATATTTACATCATTACAAAATATATGGGAGTCAGTGAGATTCTGTTGGTTAGAAAATTGAATGTACTTGGTTTTCTGTGCATTAAAGGAAACTAGATTCTTTTGTCCCCATCCATAAATTCTAGAAAGGTCCTGGTTCAGAGAAATTGCAGTGTTTATTTTTGAATTTATAAGATCGGGTTGGGTGAAAGAATTGGTAAATGTGAAGGAACTGTGAAGTGTTGAGTCATCTGCGTAGGAATGTATTGGATTATGAGTGGTAGATATGAGATCATTGATATGATGAGGAACAGAATTGGGGCCAAAACTGATCCCTGGGGAACACCAGCATTTATTGAGTGAAATTGAGAATAAAGGCCATCTACCATTACACATATTTTTCTGTTATGAAGATAAGAAGAAATTAGTGGAACTAATGATGCAAGGCCGTAGTGTGACATCTTCGACAATAAGGATTGATGCCAGACTCTATCAAATGCCTTTGATATATCCAGTGCTATTGTATGTGTTTCACCATGTTGGTCTGTAGCTTGGTTGATTTGATGCGTAAGAAGGCAAAGAATGTCTGCAGTTGATCGACATCGTCTAAAACCATATTGCCTATCACTGATTAATTTATTATTCTCAAGATGCTTAATTATGTGATTATTTAATATAATTTCAAAGACTTTACCAAGAGTGGAAGTTATAGCTATTGGTCTGTAGTTTGATGGATCTGAAGAGGCACCTTTTTTAGGAACTGGATGAATGTTTGCTTCTTTCCAGGGTACTGGGAAGCATGAGGTATGAGTACACAGACGGAAATTTTTTGCCAATACAGGAGCGAGCACCATGGAGCAATTCTTAAGTACTATTGGAGGAATTTCATCTGGACCAGGAGCCTTATCTACTGAGAGATTCTGCAAAATAGTTTTGACATGTCTGGTGTGGATCTTAAGTGAGGGAACTTCAGGCGAATTAAAATTAAGTACAGGGACATCTTGATTTATTTCATCTAAGGTTGAGTTGGTGGAGAAAATATCCGCAAGAAGGTTAGCTTTACCTCGTGGGTCACTTACAAGATTGCCAGTCGGAGATTTTAATGGTGGAATGGATGAAGCAGTAGTGAAGTTGGATTTGAATGAGTTAAGAGTAGACCAAAATATTTTGTTATCATTTGGATTATTTAGAAGTTTATTTGCCTGCTTGTGGAGAAAGTTTGATTTAGTTAGGTTTAATACAGTTTTGGCATGATTTCTGATGTTTCTAAAGTAATTAAAGGCTTCATGTGTTTTGATCTTGTGTATGCATTGTAGGCTATTGCTTTTTGTTCAGTTACTCTAGCACAATTATGGTCAAACCATTTAGGTGAATTAGATCTTTTACTGTACTTTTGATGAGGAATAAAAGTTTCCATTCCAATTTTTACAAAATCTTGTATGTGGCTCAAGGTGGAGTGTGCATCATTAGAAAAGAAAGAGGTCCAGGGAATATCAATAAAGAAACCTTGAAGACCCTCCCAGTCTGCCCTATCGTAATGCCATTTAGTCACCAAAACAGGTTCAGAGTGGGAAGGTGTGGTAGGTGATAGACAGGTGGCCTGTATCAGACAGTGATCAGAAGATCCAAGCGGGGACCTCACTGTAACATCATAATTTTCTGAATTGGTTGTTAAAAATAAGTCCAGTAGGTGGGAATTATGATTAGGATTATCTGGTACACGGGTGGGTTGGTTGACTAGTTGAGTGATATTACTATTCTATACTATTCTATACCTAGTCACGTTTTTATTGTATTTTAGGAACTCTATTTCAGTGTTTTGTTTTGTTTTCTTACTTTCCCTCTGTCTCCCCTCTACTTCACCTACTCATTGCCATTCTTCACATACAAACTCTAATAACTCATCACACGTACGGAGTCTTATCACATACACGCTTCTCTCTCTCTCTCTCTGTGCCATGTTAATGCCATTTGATACTCTTCTCTCTCGGTTGGGCTCCTCCGATCACAACCTTATCTCTGTTACCTGTTCGATCTCTCCAGTACGGCCTTCTGACCCCCCCAACCGGTGGTGCTTGTGGCATTTTGGCTCTGCCGACTGGGAGGCTCTTCGGCAGTACTTCTTTGATTTCCAATGGAATGACTTTTGCTTCCGTGGCCAGGGACCCTCGGAGAGTGCTGAACGCATTACCGAGATAATCCTCTTGGGCATGGAGGCATACATTCCATTCTCTTTCTCTCAGTCTAATGCATAAAAATCTTGGTTTAGCCTCCTCACGCTTGCTCTACTGCTGTCCGCAATAAGGAGGAAGCATTCAAACGGTATTGTTGCCTTCAAGCTCAAGAATCTAGTGTATTATATGGTTCTGCCAGGAATCAAGCCAAATCTGTTCTTCGACTAGCCAAAAACTCTTTCATCAATAACAAATGTTCTGAACTTTCCAACTCTAGCTCTTTCCAAGCTTTCTGGCATCTAGGCAAAAGCCTCTCCAACAATTTTACTTCCTCGTTTTTCCCTCCTCTCTTCCACTCTGATGGCACCATCATCACATCTTCCTCTGACAAAGCTAAACTATTCGCTCAAACTTTCGCCAAAAACTCCATTTTGGATGATTCCGGTGCTATTCCTCCCTCTCCATCCCCTCTCTCACTTAATTATACCTTAGATCATAATCGCTTCTAAGGATATACTTTCAGCCTTCTCTGGGCTTAATACTAAGAAGGCCTACAGACCGGACCGGATGGGGTTCCTCCTATTGTACTCAAAACCTGTGCTTTCCTGCTGACTCCCTGCCTAGGCAAACTCTTTCGTCTCTGTCTTTCCTCTAACTCCTTTCCTTCTTGCTGGAAATTTTTTCAATTGTTCTAATTTCTTGCATCTCTAAAGTATTTGAAACTATAATAAATTCAAAATTTCTCAAGCATTTATCTTCCCACAATCTACTTTCAGATCGCCAGTATGGTTTCCTTAAGGGTCGCTCTACTGGCGATCACCTTGCTTATCTTACTAACACTTGGTTATCCTCCGTTCGGGACTTCGGTGAGACTTTTTCTATAACACTAGACATATCGAAAGCCTTCGATCCAGTCTGGCTCATATATCTAATTTCCAAATTACCTTCCTTCGGTTTCTATCCCTCCATCTGTGCCTTTCTCTCTAATTTCCCTTCTGACCATTCCACAACTGCAGCAGTTGTGGATGGCCACCACTCACTTCCTCCTCAACCCATCAACTCCGGTGTTCCTCAAGGTTCTGTCTTGTCTCCATTATTCTTTCTAAAATTCATTAATGATCTCAACTGTACCTCTAGTACCATCCACTCATATGCTGATGACTCTACCTTACACTATTCAACTAGTTTTTCATAACAACCCAGCATGCAATCATTCCAAAAGTCATGTGACAAGGCCATAGAACGCCTATCTTCTGATCTATCATTATTTGTTATTGGTGCAGAGATAATCTTGTTACTTTCAATGCCTCCACGACCCAACTTCTCCCCTATTTACCCGTCGCACTCTTCCACAAGACTATCAATTAAACGTTAACAACACACAAATCAACCCTTCATCTTCTCTCAATATTCTTGGTGTATCCTTTTTATCCAACATTTCTTGGAAAGATCATATTACAAATCTTGCTAAGCATTTACAATCAGTGCATTTAAATAGATAAGAAAGCCCAGAATGTATTAGGATATTATTAAGAAACAGTTCCAATACAGAAACAAGGAGATAGTTTTCACACTCTGCAACGCTCAGATACACAGCCTCTTCTAGAATATGCTAGCCTATTTAATTCTGGTCTCAAATATTCAGGAAAGATAATACAATAGACTGAATAGAAAATATTCAACCTAGGGCAAGGACAGACTGAGCTACAATGACCGATTGACAGCACCCAGTCTCTTTTCATTGGAAAAGCGTAGACTTTGAACTCAGATAATTTAAGTCTTTCAATTTCCAAAATAATTAGATAATGTTGATTATAATGATATGCATAGCTTCATTATACATACAAAACGCAACCATGGCTGGAAATTAGAGTTGAAGAGCCTCAACACTAGTATATGTGGATTTGTTTTCACATATACGATAATATTCTACCTGTAACATGTCCTCATTAATTATAAACGGCTCGCCAGAAGAGGATTTCAAGAGGAGAGTAGATAACACTTTTCACAGAGATCAGAGAGTGTAGTGCATTTCACAAAATATATATCTCCAACTAGAATGGACCCCAAGGTCTATGAGATGCTAACTAATGTGTGTAAATTCATATAAACCCTCCTCTCCTTTCCTGTCCTCGTCTCTCTTCTCATCTGTGCTCGCCTTTTTTTCTTTTCTTACCCTCTTCTCTTTTGTTCTTATCATCTTCTCTTCTCTTCTCCCTGCCTCTCTTCTCCACTCCCCTTATCTCCTCTCCTTGCCTCTCTTCTCCTCGACATATTATAGTCTTGTCGGCAATTAACCTTTCGTTTGGAGTTATGTCTATCTCTCTCACTTTGTCTTGCTCAATATATTCCATGCTCCACTTCTTCTTCCAACCTCCCCTTGTTATATAATTATCTTACTGCTATTCCTCACCTTGAACTTGGCCATACAATTTCAATCATTCAATGATTTATTTTCGGATTTCATCATATATACCGGTATATACAGTATACAGTATATGTATCACTTTGACACTGTAAAATGTATTTCACATTTCACCGTCGTGCATTTTCCCTATCTTAAGTAGCTTTCTTATCCACTCCTAATATTTCCTCCAACAACCTCTAATCCTCCCAAATAAAAGCAAAACCAATAATTAAGTAAAAGTAATATATATATATATATATATATACAGTAAATACAATTATGAACGCGCCCTCTCTTTCTTTGCTTGTTTCCATTTATCTTGTCTCATGTATCGTTCATATTTCCTGAAGTTTGGAAAGGCATAGTCCATTCATTTTAAATAGGTCAAAAATCTAAACTATTAACCTCTATAACTACAAAACGACTGGAGTAATCGAGCAAATAGTTCTACCATTTGGGAAGAGTCAGCCAGGGAGTATGTGTGAACATTTACAGCCCATTTGTGTTAGCCATAGTTAAGTTACCGAAGTCAGGAGTCACGATTACTTGCCTACCTATAATTAAGCCCTTCAGCACCATGACGTAATTTCCATCATATTCTGGTTAGCCTACCTTTAGGCGATTGTCTTTCATTTATAACCTACCTCTATGATTTATAACCTACCTCTATGATTTATAACCTACCTCTATGATTTATAACCTACCTCTATGATTTATAACCTACCTCTATGATTTATAACCTACCTCTATGATTTATAACCTACCTCTATGATTTATAACCTACCTCTATGATTTATAACCTACCTCTATGATTTAGAGGGGTAAAAACGATCTAAACAAAACAAAAATCCGGATGGCATAGGTTCTTCTTAAACTGCATAAAATTGTCTAATGTTAGCCAGATTCAAGGGTACAAATACGTGATGGTGCTGAAGGGGTTAATGAACTAATTAGCGTAAACTGGCCTGGCTTAACATCAATTTTTCCCTTACCTGGGCCTCCTTCTCCCTCATGTTTAACCCAATTTGTTAGAGATTTTACAACATTTTCCCCATTAGTTTGGCGATTTTAAGACCTTTCGTGTTATTTGGGTGGTGAATTTTTGCTGGCGAGCCTGCAATTTAAGATTAACTGGCCCTTCCGAAGCGGTATTTGTTTAAGGGGGTCATCGGCTTTTTTTGTATCTGTCTCTCCTTTTCTCTTTCCCTGGTTTGTATCCATTCGGCCCCATTCAGCCAACTGTTTTAAGACGATTACCCCATCCAGGTGTCGATTTATTCCTGGCGAGCGATAGCGAGCCAGCATTGTATGAAGAAATCCGGCTTCGCCGGAGATTTTTTTTTTATCGAAAAATTTACAAATTTAGCTTGCTGTCAAAACAAAAATATATATATGCTGGCTCGCTACCGCTCGCCAGGAAAATGTTGACTCCTGGATGGGGGTAAACATCTTAAAACAGTAGGCTGAATGAGGCCGAATGGATAGAAGCCAAAGAGAGAGGGAGAGAAAGAGAGAAAAAAAAGCGAGGTGGGCTCCCTTAAGCTTGATGGAAGTCTAGGGACCAAACTAGAAAATACATTTATAAATATACATACAAATACCGGTAAACAAAAACATATAATTCTCCCCTGATATAAGGATTGGGTTATGGTACATTTCTGTTAGGTATATTAGGTCAGATTATGTTAATTAAGATCAGTTATACCGTGATCATCCTGGTAAAAGTAAACTAGTTATACCGTGATCATCCTGGTAAAAGTAAACTAGTTATACCGTGATCATCCTGGTAAAAGTAAACTAGTTATACCGTGATCATCCTGGTAAAAGTAAACTAGTTATACCGTGATCATCCTGGTAAAAGTAAACTAGACCGGGAATAATATGTATCTCGTAACCTTGTGGGATTCAGGTTCTTGTAAGGATAATTGCTCAAGTCAGTGTCACACGAACGTTTTTCCCGGCAATTTTCGATGAGCATTTTTGTCTGGCAATAGTTTAAGGCTCTTTCACATTGGAATCGGAAGCTAGACTGGAGGTAGATAATGCTAGGTGGCTGATTTATAATATAATATAAATTTTGAAGATGCCAGACTACAATTGCCAGTAATATGTGAAGGGTAAGGCGCTCGTGTGACACCGCCTTGACGCTCTGTTGCCACGGTTATAGTATCTGATATGTCGAATAGTTAGGCTAATAGGTGATAATT